>JBBBDQ010000614.1:5515000-5905000 GCA_037127315.1 Ascarosepion bandense
GTCTGTGTTTGTGTATCCATTACCTATAGATTCCGAAACGGCTGCACCGATTTTCTTGAAAATGTAAACAGTTGTACTATAAGCGTCTGCGACTGTTCGTAGCTAGCTTTTGTGTCGAGGTACCCCGAATAAATATCGAAAATCGATTATCGAAAAAATCGGGTTATAGAAGGAGTGGTGCGATTTTAATCAAATTTGATACACTCATAGACAAAGACATAAGAAACGATATTCAGAAGTTTCAAGTATGTAGTTCTTATAATAGTGCAGAAAATCGATAATATATATATATATATATATATATATATATATATATATATAAAGGCAAGATGTTTGTATGTGTGTCTGTTTATCTGCCTGTATGTCTGTAATTTTTTCAGCCCTTTTCTTTTATATTTTTGCTTTGGGTTTGGCTCTATGTAGATATAATTGTAGTTCTTAATGATACCATTTACTCAGAGGACTTATTTAGCCTTCAAAATTCAGTTTACTTATTTGATATCGATACCAGGAAATCAAAATTTGACTTACATCCACTCATTTTTATTTCAGTCTAAGGTTTCGCTTTAACTGTAAACGTTTTAATGTTTCGTGCCAACGTCCAAAGAGTCTGAGCTCCAGGAACATTGATTAGTTTTAAAGCTTTCATTACATCCGAGCAACGCCGGGCTATACTCCTAGTTTATAAATATTATAATATAGGCAATGATAATATTATATGTTTGAACAAAACAGAAAACTGTATTTTATTCATTCACCGCGAAGCCAGTGCCACTGTTGTCTGAATTTGAACAAATAGTTCAATTAGAACAATTCAGTAATATTTATCAGTCTTTCCAATATTAATATGATATTCCGTCATAAATTCATATTCATATAATGTGGAATGAAAAACATTTCAGTAGAATACAGAAAATACTGCTAGAATGCAATATGTCATGAATTGTACTATATGGCCAGGTTCAGCTGGATAATCTCCCTAACGATGATGAAAGAAATATAGAAAAATAAAACTTGTGTCACAAAAAGATATGGAAAATAGTATAGGGGAGAGAGAAGAACAAAAGACGTCTTAAATAATTGGCAAGTGAAAGAAAATATACTTAAATTCAAGAGAAGTGAGCTGCAATTACGTAGATACATGATGTGGAAGGAAGACATAAAAATATAACCATCACGTAGGATATTCGGACACATAAAAGACGTCAAGATGTTACATAACTTACGAATTTCTGTGAATTCATCGTGTAATTAATAAAGCCAATGTGTAATATATTATCTTGAACGACAGACATAATTGACAGGTAGATTCCACCGTAAGTAAAGTCAACAAAATTGACAAATGTCTTGAAAAGCGATGGACTTGCAATGATGTGGTTGACAGATACATCCGTCCTTATATAAAAGTACAAAAAGAAATGAGGTTGGCAGGTACATCTGGACGTAGATTACGATATCAAAGCGACAACACGACAAAGGAAAAGATGCGTGGTAATTTTATGACAATAAAACGACTTCAATTTTTGACTGAAGAGACAGAGAAAATTTCGGCTAACATTCGACGCCTGGCGGTTTCTTCCTATATGTCATCCCCTCCAGTTTCCATCCTGCTCCAAACAAGCGTTACCGTCAAAAATAAAATATGAGATTATGTTTTTATATATACGGTTTCCTCGTTGTTTCTCCAGATCCAACTGCAGTATATAACATAAAGAAATGGGGAACTGCTAAAAGCTGCGAGATAGGAAGTTGTGAGAGCCACTATCCTTTATGCCCTGAAGGAGCGCTGCTCATAGAAGAAAATGATAATATATTTTATTTAAGGTATCTTTCAAAATTCTTACGCTTTAACAGATCGCAGATCAAGGTACTATACTATCACAAAAATAATACCAAATATCAACAAATATATTTGATTTCTTCCACAAACTCGCATGTAACTTGTAATTTGCATGCGCAAAAATGTATGTATAAAATTATATAATGTTATAAGCTATTTAAAGAAAACAAATTTGATTTCAGGAAGTATGATCCAGTTTTTCTTAATTGATCAATGGATGTATTTGGTGATTTACAACAACACATTAAAATATATTTTCAGAATTTCGAATTTGTTATTAGTACTGAAAAAATAGTGAATATCTGGCATTAAATCGTTTTATCAGAGAAAAAGAAGCAAACATACATTCACGCGAATTAGATTATATATACAGGGTGTGATGTAGGAATTGTTGTTTGATTTACAAACAAATAAAAATAAAACTGACATCTAATTTTAATAGATATATATTAGAAAATTACACTGAAATATTTTTAAATAGAAAAAAATTAAATCATTTCAATTAAATCTCTATTGAATTAAACCAAGGAACCCCAGAAAACATCTGCATATACAACACATCTTCTAGACGGTTTCCTTTTGTATGCTGGTGAATACTGGCATTATTCTTGCCTTAAGTTTATCTATCGTGTTAAAAAAATTGTGTTGACTTTGGTTCAACAGCGTCGCATATATAATGATCAACCTTGTAGACTGAAGCGTTAGGTGATCAGATGTAAGGTGTGATGTTTGACAGCCATGATTAGGTTCTCATGATTGTTTGACGTAGTGCATAGTGCTTTTGGCAAGCTTAGCGTTTCTAGCAGACACATTCCAGTCCCAGAGCTCTTTTAAATCCTAAAGAAACTTCATGTATTAGTCCCTATTGGCTCTATGGAAAGATGAATGGAGGTATTACAATTTTTAATACCCAAACACTCTAAAAGGTTCGTGTTTTAGCTTCTTTCTCAAAATGCCAAATGCTGCAGCATGACCTTTCTAAATTTCTGGCAGAGTGAATTGTGTCATGTGGGTCTTTTTCTAAGACTGTGTCAAAGTGTTTCTACTCTCATGTGCAATCAACAAAATCGAAAAAGAAACACAGCATATCTGAAAAATTACACAAAACCTAAAACCTTTTGAAAATATATTGATTACAATAAAAAATATGTAGATTTAATTTTCTCGTTTTGTGTCTGCCAATTATGACCTGTTATCTAGACTTATGGGATTGTCATATTAGAATAGAAAAGAACATTAGGAGAGACATGATAACCAGTCTTGAAGAGATTCGCTACGTAAAAGAATGTGTGGAGAAGAGACAACAACTTCATTTTATAATTATTTACTCTTCAAGTTATCAATTATTTTTAACTCATTGGTTTAAACATTGTCTTTAATGAATACAAGTATTTAAATATAGAATGTTTGTTATTTTTTTTATAAATAAACACTACATTTTTTTCTACCGGACTGCTTAATCGAAAAATGTATTAAAACCTGCACCATCTTGGAAGAATCTGAAGTGTATTAAATAGCGCAACTACGAATGACTTACTGTCAAGCAAAACCCGAAATAATGCCATTAAGCACATGTTTTCCTGATAATTTATTTACTAATATTCTGCGAAATCTCTCATGAAATTGATTATCGCCGAGAAATTGTGAATTTATTTGTTTAAATAAATATACATTACACATCAATTAAAGATCATTTTTAAACAAATAAATTTAAAATATATTGGAGTTAATACATTTTGTAAGGGATTTCTTAAAATTTAGTCAATTGTCTTTCTTTAAACTTTTATATATTAGGATACGAAAAACAGAGCAGATATGAATTCGTCGTAAATCAGAAAATGTGTGATTAAAGGCATTATTTGAACGTGTTTATCTGTAAATCCTTGGTAGTCGAGCAATCTAAGACATGTCAGATCAATTGACAAGGGGACGAAGTTTCGAATCCTTCCGGAAGATGCATAGTTTCTCAAAAGTATTTCACAATCATTCACGCAGAAAAATAAAAATAAGTACACTGCCTAATTATAAAAAAAAACAAACATAAACAGTGTATGTACTCAAATACAAGTATACATTAAAAAGATATTTAAATAAATAAATTAAAAATAAGTCGGAATTAATTATTATTTAACGGATTTCTTAAATACATTATCTATTATAGTTGTTGATACTCTAGAAAAATTCTCAACTAACAGGGATTCTATTATTTGGTACGGTTTTTTCTCATTATGTAACGACAGTACTTAGTCTTGAATGAGTACGAAACTCACATTATGTACGTAGCATATTATGATTAAATTTTATGTGTCTTTTAAATTAAAATTTTATCAAACCAGGAATTCAGCTATATTTTTCTATTTTCTATTAGGATTATTACTATTTTTCAAATAAATTATAAGAAAATATGATTTATAAACTTTCATAATTTTCAAAAAGATCTCTCATGAAAGTAACAGATTATCATTATCGTCACGTTGAATTTCAGTAGCTAGGGACAGTAACGAAGGATATATTTCCAAGCTAACATTTTATGCCCAATTCACCCTATACATAATCTAGCATAGAAATATTGTTAAAATTAGTTATTTTTGCATACATAATATAGATAATATCATTAAATAGACATATTTTAAATAATTTAGATAGAACTAATATTAAAACACTCTTGCAATTTGTAGGTTCATTATCAAGTTTACATTGAAATGTCGGTGAGAAAATTTTAAAAAAATTAATACTCACATAAATACTCATTTCCAACCCCAACCTAAAATTCAAAACATACCTTTCCGGAAGATTTGGAGTAATGAAAGAGGAGTGACGTAAACCAACAGTGAATTAGAGAATAATTGATTCAGTCCGCACCCTCAATAATCTCTACGACAGCTGTGTTCTCTGTTTACTCCAAAAAAAATAATAAAATTTCAAAATATCCTAAGCCAAATTTGATTTTGAAATTAAGACAATAATTTTTAAACAAATGCCCTCATGAATACAAATTTATATAGAGACATACTAATAACTAAGTTAAATTAAAATTCCTTTATATAGTGATTTCCACCTTTTTATTAACCGTATAATAAAATTATATTATATAACATATGTATCTCATTACCTAGTTCTAACGTTTAATATTGATATCTTGATAAATTTAAATTCTGTTTCCTAACAATCTACAAATTATTTCATTAGAAGTGTTGTTATATTTCTTCCTTGTGGTCATATAGCCATATATTTCTTAAAAATGTATCTAAATTCTTTTAAATAGTTGTTTAATACTTTTTTATTGGCGATGTAATTTAAGTATTTATATATAATTATATAGAAATTTACCATTCATTTTCCCACAATTTTTAAGTAAATCATTCATTTTCCCAGTATTTTAAGTTAACTTTCAACTTGAATGATATATATCCCGATGAAGGTTTATATTAAAACTTTTATTTAGATTTATTCCTAATTTAATTTCTTTATAACTAATCTAGCAATACATTCCTTAAAATGCTTGTTAGTTTATTATTATTAGCCATACAATTTATTTAGCTTTTATGTAATAATTTACTGTTAGAAAAACTCTTTTTTGCGTAAGTATGGAATCATTCATTTTATGTTAGTATTATTGCTGACCTATTAATGTATATATTTTAATTTTTAATTTATTAGAATGTATCTTGTTATGCTTCTGTCGCCAACCGGTAATTTAAAATTCCGGCAGCAAAAGTTTTTCCTTTCTTTTCATTTTTGTTATCCCTCTAAACTTACTTCAGCTTTTTACATATAAATTTATTTTAGCATAAAGTTTTCTTATCACTGATGTGACGGTTAGATTTTCTGTCTTTGTTGCTCTATCTTCGTATTGAGCGCTTTAGTGTTAAGGTTTTCGTCTTGGTTTTTCTTTCTTACGGGTACTTGACTTTTTGTTCATGTACTTCATTTGTTTCTATTTTTTACTTCCCCTTGTTTTCTCTCCGATTTAAATCATAGCTTAATTAGTACTAGTTTTAGGCAGAGTTCTATTACTATTGGTATTGTAATTTATGTAATTACTATAGTTAATATTATATATATATATATATATATATATATATATATATATGCGATGTAGATATATAAGAATCCAAAGAGTATTTTGTATATAAATTGGTAAGATATCTCTGTACTATATAACTATAGAGCAAATATAAAAATATAAGTAAAATTAAGACCGGACACGTTATTCCATGGTTCTCTCTATATATATATATATATATATATATATATATATATATATATATTTTTACTTGCTTCTGTGTGTATGTATGTGCGTGTAGTTATATAGATGTTACGAAGGTAAGTGTATGTACGCATCAATTTCAACCCAGATCAGACTTTTAACACGCGTAACTGAAGCTCTCAAACACGTATCATAAATATCGCGAGTCGGTTCGTTTGATAATAAATTGCTCAATTTACTTTTGCTCATTCCGACAGGGTAAGTTTGCTTTTTGCACCTGTCTTCCTAGATTCGATGTAATCAGCAGTCTTTGGGAACGTCTGTGCACCACCTGACATATGAATACGAGTGCGGATCAGTTTTCTTTCGAAGAATGCTACATAAGCAAACACACATGAAATTGTATTTATGATTTATCAGCAAAAAAGACATTCGGATATTTGGCCAGTATGCTAAAGATAACAAAAAAGCTCAACTAAGGTAACGACTTTACATTATTATCTGTCCTGTAATAACTACTATGATTATCTGCTTTCATGCAACAACGAGCTAATAATGTTCACTGCAGGGGATCATGTCCTTCTGTACAATGATTATTGACAGAGAAATTGCTAGTTATATCATGTAGCGATACATATATATATATATATATCCGAGTGTATACAGAACGAAGAATTCTTACAATGTTCAAAACAATAATTTCAAACAGTGCTCGATATAAAATATACAGAGCTGTGAATATTTATTATAAACTATATTTTAGAACATGTACATAATTATTCTATATATAACCTCTACGAAGGTACACTCGACATTGAAATTTCAATGCCTCATCAGGCGGTTATATATAGAACAATTATGTACATATTCAAAACATAATTTATAATATATATATATATATATTTATATTTATATATAAATAAATATTATTAATTTATATATATATAAAAAAACATACAAATATATATATATATGTATATATATATAATTGAAATTATATATATATATATAGAGAGAGAGAGAGAGAGAGAGAAAGAGAGATAAATAGGTAAGCGGAGAATACATTTCATTTAAATTAATTACGCAATAATAAAATTTACACTAATATCGCATTTTAAATGTCTAACAAAATTAAACAAAAATTTCTTGAAAAACTACAGAGTGGATTTATTAAATAAATTCGACATTCGGTTTGACTAAAGCTTCCAGAAGAATTCGAAACTCTACGCCTCTTCTGAGTGGTTTTCTTATTTAAATTGATGAATGATGTCATAATTTTTATCTGTAGTTTATATTTGTCTCATATGTGACTCACGCATAATAATCAGATGTGTTTTAATTTGGAGAGTTAATTGGCCATATTTAAAACGTTATGAGGATCCCAAAATTGTCTGACAGCCTTGGCTGGGTTCTTTTACTTATGTATCATGGCGTAGAATCATGTTTCCAGATATAGGTTATTACCGCAGAATATCTCCTTACTCAAGAAATCACTATTTAACTAAATATTTATGGTGAGCATTCCCAATAATTTTGAGGCTCTGGAAGATTAATGGAAGCATAATGTTGCATCAGTAGTGATCACTCCAAAAACCATGATGCCTACTGGATATAACATCCAAATTCTTCCGTATTTTCTCCACTGTTCTCAGAAGAGTTTATATTAAATGATCGTGTTTTATCTCCAAACTTCTAAGCAGTACAGCATGAGGTTTCGAAATTTCTTGCGGTGTGAATTGTGTCACTTTTTTTATTGTCCCACAAATAGCCCCCAACGATTCTTTTCAATCGACAAAATCAAGACCAATCAATGAGTATACGCAAAATTAAAAATATAAAATTTATATATCTCACATTATATATATATATATATATATATATATATATATATGCAGCAACATTTGTATATATGTATAATAAATATATATATATATATAAATAAGGATATGTTATATATATATAACATATCATTATATATATAAATTATATAAATATATATGTATTATACAATATATATATATATATATATATATAACAGATCACTCGTGATTATTTTACATATTCCATAGATGCAAATTTTAATAGATTGTATACGAGATGCATAATTTTCAAATAAATATTAAGGACCATGCAACAAAAAGCTGATATAACCACAAGCAACGGGAAGTTATAAAAAGGTTTAATCATTCTTCTATTCTAGCTGCGAGTGGGCCGAAAAAGATAATTGAGTTTGCATATGTGAAGAATTTTTAAAAAAAAATTATGTTAACTTACTTTTTTTGTTTGTCGTTGCTAAATGAAAGTGTTATATGAAAAAGAGATTCTAACACAATGTCTGATTATTATTGAGACATCGATCGATAGTGATTCATTGATTTTTGTTCGACTTTTAATTTTTGATAATGTGGTTTTGAACAGTCACTCACTAAGCCGTTGTTAGAGTGACGTGTATGAGCAAATTAAATATATCTGTTAACTGTTTCTTTTTATTTCAAAATATCTCACCTGGCAAATATTGTACTATTCATTGATAGATAGATAGATAGATAGATAGATAGATAGATAGATAGATAGATAGATAGATGCCGAGAGAGAGAGAGAAAGAGAGAGAGAGGAGTGAGTGAAGCAGAGAGAGAGGGAAGAGTGAAAACGTATGTATGTCCAGAAAAGAAGAGATCTGACAGATTGCTTGAGAAATTATATGAAAAAAAATTAAACCTATGAGCTTGACAATCATTTTTAATCATTTCAAACGTTGGATTTCTGCCCAAATACATAATTATATATATATATATATATATATATATATATATATATATATATATATATATATACGTAAATTACTGTTTTATACCAGTGTACTGTAACTGTCTATATCACTTGCCTATTTTAGATAATGCAGGTAATTCAGGTTTATTTAAATATTGGAAATATACAATGCAATTTATTTCTCGAAATAAAAGCGTGGTCACTGTATTTTGTTAAATTTACTCTAAACAGTTAATATTAAATTATTATAATATTTGTAAGGAACCGATATTATATGAATCGTTAAGATAGAATTTGAGTTAGAAGCAGTTGGAAACAGTGGCTAGTAACTTAATGATTCTCGCTCCCGTTTCTTTTTAGACAATTGTATCATCTCTTTACACAAATTAGCGTTGTATTAAACAATTCTTGTCTGATCGTAATCAATAAACATCTTTTATCATATTGATTAATTATGCAAATAAAACTTAAAATAGCAGGAATTTTTTCCACCTTCATACTCACCAAATAAATATTTCTAAAATTTATTTACAAAATATCTGAAATCATATTCCTTACCATGAAATATAAACTGATGGAATTCTTCGTCTAATTGCATAATATGAAACTGTTTAATTGTCTATACTTATATATAAATATATTTATTTGGCTATATATATATATATATATATATATATATATATATATATATATATATATATATATGTAGTCCATCTGTAATCAAAGTGTCCTGCAAATTCTTCTCTATAAAATGATGGAAAGTAAATACCAGTTTATAATTATTTTTTGGGGTTTTAAATGAAATATATATGTGATACAGTTATTTTAGCTTTCTTTTACTACATTGTCAAGGAGTCCATGCTATTTCGTGGATGTGGTTTTAATGTGATAAAATTATTTATTATCGTTGTATGACGTCTTGGAATGCCAAATTTAAATTTTGTCGTGTTCGCAACATTAACTTATGCATAAAAACCATTCTGAAATGTTTGAATGCTTTATCTTCACCATGGGTTACATTTTGTGTTTTTATGCCGTGAGAAATCATTATTATTCTCAGAGAATTTTTACTGCAAAAAACAATTATTCTTACAATGCAAAATGTTTTCCTATTTCAAATAACCTACAAAAAATTGATATGTCGAAAGGGCAAAAATAAATTAATCATTAGGTTCTGCTCATTCCTTTTACTATGGTAAACAGTAGTATGTATAAAGAGTGTCTACATATTAGTCTAGTAATAACAAAACCTTCAGAGTTTATTTTGTTAGTATATTTTTAATACTATAGCGGGTAATAATTTAATCCATTTTTTGCTGTATTTTAACTTTTAGCGAAGAAACACTGAATACACAGTTGATAAAGAAAGTGATATAGCAAAACATACATGTACTAAACAGAAATTTCAGGCAAACAAAAAGTCATTCCCGCATATTCTATCTGCATATGAAACAAAGATTCGATGTAAGAGAATATTGGTTTTAGAAAAACGGATACTGATATTTCAGTGTAGAGAATTAGCGAGAAATGATGTTGTTTTAAGCAAATGGACACAAAACACACAATGCATGGTTAGAAAATTTTGACCTATATAGAAGACAAGGAAAGAGAGGCAGTGGAAGTAGGTTTCATGGCAGATTTTTTATGTGAATTGACGGCAAAATGCCTATTGAGACGGAAAATAAAATGTCAAAGTTTACTAAGAGGTTTGAACAATAAGATGTTGTGGAGAGCCATTACATTCTACGCCCTGATGTCATATTAATAACATTTCTATGAGCAGAATGTAGTTTACTTGTAGCAGTTCCTGGAAAAGTTTATAATTTATGATGGTATTAATAACATACCGAAAGAAATTATATGAATTCATGTATGTGTTTTAACACCTTACCAGATCCATCTGTTCACCAACAGTCTTTGTCCGTCACTCTTATAATAAAATGATCAGAGTACAATTAATCAACATTTCTTAGAAAAACATAGTCATGTAGCTAATATCAGACAGATTTTAGTCAACAACACAATCATCCTCACTTATACACACATTAGAAAAACCATCAGGTATTGGTGGCCTTCTACATTAAATCCAAGCAACTCTAACTTAATAAAATCACGTTTAAATCTGGTCATACACATTACATTGCGTTTCAATATATGGTTCTGTTATCATTTCGAGCTCGCACGAGGTGTGACGTCATAAAACCGCATTACAAATTTACGGACTGCTTTTGCTATTTTTGGTAACTGTTATAGTTGCTTAGCAAAGTTTTATGTCAACACAAAATAAAATCGTCGCTGATGGTGGATGTCTTTATGTTAACGTCCGTGTAACCTCTCTGAAGCTTAAAGCTAAGATCCGACTTAATAAAAAATTATCCAAATGTTGGAAATTTTTTTCCTTATTTTCAACTGAACTTAAAGCCAAAATACGAACGACTCATGAAAGAACGACTCATGATTAAACATAATAGACATTCAATTTCTCTCAAATTTAACAGTATATGTTTAGAGAATATATATATATATATATATGTGTGTGTGTGTGTGTGTGTGTGTGTGTGTGTGTGTATGTATATATCCACAGAGTGATCTGTTCGCTGTATCACAGCTCATCAGTACGGTTAGACATCCGATGTTTCTAGCCAGGATTGAAACATGAACGAAGCGATATCAGTCGGAGATACTACCTATAAGCTATGGATGCTCGGTAGGGGAAGACGGACCAAAGCATGTTATATACAATGTAAACACACGCCAGTAGCCGAGAATGTTCAAATTCATTACTGAAAGAAAGATGCTTAAATGCGTGAGTAGCTACTGTTTTTATAATGTCTACCATTCTTCCATAGTTCTCAATCGGGCTGTGAGAGGGTAAATATTTAAAACCGTATATATATATATATCGTATATATGATCGTGAATTGTAGGACATCCAAATTCATGCTGATTGGGATTAATATAACAGCCATCTTTGTAAACTATCTTAGTCACTTTCAGAAATAAAAATTAAATTAAAACGTTTGATACACTGTAACCAACCACTTGATCTAGACATTTCTCTCTGAAATTATATTTGTCTCCCTAGTAACAACTGCAATATTCATGAGTATTAAATTCCAGTATATAAAACTAATAGTGAATAAGCCTCTTATAAATAATGGAATTAGTGACAATTCGGCTATGAATACGAATATGTTGAGCATCTACTTGAGTGACAATGAGAAATTGATGCAAAACATCATACTATGTACATGATCTTCATTATATGAATAATTAGGAATACTTTTACAACCGAAATCCTTTTTATATATGGAAATGACAAATACAATTGATGTTGTGTGAAAATTGAAATGTTGCATAATTCTAAGGGGAAGATAGTTTTACTACAATTTCTCATTTTTCTCATTCGTCTCGAGAAGATACATCACACAGTGGGTAGATGCCCCAAAAGAGATTTAATCAGGTAGATTTTGGTCAGCACCAAAGACAGGTGCAATTGAATAGGTGAGGAATTTCCTAAATTAAGTACTTGTCTTCTTCAATATCGTACCCAACAAATTTATAACAGAGGTTAGTGGCCGAGTTTTGTTGCTTTCTTGGTTAACTGCGCGTCACACATAATAATCGAGGAGACTGCATACGGGGGAGGGAGTTGGCCATAAATTGGCGGTGATGATTTGGTTGAAATTGTCTAGCAGACGTGAATTGGTTCTGTTTCATGTGTGTCATTATACAAATTTGATTCCAGACATATTGTTTTACATCAGCAACCCTCTTGACCCAGGGCTGCCCTGACTCCTCAATTCACTTGATGTAGGCTATGTGTTGAGTGTGAAGACCTCAACAACAAATCCTTTTCAAATCAAAACTGTCAGAGGGAAATTTCCCAACTATTGTATATTGTTAATTACTATTCCACTCACCCAAAACTTTCGAATCTTCTGCACTCTTCTCAGATTAATAGACTAACTCTCTGAAAAGTTCGTATTTGAGTTTCTGACGAGTATTTGAAGCACAGCAGCATACAGGTCCTCAAATTCATGGCGGAGTGAATTACGTCATGATCTCTAACTGACGCTTCTATGTCGTGCGTTCGACAAAATAATAATAAACAACGTGCATTGCGCGAAATTTAAAAAAAATAACATGTCAAAAATATACCCATAACACACTGTACATAGGTAGTGCTTACACTGATATCATGCCAGAGAAACAAATATGTTTGACGTTTAAAAGCATTTACGTATGTCTACACTTATATTTAGACCGTTATTTTCACGGACATTGAAAAATTAACTCTGTAAATATAACATACTATAAATTTATCATTTTCATATAATTTTTTAATCATTTTGTCTCAAGCAAAGCATTACTGCCACTGGTGGCAGGTGGTTATATAAGATATGTGTTCTGAAAAAGAGGAAAAAGTTACAGGGGATGTAAGAGATTGGATAAGAGAAGAAGGAGAACATTAATGTGAAAAGAGATGGATGAGAGTAGGAAGGAAATGGAGAAGAAATATGATAAAAGGATTGTCAGGAAAGGATGGCAATCGATTGGATAAGAGATGGCAAATGACACTGCATATAAATTGTTGGAGATTGTAACTGTCATGGAAGTAAGTATTCTGGTGGGGATTCCACCAGCAGGAAGTGCGAGAAAAGAATCTGTTAAAGTAGAAGTTAGGATTAATTTTAATCAGTTTCACAATAAAAGGATGGGACTTAATCGCTGGTCTAGTAGCTCGAGTAAATTCATGCAGGAAGTAAAACGGGGAACTAAGCTCTCCAGAGCAGAATCAATGGATCAGTAGTATTCAATGCACGGGCGGATGGTAGATTTATATACGCGCATGATGGATTCAAAGAAGAGAAACTTTGTGACACAACACATTGAAACGAAATCCCCAGCAGTCGATAAACTATGGATTCAATGTAAAAATTCATTTTGAGATCAGTTGATAGTATTAGGCCGAGGAGGTGCAATTTTACTTTCATTGAGACTAAACTGAACATTGTGATGGTTGAGTAGAAGCGATTCTCATTCGTAGTTGCGAGATCGCAGTTTAGTTTTGGAAACATTAAAATTTACGAGACATTTCTGACCCATTCTACCACAGATTAGAGGTTCATTTCAGGCGCAGCATTGAGATTTGCTTTGTCAGACACACCAGATTACTTATCGAGGAAAAAAAGGTGGTGTTCTCATGCTTCAATGGGATCTGAGTAAAGGAAGATCGTTGATGAAAATCAGAAAATGCTTAGAACATAGCATAGTGCTTGACGGTTATTCGCGTTAGTATGATAATATCTTCATACATACCCATTTAATACTACTTTAAATACTCGACTTGAAAGGAACCACTAGATTAGATCAAACAATTTTTAATTTCATCATAGCCCTGCAGCGTGCGTAGAAGACCAGCATGCCAGACTCTGTTAACTGCTTTGAAGGTATTTATGGCAACAGCTCGAGCTTGTATATATACTTTCTGATTGTCGTTAGCATATCAACAGTAGACCTGGTGAAGCGGAAAACATATTTTTATAGAAGAGTCCATAGGCTGTGAAATGTTGTAATACTTCAGCGTTGATTAACACTTTGCCAAAACACTTTGCCAAAAATTGGCGGAAGGCTGCTAGGGTGATAATTAGATGTATCTGAGTGTCCTATGCCTATAGTATTATAGAATAGAAAGAAATTACTAACCGTGAACAAAAAACCGTAAAGTTTGTTTAGAAGTTTGGAAGATAAACATAGTTCTTCTTTCGAAGACCATTGATAACTACTACAGAATTTATCTCAAAATACAGACACGAAAGTTACTACGTTACATAAAAATTGAAAAACTACAAATGAACAAGAATGAATAAAAAATATAATAAAATAAGTAAAAAAATCCAAACCAATAAATCAGTCACAAATGCAATAAGAGCAAACGAAAAGAAAATAATCTCTAATATGGTAGCTGGTAAGCAAGCATTGTTAACCTGCTACCATACTGCACATAAATCAACAATAATTTGCACATAATAACATCTAAAATAAATCGAATTATGACCGTCCCGCCCACCTTAATATATTTTAATATAATGCAATAAGCCTACACATTACACATCACTGATAAATACATATAAATAGGCGAGCAAAAAGACAAGGCACATGACCTAACAATTGCGTTAAAAATTAAACACACTGTCCCCGGTGAGTGTTGATATCAATGTCAAACTTTAATATTTCCATCTGCGCTATCTATTTAGAATCAATTTAACTCATAATTATAGTTTAACTTAATACTATATTTAATTAGATTACATATATATATATATATATATACTGAATGGAAAATCACACGTACTTGCACATAACACTTTTATGATTATTAATTTGTTTTTAAAGTATATTGATGAACCAGTAAATCTCTCTTTTTTTAATACAAATAATAATGATATCTGGGGATATTGGGCAAATCTTGGACATAAATTTTTCTTCAAAGTTATAAAATGTTTTCCATTAAAATGGCGGTTGGCGGAGAGCAGGTGATAGTGTTTATGTAGTAAATCTCCAGCAAGACACTAATGGGTAACGATAAAGTGAAGGAGACATGTAATCAGATATGGGCCTTGACCCATTTGGCTACTCATACCACCTCAATTACCCAAACTGCCAAAGTTGTTAGGAGACACGAAAGAAAGCTATAGCTAAAACGAATGATTTGTATCCGACGCTCGACAGCTACGCAGCCTTTATGTGTACAGCCTTGATTCTATCGGAAAACATTAAATATGAAACAAGCAAATGTGTGTTATGTTTTAATAAAAAGAAAAAAGTCTTCCTACGAAGAAAAATAAATTTATTTTACTATATCCAATTTCCATTGCTATATTTGTTTTGTTCACTTACTTTTTTAAATGAAAACAAATATAATAAAAAGAAAATTAAACAAATATTTTATGGCTTTTCTTAATCAAACATGTAAAGATGATACCGTGACAAACGAAAAATGAAAAGAAAACAGAAAGTGAAATCTGGTGGGATTTTATTGGATGAATTTAAGCAGAATATTAACAACATTTTTCTTCACTTAGCTATTTTTTATTTGTTAATTGTTTATACTTATTCAGGAAGAAAGTTACTGTGTGGTTCATGCTAATGAAACAAATCCTCAAGATGTGTTCATTGTTCGACATAACGGCTCAGTTTCTCAAGAAATAAAATACCGATATACCTGAAAAGAAATCTTAAGAATGGACACTTTACTTATTTAAAGACTTATGCTTTAGCCAAACTAGATATGCAACAAGCTAGTGAAATAGGATAAAATGAAAAAAATATCACTTAATCGGTATTATAAGTAGCAGAAAAAATTATCGAATATATTTTCCCTTTTAGAAAAATGAATTAGTTTTAAAAAAATTAAGCAATATAGCGAAAAACAAATTATTTACTATATTTATTATATCCAAACTTATGTAGTTTACGGTATGTGGATAAGATTTTCATGTCTGTCTAATATATTCTTTACGCAATTTTCTTTTTTAAACAGTTAGTGGTACTACTGTTGTTAAGTAATATCGAGGCCTGACATTATTTAGATAAGTTAGGATACCAAGATCTGTAAGCTTGCATGTGCATTTGGTGTGATGTATAATTACTTGTATTTGAAAATTGGAAAGATGATTTCCAGTGCTAGTCTGGTTCGTTATATTTACACGCAAGTAACCTTGATAAATTATGAACACACGTATTCTAGTGGTTAATTCTTAGGACATTTATCAGTTAAAACCTATATCATTTCAAAAAAGCTTACCATCTAAAAATATTAACGTCTGTCTCATAACCTTCAACGTGTGAATTAACCGTCAAAATCGTCATAATCTATGTTAACTAATTTTAAAGAAGTTTGAAAAAGCTACGAATAAAATTGTACAAACAATCAATGAATTGAGCGATGAATGCTGTCAGATCTTTATGTATGGGATGGCTCTATTACATTTGCTCCTGCAGCATATTATATACTTCAAGTTGCATATTGGATAATGACGATTTTAGATAGTATTCTTAAATGAATGTGTAAAGAGCTATTTACGTCTGGAAATGGACTACTAATTAAAATTTTGACCGTATATACTTTTATTCATTAATCAATGTATATTGATTAATATCAAATAATTGTAAATGATATTAAATGATTAATGAAATGATAGAGAATTAACTTAAAAATAAAATAGTTCCAAATATTAGTAACGACATGAACTATTAATACGGTCAAATTAAATCAAATTAGATAATGTAATATTAACGAAATATAACGTAGAGCAGTGAGGGTGTTGAGTAAAGTATTAAAAAGAAACTGAAACAATTCTTGAACAAGGTTTTAAGGAAAGTAGGAAGAAAGACGAAATATCTAAACTTATTTATAAATGGAAATTTGTCTGTGTGTGTGTGCACGTGAGTGTATGTGGGTCCGTTACCTATAGACTCCGAAACGGCTGAACTGATTTTCTTGAAAATTTACACAATTGTAATATAATCGTTTGCGAGTGTTCTTAGCTAGGTTTTCTGTCGAGTGGTCCGATTTTAATTAAATTTGATACACTCATAGACAAAGACATAAGAAACGATATTTAGAAGTTCCAAGGTTGCAGTTCTTACAATAGTGCAGAAATTCGAAAACATATATATATATATAAAAAAGGAAAGATGTTTGTATGTCTCTGTTTATCTGCCTCTATATTTGTATTTTTTCTGCCCTTTTATTTTAGTTTTTGTTTTGGGTTTGGCTCTAATTAGGTATAATTGTAGTTCTTAGTATCAGCCATGATACTATTTACTCAGAAGACTTATTTAGCCTTCATAATTCAGTTTACGACAAAAAAACTTATTTAATATCGATACCATTAATCAAAATTTGACTTACATCCATTCATTTTTCTTTCAATCTACGGTTTCGCTTCAAATGGAAACAACTATTGAATTTATTCTTTCGTGCCAACATTCAAAGAGTCTGAGCTCCAGGATCATGGATTAGCTTTAAAGCTTTCATTACACCCGAGCAACGCCGGGTTATACTGCTAGTTAGCTATAAGTGAATAGAATGTACGATTTTTAAAAAATGCACAAGCCATACTATTAGAAACCAAAGAATCAAAATTTGTAGAAATTTAATTGAGTCATTAGAAATGTACATCAGACGAGTGACAAAAATATTACCATGAACGAAACAAGAGAGCATAGAAGAATTTTAGGAGAAAAATGGAAAAATTGCCCATAATTAATAATGATGAATGAAGATTTAGAAAATTTGATGCATAAATAATATTTTGATGTGAGAGAATCAGAGGAAATTCCCTTCAATACCTAACACATCCTTGGTCTGTCAATAGATGACGTCACTAATACAAAATCCATAAGATGTTTATGAAATAGTAACCTCTACTTGTCACGTGAAAAACCTTGAGCCCAATCAGATTACCAGTTTACAAATTACACTTATGTAAGTGAAGCTACTGTTGTAAATTTTTAAAATAATGGAAAAATCGGAATTTCGTAAGTTAATAAATGATTGATTTCTGACTGGAAAAATATTGGTAGAAGAAATCAATGGCTTAATAAGGGTTATTTGGATATTACTCTGTCAAAAACAACGGTTAAGAGGTGTCATCCTAACTTTAAACGCATTCGCAAAGACATAACATTTTCCGAATATCCAGGTCGCCTAAAATCGGTGGTTGTCCCGGAAAAGAACAAAATAACCCACGAAAACGTTTTAGTCTATCGTAAATTTAAGTTGCCTGAAATAGCAGTGGATTTGAAAATAACAGAAGGCAGTGGATTCACCATTTTGCATCATATATTATCAATGAGAAAGTTGTGTTTGCTTACAGTCTTGCAAGAACGCGTCGATTACTCAGAGCGTTGTTTCCAACTGTTTCAACGCAAAAAGAACGGGTTTCTCCATAAATATGTTGCAATTGACGGAACATGGATCCACCACTTCACTCTATTCTGAAAATGGCAATCATTTGAGTGGAGAGTATCAGCTTAACGCCGTTTGAAACGACCAAAATCTAAACTTTACAAGGCAAGGTTTTGGCCTTCGTAATTGGTATGCGTGAAATTTTCTGTTCCTCGATTACCTTGAGTAAGAAGGAACCGTCGTTAACGAAAATTATATAGCATTATTGGTGCGTTTAAAAGAAGAAGCCTCCAACAAAAGGCCACAAATAAAGAACAAAATGTGATCTTTCCCCAAGACAAAGGACCGTGTAACTAGTCGATCGCAACGATTGCAAAACTAAAAGAATTGCATTTCATATTGCTTTTGCATCCACCCTATTTTTAGATCTGACCCCCAGCAACTAGTGGCTGTTTGCAGACCTCAAAAGAAAGTTCCAGGTAAGAGATTTTTCTCCAATGAAAAGTTATATCCGAAAATGAGGCCTATTTTGAGGTCAAAGACAAATCGTTCTAGAAAAAAAAAAATAAAAAAAAAAAACGAATTGTTATAGGAGCATTTAATTAGTGTATCACATTATGGAAGTCTATGTTTCGTTTCCATCATTCCCAAAACCTCATCATTCCTCACCTGATCGATCTTTGATATTTGCAGCATCCTTCTGTAGATCCATTTTTCGGTTGCTTCAAGTTATTTCTTCATCTTCGATGATATTGCCATATTGAAGAACTGATATCACATAGCAATCCAGTGCCCTCTTGTTTGTTTCTAGCGCAATTGTCCTGTTTCTTAATATTTATTCAACTTCTGGAATGCTTCTTTCGCGATATAAATTTGCCTTCGGATCTCTATGTTGCACTTTCAGTCTCATGTTATAACACTTCCCAGGAATGTAATTTTTAGTACCTGTTTCATTTTAGTATCACCGACCTATATTTTGCATATTAGTTTGCCCTTTTACTGAAGACCATGATTTTGGTTTTCTTGCAGTTTATTGGTAGTCCTTTTTTGTCACTCTCTTCAGCTATCTTCTGCAGAATTTCTTGTTGTTTCTATTCTGTGTCTGCTATCAGCACTGTGTCATCTTCATACCTTAGATTGTTTCAGTTGTTGCCTCCGATGACGAATCCAGGCATAACTTCTAGGGTCCTCAAAATATTCTGATTCTACGAGTTGATCCAGTGAAAAGACACATCCTTGTGTTACGCACTGTCTATTTTGTATATCTGCTGAATTCGTTAACTGTCCGTATGCAAGCGATTCGCTGCCAGTAAATATTCTTGATTTCTCTTATTTTTTTTCAAAATATATCAAGGCTGCCGAGCATCTCCATCAGTTCTTCGTGGAGTGTTTTGTCAAAAGACCTTTGCATATCAATAAAGCACAGGTATACGTACTTCTTTATTTGTATTGCCCTTTCAAAGAGCATCCTAATTATAAATATGGCATTACTTGTTCCAGTGTCTTTGACAAAACCGCACTTTTCTTGACCTATCTCTGGCCTGATTCGGCTTCTCGCTCTATTCATTAGAATTCAGACAATCAGTTTCATTATATGGCTCATTAAACGGATGGTTCTGTTGAGTTTGCACTCGAACTATTAAGCACAACACAATATACTATTTCATTTCTTTTTACCACCGGAGAGATAGTTTCACATACAGAATTTTTTTTAAAATTTTAGTTTTATTAAAGGAGAATAATTTATTTTTCTTATTAAACGTATTAATAATTAAACAAAAAAAAACAAATAATGATAGGTAGGTTGTTGATTTCCACTGTAAAATCCGCTAATGGGCAAAATCAAGTATTAATAATTAAAACAAAGATATATTTCTCGAAACTACGGAAGTAATTATAAATTGAAAAAAAATTATTAATTATAGTTTTATTTAAATATACATCGGTCTATTTAAAAAAAATAGCAATGTATGCAGTAGTGAAAAACTTAATACTGATTATAAATTTATAAATACATAGAGGTTTAATTTCTCAAAATTCCAGTATTAATTGTAATTCTTTTAAAAGATAGCATTAACCATTATATTTAACAAACATACACCGCCTTATATTTGACTATATTTTATGCTACCTATTCAGTAATATTTAATGCCCTCTAAGAAAGTGATGTTACCAAATAATCCACTGTTTCTTTCTGAAAGGTTAATTATTTTTTCCAGATTTAGCAAGATAGTGTTTAGTTTAATATTCATTTTACATTACTGACACTTCTTAATTATTCGAATATTAGTATAGTGCTCTAAACTAGAAAATTTTAATTTTAAAATATCCGGCTGAAAAATATTAATGTTATCTTTTCTACATAAAGATGCGGAATATACTTCGAATTTCTTTAACATACAAAAACAGCTAAAAATAGTGCGTGTTGTCATTTATTACATCGGTCAATTAATTATTTACCATTTGTAATACGATAAACGAGAAAGTAAAAGTAAATAAAAAAGATGTTTAATAAAATCTTATTTAGAGGAAATTTCTCAAGAAACCTGCAAAACTAATAAAGAAAATGGATAGATTTAATGTATTCTCTTTGAAATATAACGTTTTAAAAAATGGAACTATTTTTGACTTTCGGTGTATTTATTAATTTATATTAAGTTCTTGTCTATGTTTATATTGTAACATAGCTATTGGTCAAACTCAAACTCAAACTCTATTTTAAAGTAATTATTTGGGTCGTATATAGTTAAAATGTTTTCATAGTTTACACACTTTACTGAAGCCAATATATGCAATATTACAAGTGCATTAAACATCTGCTAGAGCCTTGCAGAAAATGCTTAATAAATTTTGCAAATACGAAATCGAACAAGTGCAGTTCAACGTCGGTAATGTATATACAAACTCATCAAAAATGAAGTTCGTGATGAAATTATAGAATGAAGTTTTCTTTTAGAAAAGCGTTCAGTCACAGTAGGAATTCATTGATTCTCTATTCTTTTAGCTGCTGCTGATGGTTTAAATTAACAATATTAAAATTATCATAAATAAAATCAGAAAACTAAGTAGAAAAGCTAAAATGTAACGCTTATCATGCAACATGAATCCGATGAGATTTGAATAAGTCATATGGATATATCTGTCATTAGAATCAGCGCAAAAACACATAGAAAAGTTTACAATTTACAGCAAGTTTACAATTTTACCAGCAAGAATAATTGATTGAACGTAACAAAGTCAGTATACACTATCAGAAAATTATAACAAAAATTCAGATTAGAAACACATATTATTTCAGTACTCACGCTGTCCTACACCCCCATATATATATATATATATATATATATATATATATATATATATTTGCCAAGTTAACAATTAAAATAATTTTCATAATAGAGTCTATGTCAAATAATAATTTTTTACATAAATGTAATAAAATATTTGCCAATATAAAACACCAGTATATATTCTTCAGTAGATTAGTATTGCAATTAATCACATTTACAAAACAGTGGTAGAGATAATCAGTTTTTACTGTTCTGCGATGTTCCCTCTATTCATAGACGAAAAATGTAAATTTTTCCTGGCCATTTTTATTGGTGCTGAGTCATATATTATATGAGTAAACAGATCAAATCTAAATGCTGCTGATAACCTGATAAATATTAAAACATTTTCAGAGAACTCAGTATATTGTAAAAAGTTTACAACCAAATCAATATTTATAGAACCACTCTTATCTATCAGATCTATCATCATCAATTATTATTGAAAAGCACTGAATAGTTTTAAATCAGTCAGTTAAGTATCATACGTGATATATGCTTAGGCGATCATGTCTCGAAAGAGACATGTCTGATTGGGCAGAAGATTATCCCGCAGTAGGTTGCCATTGCTTTCTGCGGTAGACTCGTTGCCAGCCCGGGCTATAGAACACCAAATCTCCTGTTATTTAATCCATACCTGGAAGGAATAAACGGATTAAAATCTATCTGAAGGGTATTTGCGTGTGAGTGTATGCAACGGATTTAACTGGAATTCAAACTCGGCTTCCCGATTTCTCGTTCCGGGCCGATATCCACTGCACCACAACGCAAGGTGTTAAATAATACATTTAAAAACTAGAAAATGTTAAGGATCACAGTTAACATTCATTGCAGCTTTCCAGACGACAGTGCTTCAAAACTTAGATTGAATGCAGAATAAAATGATTTTGTAATGAAGAAAATTGATGTTATCGGCAATTTTCAAGAAAACACATTGCTTAAACACATTGCTTAAACTTGAACAAACAATATGTAGCGAAGGGAAAATAGACTATGAGTAAGATAGTGAGACAATGAGGCCACATTGGTGCACAAATAGTACAGAATGAAATACGACAATATAGCTTTTATTTTAATCTGGACACGACTGGATAAATACAAAAGTTGCAGAGCAATTATTGTATGAGCATAGTCCACTTGCAGTAATGAAAAATGGTATTGTGAAATATTTCTCAGGTTTTACTTGTTAAATAATAATAAAATAATTGAAAGGCGATGGCACTATATCAATACAGTTCAGAGAAGGAGATATATATTTTTGAATTATTGATATACATACATCAAATGTCATTCGAGTAGCGAAACAAGAAAAGAAAAAAATTCAAAAGTTATCAAAACATAAGTTAATCGTTTATCCATATTTTTTCCAGTGGTTCATGCTTTAGCAACAGTGACATAAATAATAACAAATAGCTGAATACATTTGGAACTGTTAACTAAATTGTGGTTTTACCAAAGTAGTATACTCAGCGAAGGTTTTGAAAGCGAGATTTGAAGACATGATTTAACCTGTTTTTTATCGTTAAATAAAATGATAATATTTGCTACAAGTAACGAATTCTTTTTCTTTTTATCATCTACTTTAAACTTTTTATCATCTACTTTTTTAATTGAAACAAAACATAGGGCAACTTCAAAGATGCAAGCATTGAACGAATATTGAAGAGAAAGCTGGGGATTTTGATAGTTTAGAAGATATACTTTCATTTAATACTTACATTTTATGTGATCTAAACCTCAATGATAATAACAACAACAATAATAATAATAATAGTAGTAACAACAACAACAACAACAATAATAATAAAAATAATAATAATAATAATAATAATAATAATAATAATGTTGCACATAATGCAATCATTAATTACAGTTGTAATTAAAGCGCTCTCAATAATCAGATTGTTTGTAAATTTCCGATGGACTCAGTGAAGGCTTTCTGCTATTGAATGCTTTAAAGAAAGTTTAAAATAAAGAAATGTACACGCCAGTGTAGCTCAAAATTTATGAAGGGCTTTATACATGTAAATGTGTCCGATATCGTTTTTTGTTTTAGAGATCAGGGGTATAGTTCTGGAAAAAATTTATGACATTAGGTCTCAGCTTGAGCACCGAAAAAAAATGTGTTTACAACAGAAAACTAAGGAAATAATAATAATAATAATAATAATAATAATAATAATAATAATAATAATAATAATAATAATAAACCCGAACAGACATGGTCTGGAATTACAGAAGATGATGTTAAATATGCACTAAAAAAACACACAATTGGAAATTCCCAGGCATAGATAAAATTCCTAACTTTTGGCTATATTATTTAAGCGCATCACATAAAAAACTAGCCAAAGAACTTCAAGAAATGGTTGACGATACCACTAAAATTCCTGCATGGTTGACAAAAGGAATTACATTTCTTCTACCCAAGAATGGTGACACAAAAAATCCGAAAAACTACAGACCAATTACATGTCTTCCGACAACATATAAACTATTAACATCTATTTTAACAAAGCAGACATATTTATTCTTAGAAAGAAATGACATGTTACCGCTTGAACAAAAAGGGTGCAAACGTGGCTGTTATGGTTGTAAAGACCAATTGCTGATTAACAAAATGATCTTGGAAAACTGCTACCGTACAAAGAAAAATCTTAGTACTGCCTGGATAGACTATCGAAAGGCATTCGATAGTGTGCCACATGACTGGATTTTAAAGACTTTAAATATATACAAGATATCGCCCGTCATCATCAATTTCATCAAACAGTGCATGTCTATATGGAAAACAACCCTTTACCTCAATCATATAAATGGAACCTATAAGTCTGATGAAATAAACATCAAAAGAGGTATATTTCAAGGTGATTCTTTATCTCCCTTACTATTCTGCATATCATTAATAGCACTAACCAGTCAACTTAATAAGACAGAATGTGGTTATAAGATAGGACAAAAGAAAATAAGCCATCTATTTTACATGGATGACTTAAAGTTATATGCTAAGAATGATAATGAGCTGGAAGGTCTTCTGCAAACTGTAAAATGCTTCAGCGAAGACATTGGAATGAAATTTAATTTGAATAAATGTGCTAAAGCTACAGTTTTACGTGGATCAATACAAGAAACATCCTCAATTAGCCTAGACCCTGCTGTAACAATAAAAGAATTGAAACCAGAAGAAGCTTATAAATACCTAGGTGTAAATGAGAGTGAAAACATTCACCATAAAAAAATGAAAGAAATAGTGCGTAAAGAGTACTATAGAAGGCTACGAATGATATTAAAAACTGAATTAAACTCACAGAATAGAGTTATGGCCATTAATAGCCTTGCAATCCCAGTTGTCCAATATAGCTTCAACATCTTAAACTGGACTCTAAACGACATCAGGCGAATGGATGCTAAAACAAGAAAGCTTCTTTCTAAGCATAAGATGCATCATCCAAAGGCTGATGTAGACCGTCTATGCATACCCCGTAAAGAAGGTGGACGGGGTCTTATTCAGCTGGAATTGTCATACAAGACAACAACTATTGGCTTACTAACATACATAGAAACAACAAAGGATTGGATGATACAATTAGTAAGGCAACATGAAGAAAGAAAGAAAAAATATTCAATAATAAAAGAAGGCAGTAAATACAAACAAGATTTACAGTTAGTAGATTCTGTAGAAAAGCAAAACAGTGGCCAAGAACCAATTATTGCGGCAAAGAATATGAAAATGAAAGCCAAAGATAAAGCTCTTGAAAAGATGAAACAGCGCTGGCAAGACAAACCTCTGCATGGCCAATATCCAGAACGTGCCAATAAATCCAATGTTGACAAAGTTAATACTCATCGATGGTTACGTGCATCTGGATTAAAGTCTGAAACTGAAGGATTTATACTTGCAGCACAAGACCAAAGTCTTTTCACGAGAAACTTTCAGGCAAATATTATGCATAATAATATGGATCCAAAATGCAGGTTTTGTGACAAACACCAAGAAACGATAGACCACCTAATCTCAGGCTGTTCTGTGCTTGCCCCAAACGAATATAAAAATCGCCACGATAGAGTTGGGCAATATTTACATTGGACAATGTGCAAACATTATGGAAAAGCTGTAAACAAACACTGGTATGAACATCATCCAGCACCGGTTACAGAAATAGAAGATGTAACCATTCTATGGGATTACACCATCTACACAGACAGAAAAATTGAAGCAAACAGGCCAGACATTATTGTTAAAAACCAGAAGGAGAAAACTTGTCTATTAATTGATATGGCTTGTCCAGCGGATTGTAACATAGAAATCAAGGAATTTGAAAAACTGTCAAAATATAAAGACCTGGAAATTGAAATAGAAAAAATGTGGAAATTGAAAACAAGAGTTGTGCCAGTGATAGTAGGTGCACTTGGAATGATAAAAAATGGAACAAAACAACACATTGAAAGAATCCCTGGAAACCCCAGCTTAAGAGATATACAAAAAATTGTCTTATTAAGTACAGCCCACACACTAAGGAAAACGTTATCTATGTAATGCTGGGGATGATAGGGAAGATAGAAAAACATGAAATGGAGTCATAACAACACGCCACTACCTGCCTTAGGTCTCCCCGCAGACTTGATTGGTAGTGAGACCAAAGCAGAAATCGAAATATGATGAAAAATGACATAATAATAATAATGAACGCGATTTGAATTACAACGAGAATGAAGTGTTTTCCTGAGGCTCCTGAATATGTAACGATTATTTTTCTATTTTTCTAATGAAATTTTGTTTTAATATTTTAAACGTAAACTTGAATTTTTCTTCGTATATTATTTAAATTATCTGGTTCTTCTTTAAATGATCCTAATAGATTTATCAACTAGTTTTCTAAATATTCATATTTACCTTAGTTGTCTATATTTCGAAATATTTTTAAAACTATGATAATCTTTCTTAAAAACAAAGGAATAAATAATAAATAATCTTTCTTAAAAACAAAAAATAAAACATGATAATCTTAAAAACAAAAATTAAAACTATGATAATCTTTCTTAAAAACAAAAGATAAAACAAAACAACAGAAAAGATACGATGAAAAACACTAAAAACAGTTTGATACAATTTCTACGATATTCTTTTTTAGAAAGAATACGTATTAATTTATTTTTATCTATTCATGTGTTTTATTTATTTATTTTTCGATAACCTTATTTTCAACGACTATAATGAAAGAATAACAGAATACAGTGGTCGAACAAATTATTATTTTTAAATTTCACGGCAGTAATAAACTCAAACTTATGTCAACATTTTCTTTTCCATTAAATATTGATATTTTTTTTTATCTTAACAATTATTTTTGTTGCAAGGACTAGAGATGGTAGCAACATTTTTTGTCTTTTAACAAAATACTCTCGAAGTGTAGTGATATTTTTTCCGTTGAACGGCTGTTACGTCCAATTTTGTTTGTTTTTGTAAACCAGTCTTTCTCTTTGAATTTTATCTATATGAAATGTTGTTTTACTATTTTCACATAAACATGAATTTTTCTTCATATATTGTTTCATTTATTTGTTTTTTCTTTAAATGATCCTAATAAATAGAGCCATCAGTTTTCTTATTATTCATATTTCCCTTAGTTTTTGATATTTCGAAATAATTTTTTAAACTATTATAATTTTCTTAAAAACAAATAACAAAACAAAATAAGAGGAAAAGATGCGATCAAAAACAGTTTGATTATAATTTCTACGATATTCTTTTTTAGAAAGAATACGTATTTATTTATATATTTATTTTTAATTATTTATTAATTTTATTTACTTATTTGATTTATTTAATTTTGATAACCCTATTTTCGATGAATTCAATGAAAAAATAACTGATACAGTGTGAGAACAAATTATTATTTTTATTTTAAATCTCACAGCACCAGTAAACTTAATCGTATATCAACTTTTTCTTTTCCATTAATTTTTGTTACAAGGTCTAGTGATATTAGCAACAATTTTTTTAACAAAAAACATTCTAGTGTAGGGATGTTTTGTTTCGTTGAGCGGCTACTAAGCCCAAGATTATTTTGTTTTTAAACCAGCGTCTTTCTCTTTGAATTCCTATCGGGTCTCTGTCAGCTGTCGCTTTGCAACCCATTAGGAGAAGGAAAATTCCGAACAACTCGCAACTCAAGGTGTTAATCTTGCCGAGGAGTAATTGGCTACTGCGTTATGAGATCACAAACGATCCACTACAGAACATATTGAACATAATTATTTTAAGGAAAACAAGAAGAGTATACAAAAAGCCAAGGAAGAAATCAAAAACCATATAAGTCAAATACAAAGTATTACACTGAAGGAACGAGAACATCTCCCCAAAATTACAACCAACAAGCATAACTTCGAAAGTATTAAGCTCTATAATGCAGCACTCAAACCCTTTTTGGATGAAGAAGACACGCATATAATTTCAAATAGCAGGAACAAAAATAATTGAATTAAAAATTTGGCAGTCTCGCAGACATGAATATCCACCTAGGAAAAGAAAAGTAGAAAAAAGACATCAAACAACGAAGAAGTGAACTATCAGTCCTCGATGAATTGACAGAGGAATAAATGTAGAAACTAGAAAAGGCAGGAGAGTCGAAAGAATGTACAACATTAGAAATGAAAATGAAGACCTATAAACTAATGACAAAAATAAATCAAACAATACAACCGAAGGCTCAAAGAATAAGACGCTATGAGAAAAGATCAATATTCTAAAGATAAAACAAGATTTTTCAAAGCGATGCAAAGAAATTTTAGAGGGAAATAGGTAAGAACATAATTGAAGTGACACTCCTCCTCCTGCCCCCAAAATGGAAGAAGTTATAGAGTTCTGGGGAAAATATGGGCATGTCCTGAAGAACATAACAAAGAAGTAGCCAGAATTGCACAAAACATAGAAGGAATGAAAAATAAACCAGAACAGACATGGGGTGGAATCAGAGATGGGGATGTTAAATGTGCACTGAAAAAAGCACGCAATAGGAAATTTCCAGGTATAGATAAAATTCCTAACTTTAGGCTATATTTTTTAAATACAGCTCATATGAACTAGACAAAGAACTTCAAGAAATGACTAACTAGCCCATTAAAATTTCTGTATGGATGACCAAAGGAATTGCATTTCTTCTAACCAAGAATAGTGACACAAACATCTCGACAAACAACAGACCAATTACATGCCTTCCGACAACATACAAACACTTAACATCAATTTTAACAAAACAAACTTATTTTTTCTTTGAAAGAAATGACATATTACCGCTTGAACAAAAAGGGTGCAAACGTGGCTGTTACGTATGTGAAGACGAATTGCTTATTAACAGAATAATCCTGGAAAACTGCTACAATGCAAAGAAAAATCTGAGTTCTGCCTGGATAAATTATCGTGAGGCATTCGATGATGTACCACATTCCTGGATCTTGAAGACTTTAAATATATACAAGATATCAGCAGTCATCATCAATTTCATCAAACACTGCATGTCGATAAGGGAAAGAAAGCTTTACCTCAATCATATAAATGGAACCTATAAGTTTGGTGAAGTAAATATTAACAGAGGTATATTTCAAGGTGACTCTTTATCTCGATACTATTCTGCATATCACTAATATCACTAACCAGCCAACTTAACAAGACAGAATGTGGTTATAAAATATCACAAAATAAAATAAGCCATCTATATGGCTTATTTTGAATTATACTTTTTATGCTTAGAAAGAAGCTTTCTTGTTATAGAATCCATTCGCCTAATGTCGTTTAGAATTCACTTGAAGATTTTGAAACTGTATTGTATTCTGTTCTGAGAATTCAATTCAGTTTTTAATATCAGTCGTAGCCTTCTATAGTACTCTTTACGTACTATTTATTTCATGTTTTATGGTGAATTGTTTCACTCTCATTTACACCAAGGTATTTATAAGCTCCTTCTGGCTTTAATTTTTTTATTGTTACAGCAGGATCTAAGCTAATTAAGGATGTTTCTTGCAGTGATCCACGTAAAACTGTAGCTTTAGCATATTTATTCAAATTGAATTTAATTCCAGTGTCTTCCTGGAAGCATTTTACAGTTTGCAGAAGACCTTCCAGCTCATTATCATTCTTATCATACAACTTTAATTCATCCATGTAAAATAGATAGCTTACATTCATTTGGCCATTTTTATAACCACATTCTGTCTTATTAAGTTGACTTGTTAGTACTATTACTGATATGTAGAATAGTAAGGGATTATTATTATTATTATTATTATTATTATTATTATTATTATTATTATTACTTTGATTAATATTTCTGGAATTCGGACAGTGAACTTAATCAAGAAAATGTTGCGAAATGATTTTTTTTATTCCGACATAAAAGAAAAAGTGTCGTCTTCGAGGGAAACAAATATACAGGGTGACGCCTTTAATTTCGGATGTTCAAGATCAAAGAATAACGTTTTTATGATATTTTGATGAATATTGAATAATTTCTGATTGGAAGATATTCACAGTTTCATTGCACATTTCGGCTAATGGATAAAGGACAATCTTATTCATAACATAATCCATTTTGAATTAATCAATATTTATTATGTGAAATACGTCTGCATTTTGCAACCTTAAACAACAAAACGTTATAACGACCATATAAATCATCCATATAAATGTCAAGCTATTTACTATAAAATTAAATACATAAAATACCTTTTCAAATTGTGTATACGCAGATACGCACACGCACACACACACACATACACGCACACGCACGCACGCACACACACACACACACACACACACACACACACACATATATATATATATATATATATATATTTAATAGTGACTGCTATATGTATCTATTAATGTGCACAATATTATAAACAGACTGTATGTAAATATAAATTGGACACAGAAATCAACATAAAACTACGACAGTCAGTTTCATACATAAATGTCATCGTCATAATTTGACCATTACTTTAAAAATGGAACACACTTTCACGACTGGAGATTTTTCACAATGGACACAAAAAAAAATTCTCTATATCTTTTTCTATCTCGATTTCTCTATCTCTCTCTGCCTGTGGTCTTCTTTCTCTCAAATGAATTATATACAACGCTTTCTTTAATAGCAAATACATGATATCAAATAATATAAAACTATATATAATCACTACGTCAGGAGCAAATACACGCGATGGAAGATAAAAAATATTGTTGTAAATATGTATGTATATATATATATATTATGTCTTGTCTTCATAGATGTGTATGTGGGTGTGTGAATACCAGTGTGCACATATCAAAATCATATTCCTATTTGTATATGGGTGTATGTTTGTGTATATATAGATATGTGTAAGTGTGTATATATATATGTGTGTGTGTGTGTGCTTATATATATATATATGTATATATATATATATATATGTGTGTGTGTAAAGATAAAATTAAATTAATTATGTCTATGTATATACGTGCCTATATACGCATATATGTGTATTAGTATATATATATATATGTGTGTGTGTGTGTGTGTGTGTGTGTGTGTGTGTGTGTGTGTGTGTGTGTGTGTGTAAATACGTATTCGTGTGCATGCGGGTGTATGTTATTGTGGTAATAGTCATTCATTTTGCCTAATGAAATCTTTCTAAAGTAAACTTGGTGACCCGTACAAGATAAGACTACAGACGACAATTCTGCGTCATATTACTTGAATTCCCCTTCTTTAAAAATTATTTTGAATGTTCTGAGGAAATTTAAACCAAATAAAATAGTAGGCCGAGGAGATGATCTTTTTAGCTTATCGAAATTAATTATAATTTATAACGACTTTAGGTGATGCGTTGTTTATGTATTTCATATTGATTTGGGTTTTATTATAAGTATATCTATTAAGCTCTCTATACAGATGTGTTGCTTAATACTTTACATTAAATTGATGTTTTTGCAATATCCTTTCCGTCTATCACCGTCTGTATATCTATCTATCTATCTATCTATCTATCTATCTATCTATCTATCTATCTATCTATCTATCTATGTGTGTTTTTATTTATATGTATAAGTGTTTGTGTTAAAAGGAATTTTCTAAAAGTATATGTATATGATTTTAGAAAAACTTGTTTTACCTGGTGACTGACCATCATTAATCCTTTTTACTTTTCAGCAATGCATTTCTTGTGTTGAATGTGAGGCTGTCTTTTCAATTTTTTTTGAAGATGTGAAGATATGGAATGAGTATTCCAAATTGTTGTAAAGAAAGAGTTAAGCTGTTTTATAAGTAAGAAATAAGGTGGATTTAAGGATATTTTTACTTTTAATATTAGAATAAAAATCATGTTAAGTGATAAAAGAATTGAAGATCAAGTCAATATTCTGAAGACAGAAGATAGAAATTAAGGCACGGGATTATGTTACAAACATAATGAAAATACCTGCCTTCAAAAAGAAAAATTAGTAACAGCAGGGCATTTTATTTCTACAAAAATTCAATGACTAAAAAATCTTTGAAATAATAATAATAATGATATAATGATGAATAGGTTTTTAAACTTCAGCAAGTTTTAAACTAAATGTTTATAAATGGCTTAAATACGATAAAACGTTTCCCATTATTGAATAATTGCAGTGATAGATCCACACCTTAGGAATACTTCATTTCTTGGTTAAGTAAAATGGTAAGTGAGGATGGAACAAACGAATCAAAACAAGAATAGGACAGCATTCTTATAACCATTTGTTAACATTGATTGCAAGAGAAAGACGAAGGTTATGAAAACCATCGGTTGCTGTAGATACATTGATTTTTACCTCCAGCCGTTTAAAGTATATTGCTGTGTCTCTTATTGTAATAATTAAATAACTACATTCATCATAAATAATATTTACTCACCTCCTAGACCAATAATTTTAACGTGATTACATTGCTATGGTGTATCAGGATAACATTCAACGCCGAACATACCACTTGGATAAGTAAGCCTGTATAGGTATACCTTTATAAGCCGTTACAATGCAAATCTGCACGAACAAAAAAGAGTGATATTTCTTCTTTAGCTTAGAAAATTTTCTTAAATTTGAGGTTAATAATTAAATTTGCATGAGATTCAAATAATGATAACTGAAATGAGAAAATTTCAAAGTTGGTTTATTTGATTATCTAATCTGTCAGTTAATGCAACAATTTTATTCGGCCTTCTGATATTTAAACATCAAAACTTGAAGGCTTTCCCCTTGTTTAAGAGGTAGTTTTACTCTGATGCCATTACGACATTTATGATATTTTAGTAAATCAGATTTAATCGTTTCTATTATTTTCAATTTACCAAAGTAAAATTCTAGTAAAATATTACCCGAAAAAAAAGAATCAGTAAAAAATGTTTTTCTATTTCTAGAAATATGTTATCACATATGTTTGTTGTTTCTAACTACTGGAACTTGAGTAGCATAATAATGTTGAAGGATGAAAAAAGAACCTAGAATCATCGGAAATGATTTTCAAGAGATGGATACTGAATACGCAAAAAGGAATCTTAAATAAAATGGGAACAAAATGAATACTCCTATCCAGAAACATGAACAGGCAAAAGAACTCCTTTGAACACATAATATTGAAGGAGGGCTTAGAAATGTTAGTTTTCATGGCAAAAAGTGAAAGTAATATACGAAGGTAGCAAAACATTTACCTGTTAAGCATGTGTGAATGGATGGCAAAACATTGGGTTCGAGCATTATCAAAAATAGAAAAAACTGATTGGGGTCACAGGAGATATAAAGTTGAGGAGAGCACTGAAGTCTTGAAAGAACGCGACAAATAGAATAGAATCACAATCATTGTTCTAATCACGGAACACTGTATCCAATTGCGTTTGAAAATGTTATTGTTACAACAGGTAACATAATACAACAACTTAGTTATGAAACAATAGCTGGTTCTTACATAGGATATTTAGGGTGAGATGACGATGATAACACGAATAAACTTAATTCAACTCGAGGAATATTAAAAATGAATAAAGTGTATCGGGCCAGGATTCAGTTCTCAGAAGAGGTAGAGATATTGTTCATTTGTTAACAATACGACAAATGTTTTCCCATAGTACGACTTATCTAGAACAATTTATGTATAAGGAGATTTCATCGGCAGAAAATAGATGGCTTCTGTTGTTGTGCAATGGAATGATACAATGTATTTGGGTGATTCACTAGCAGTTCATGAATAATTTTGCGCGTTTATGTTGATTTCATATGTGAAGATAACTCTCGAGATATTTTCGAATATTGTCATCAGATACTTTAATCTGTTCTTATTTGTACTTATTATTAGAATATTGTCAAAGGAACATGTGTAAATTGTTGGTTTACGGTTACTATACAAAAAGTTGCTTTCTGAGACTGTCTTAGTTTTCTTAATCTTGAAATTATACTAATAATATACTAATCATCGGATTATGTTTCAATGTTTCCAGCTTGGATATATATATATATATATATATATATATATATATATGTTGTTGAATATATCAGGCATTTATTGTCTATTATCTTTAAACATGAGCTGTCCAAAATATCGTATGTAAATTCTAGTGAAAATGAAGACAAAGACTGTCCAAAACTTAGATATATTTTATTACATTTGTTCTAAGGTTTCGGCACACATGAGACATCTTCAGAATAGTTGTAGTGACGTTAACATATACATATCAATTATTAATGATGATATTATCTTAGGTTGACATAAAACATTGCTCTGCGATTATAACAGTCACCGAATAGCAAACGCAGGCCGTAAATTAGTAATTCTGCTCTATGTTTAAATGTAATGTAATGTGTTGTAACTGGATTTCAATTAAATCGGAGTGCATTACATTGCATTTAGGCATATCGTTTTGTTGTTAATATTCCGATCTCTCACGTGCTGCGACGTCACCGAATCCGGGTAAATTAAAGCATTTTTCTGAAGACACACATGAATGTAAAACAATTGTAATAATAAAAAATAGAAATAATAAATATAATGTATAAATGCATAGAAATATTAGATGTTTTTAACTAAGAATTTCTCTTTCTAGACATATATATATATATATATATATATATATATATATATATATATCTCGATCTGTATGTGTGCATATATATATGTGGGTATATGAGGAATATGTATGCGTGTGCAAAAATAATAAATTGACTTAAATATTTGATATTTAATTTTACAGCGATTTTAAAAGTCTAATGGAATTCTTTTGAATGTGCATAAATTATTTCTTTATGCAATAAAATTTATCTGATTACAAAAGAAGGGATTTAGAAAATTAATGTCTAAAGATCTATACCTTTCTTTTATAGATTATGCAAATGCATTACTTAAAGGGAGAGAAATTTGTTAGAACTGATAAATAAATATGAATAATTTTGGAAATAAATTAGAATAAATCCAGAACATAAAATTGAGGATTGTGGAGTACATAAGGCATTCCTGGTAACACAAATCAACAAGGTAAAACTCTTTAAATAAAGAACAGGAAAATAAAAATAGGCGATAGCATTTCCAAACAGTTCCGATAGACTTTTCGTTAAACTACCGTTGTAGCCAGTCGTTATGTAATATTATAACAGTTAACAGCAGGTTATAAAAATGGCTTCTAGGAATCGAGATATATATGAAGTAGGAAAATATATTTTGCTTCGGTGCTCATAATAACATTGACGACGAGAAATTAGAAACAATTTGGTTTGATTTTTCTTTCTTGTGCGTAAAGGCTACCCCTAATATTCTTAAATATGCAAAAAGAATTAGCCCAAGTGGTTAAAATACAACACCATGAACTGTAACAGCAACAGCAGCAAGTGTTTAATCTCAAGAAAAACACATATTAACTGAATTATTTCAGAAGAAAAGGAGAAAAATATTTGATTTCTTTCATACCTGATGCAGTGGCACATGCCATAGCACAATTCATAGGTAATTCACATGATGTAATTACCATTTCTGCTTATTTTAGTAGGAAAGCGCAAATTTACAGAGAATTTAGAGACTAAGAAAAAGATGAAAAAACAAATCTTTATTGGGAATTTCAGCAATAGTAGAAAATGAAAAGTACTGTTGTTTTGTACTACCAAGAAACCCAGGAGAAATTTGCTTAGAATTAAGCGTGAAATCTCTAACTAAATGATTTCCGAAAAATGTTGTTTATTCAATACACGTTGGGAGAATCTAGGAAAGTCATGAAGATTATCTCACATATATGAAGGAATTATCAATAAGTTTAGTGAAAATTTGAATTAAAGGCGAACATTACAGACTCGTTTAAAGGATTGTCATTGACATTTTAACGAAAAACGTCGCAGAAATACGTTCTAGAATTCCAGTAAAACGGAACACATTGAAAAACTAAAGCTACAAGAAACATTAGAGGAAAGCTAGAGAATCCTAAATATGAGACGCAATGATGAGGAAAATGGAGAAAGGAAACGCTCGTCTGAATAAGATAAGGAAATATTTTGAAAAGGCTAACTGAATTTATGTTTGATATGTGAAAGATTTCATCCCATAGACAACTGTTGCTTTAATAATTTAAATTCCTACATGTTTAGAAAAGCTGGACATAAAAATCACATTACAAAACTAAAGAAATTTATGGTTCTCACAGAAAAAAATTAGGAAAGCAGCGTTGAGACAACGAAAATATACTTTAAGCAAACCAAGGAAATTTGTGCATGCGTAAATAAAAAATGTGGACTAAACCATTTAGAAATCAAACGAAAAAACTATATTTAAATAGAACTTTGAAAATCGCGCGTAGCGTTTTGAGCGAGGCCTTATTTATTATTAGACTTACAATATTTTATTTCGTTTGTGTAATAAACAATATACAATTGTGTATAAGCTAAGATTAATGTGTTAAAATATTGGAAAAGTTTTCGGTAGTGACAAGATGGAATTATTTCTATTATGTAAGTTGCCTAAACATGAACGAGTGTTGTGAACAAGTGAGCAGTTTAAAAATAAACAGAACAATGTGAAAACTTGAAAAAATAATTGAAAAATTTATCCTTACCATCTGTCTGATGAGTTGTGTAGATATTCCAAGTCAAAGCAAATTTGAAAGTGAAACAAGGGTCGACGAAAAATATTGGTAAAGCGTTCCCAGGCATAGAATAACTCACAGGAAAATTGAAAAGACGTTATAAAACAGGTGATATATAAAAAAATAATGACGATCACCAACAGAATTTTTGACGTGATAAAAACATGTTTAGAAACACAGGAAGAAAGACTTTTTGCGTAATTAAACGATGAAAAAAATTCATTTAACGTTCGAACAAGACTGTAAAAGAAGAACGTAGCATCGGAAAAAGAAAAAAAGAAAGAAAATTACCGAAATTAAAAACGTAAAACAGGCATTATGATCAGTTCAAGAAAATTATTAGAGAAGAATGGCCTGTAAGAAAAGTAAAGTAAGTTCTGCAAGATATCTTCTTCTTCTTCTTCTTCTTCTTCTTCTTCTTCTTCTTCTTCTATGGGCCTTGCCCTTCAGGAGGTAGGCGATCATGGCTTTCCACATCTCCCTATTCATGGGGGCTTTTAGCTAGCTCTCTCCTGTAACGTCTCGTAGCCGCCTTCTGTCAACCATCTGCTCTTCAAATATGTTATCCGCTGTATTTCTCTGTCTCTTTTTCCTTCTATCCGGCCTTGTTAGTATCATATTCCCTAAACCTTCCTTCCGCATTGCATGTCCTAGGAACTTCAGTAGTCTCTTGCTAATGTTCATTATTAATTGTCTTTTCATTCCAATTCTTTCCAGCACCTTGTCATTGCTCGCATGCTCGATCCACGATATTCGCATCCTTCTGTAGAGCCACGTTTCATCTGCTTCAAGGTTTCCCTTCATATTTGTTGATATTTTCCAACAATCACTGATATATTGAAGAACTGATATCACATAGCAATCCAGTATTCTCTTCTTTGTTTCTAGTGAAAGTTTCTTGTGCCTTAATACTTCTGGAACGGTTCCTTCACTCTGCCAATCTACTTTTAGATCTCTGTGTCGCACATTCCGTCTTCAGTTAAGACACTTCCCAGATATTTAATTTTTTGTACCTACTTGATTTTAACATCCACACCTGTATTTGGCACTTTGGGCTTTTTTTTACTGATGACCATGCATTTGGTTTTCCTGCAGTATATTTTAGTCCCTTCTTGTCACTCTCTTCAGCTATCTTCTGCAGGAGGTCCTGCAGTTTCTTTTCTGTGTCTGCAATAAAACTGTGTCTTCTGCGTATCTTATGTTGTTCAGATTGTGGCATCCATTGACAAATCCTGGCATAACACCTAGGGTCCTCAGAATATTCTCACTGTACACGTTAAATAGATCCGGTGAAAATACACATCCCTGTTTTACGCCCCTTTCTATATTTGTATATCTACTGAATTCGTTACCTGTACGTATGCAGGAAGTCTGCTGCCAGTAAAGAATCCTAATTCCCCTAATATCCTTCCCAGATATGTCGGGACTGCCGAGCAACGCCATCAATTCTTTGTGGAGTATTTTGTCGAACGCACAGTTATATGTCCTTCTTCATTTGTATTGCTTTTTCAGAAAGTATCCTAATAAAAAATATGGCATTCCTCGTCCCAGTGTCTTTGACGAACTCTCATTGTTCTTGTTCTATCTCTGGCCTGATTTTGCTTCTTGCTCTATTCTATGAGTATGCGTGTCCCTTAGACAAAATGTCCTCTCTCAAGTGACCCACGTAAATTCCAAGCATGTATCCCATTCCATTTTAGTGTATAGACTAAGAGTAAATACCCAAATTTCCGCTCGAGATCTGTTAAACATTCTCTCTGCCTTCAAACAAAGAGCTAATTAGAGTGAGTTCGGTCTACAGACTGAGAGTCGTTGAGAGGAAAATATATTCTCTCTTCTTTCCTGTTTACGCGTGGAATTAAAGAATTTTGATACCTAAAGTCCGGTATTGTATCTTGTGGGACTCTTTCTCATCTCTCAAATAAGTCGAGGCTGTATAAAGACAGAGGCTTCCCAGAGTAAAATTAGCCAAAAAGCAATCTCGCTTAAATGGTTTCTTTGGAGATTTCGATCAACATACGCCCTTAAACACCCCGTTCAACACAATCTCGCGGAGGGGAGGATATTGTTGAATGCATAGTTTGGATCGAACTCAAGCTTGACAGAAACTCTGTGCGTAGTGGAATTCAGAGTATGTTATGCTGGAACTGGTGACTATTTGCTTTTGTGTACACTCTCAAAAACGACCAGTTAATCTCTAACTAGTGTCTAATTAAGCCTCCGTAACCAGAACTTTGTTAAATACTGAGACTTACGCTCGCACTGGAACATGTCAGTCTCTCTGTCTAAGAGCGGAAAAAATTTAGAAGAGTTTCTATCTCTGGGCAGAATCTTCGTTACAAATACAACAGAAACAACCCGATCACTTTTATGAGTGTTGTGGAGAAATTTCACACTTGTGTATTCAATCTGAATTCCCAAGTTAAACAATATTTTTTGACACAGTACGCAACTTTGTTGAGGTGAATACCCAGATTTCTGCACGATTACGCTCATGCGAAGCTCGCTGACTTCGGGCAAAAAGCCAAATAACCGAAACTAAGATTTTGGGGAGATTGAGAAAGGTAGACGTGATGGATCATGCTCATGCTGACGGTAGAAAAACACCACATTAAACCCGATTTTTTATCTTATCCCGCGACGTTAGAGAAGACATGGCTAAATACTAAACTATCTGTAAGAATTCGAGCTTTTCGCACTGTTTGTCTTTAGATGGAGAGTAACTCAGAAGAAGCTATATCTAAGGGCAAACATTCAGCTGGAAAAAAAAATCAGGCAAGATGCCGATCCCGATAATGCGAAAACAGGGGTAATTTTGTCTAAGTTTACACACTCGGGAACACCACGTTAAACCCACTTTTGTGTTATATCCTGCTTCTTCATTTTGAAGGGTTTTGTAACAATACAGAGCGGCGCTCAAATAGATCCCGTCTGACTTAGAGCGTAGAGAAATACAGTGGAGGCTCTCTCTCCGGGCAGAGTATTGGCTGTTGAAAAACAAATAATTACGCTTATATGGAGACGCGGAGTGTAACCGCTCGGAAAAAAAGACAGTGAAAAACGGACCTTGTGTCATATCCCGCCACTGTGGCGAGAATAGTCTAAAATGCCCGAACACATGCATATCTGACAGTCTGTTTTCAATGATTCTGACGAAGCTATATCTACGGACAAAATCTCGGCTGGGCTAAAGCAGTCAAGTACATTTTCACTCTTATGTACGGACTGGAGAATTGTTACGCGTGTGTATGCGCCCAGACATCCCACACTAAAAACGACCTTATGTCGTATCCCTTCTCTGTAGAGAGAACTATGTTAAGTAAAAAGATTTCTCCTCGAAAACCAACTTATCGGTTTCTCTGGCTTCGGGCGGAGAGAGACTAAGACTGAATTTTAGAAAGAAAGACAAACCAGATGACACTTTTGCGGACACTGGGTAATTTTATGACGAGTGTATGAGAACTGAATCTCTATGGTTTATCCAACCTTGTTTCAAATCACAAATTATTAGGGGACATTTTGTTTTTCGTTTTGACTATTTGTACACTTTTTCGTTCCTCCTTTGAAGTTCGACATTTTGGTATATCATTTCTGAACTATATATCATATTCCAGATAACTACACAATTGTGGCTCTGTCTACGGAGAGAAACATGATTGAAAATGACAGACATAGTGGGCACTTGCTGGTATAATTAGGAATCAATAATTGAATTTTCTGAGGCACATTATGAGGAAAGAAAGAGTGGAAAATCTTACACTCACAGGATCTAGTAATTGCAAGAGAGAGAAGCAAACAGACAGTAGCCTATCTAATTAGCGTGTAACATTTTTAGCATACCACAGTTTAGGAATTTTAGCAAAATGGCAAATATTTCTCAGATTTAAACTCAACAGATATATGTGGAGAGCCATACCTTCCCATGTTGTAAATGGAGACGATATGTAGTAGAAAAAGATGATCCACTTATTAAATCGTGGGAAATGACTTTTACCGAAAAATAGTCAGCAGAGATGTAAAATCTTTGAAAGATGTTATGTTTGCTTACATCGATGTACATATAACAACTTCTCAGATATGACTATTATTTATTTTTCACTACATATTTTGAGATCTCTTCTTAATTTCCTTCAATGTATTTGTTCAGTTATATGTATATTTTCTTAAAAAATCTACTCAGGTGTCATGTATTCTAAACTAGAGAATTTTTTTTTTACGCTTTCCGATATATTAAACGGATATAATTTTTTTTTCCTTGTCACCTTTCATTGCAATGTCTCACGAGATATTTCCAATTCAAGGTTTTGTGAATATTGTATCTTTATCCAGTTTTGGTTTCCTGTTCGGGGAGAAAACTTCTGCTATGTTTAATCGACTGAACTTCAACTTTCCGATGTGGCTACGAATTTTAATGAGACACATCTAAACAAAATCAGAAGATTTCGAAAGTCGATCTTCTGTATAGACGGAAGCCAAATATCTCAAGACTATTCAAAATTTGTTCATCGTGGCAAAGAGAATTTGTATTGATTTTGTTAACGTTATTTATGATGACTGTTTCACACTTGCATGAAAGAAAATATTCTCATGGGCATAGCTAGATTGATTCAATACACTTTTACTCATTGTTGGTAGCAATGCAGTTTTCTTGGTTTAGACAAATGACGTCTGGAATTTGGAGATATCGCCATATTTTACTATGATTCCACGGTTTAATATAAACATTTGCTTATCTGTTAGGATTACAAACTGGTATAATCTAAAATTCGTATACATGAAGGGTAAACATTTGGATTTAGGTCTTTTAATTTATCAATTAATTTATTTATTTGGATTTGTTTTGTTTTATTTATTTATTTAATTGTTTTTGTAATCAGGCATTATAATTGGAAAATATGTTTGCGTAGAAATTCTTATAATCTATATTAAAATATTTTTCACAGTATAACTTTCTGGCGCACGCACACACAAATACACACATACATTTAAACTCACATACACACATGTATACATATTGTCAAAGGTATTTTTCGTTATATATATATATATATATATATATATATATACATGTATATATTTAGAATGTATATATGATAAAGTAGGAAAAGTAATGGTGTGACGAGTTACATTTTCTAGAATTTTCTTAATATTTTCGTAATATATATATATATGAAAACATGTTACGGAAATTAACGAATTTTAACGAATCTTAGTTATAAGCAACCGACAATTTGTAATGAATTATTTTGAACATTATTTTTACCGATACTCGTATTTAAGTAGATAGTCTGTTTTTAATTAAACAGTATTTTATATTTATATCTACCGGCCTGATTATTTTACGATACATTTTTATTACGAAAATGTGTGCTATCCAGCAGGATTCGAACCTTCGACCCCTATTACATAGGGGAAGCCTACCATTTGATCTGGTACAGTCTTGACCACTTGACCATGAATAGCCTCTTGATCATAACCTTATAACCAAGTTTCGTTAAAATTCGTTAATTTCCGTAACATGTTTACATTTGTTGACATTACGATACATTTCAGAGCAGATATGCTTGTTTACGGGAAATCGAAAATTGTGTTATAGAAGCATGATAAAAACCTCGTCTGATCAAGAGGCTGTTCATGGTCGAGTGGTCAAGACAATTCAGAACGTTTGCAACTGTTTCAACGCAATAGCGAGTAAAGCGAGGGACCGGATATTTGCCGACTGAGGACCAGAATGCAAATGACCAAAGCTGGTCTTTTCGGACCCGACTCCACGCATACGTTCCGACAGAAAACCAAAAATTTTTGAATATCAAATTTCTGTTCGCGAGCCTACGAGAATTTTATTATCGTCCAATGGAAAGCCCAGAATTAAATACAGGTGTGAATTCCCAAATTACCTGCTGGGACCCACAAAGACGAAATAAAGTGCCGACACAGAAAGCATCACCAATTGAGAAAGTACGAGTATAATTAGCACGTTCCTCGACCTCGTCGAGCGATCCATTTTGCTCGCCTCTTTTCCCTCTCATCACCTTCTTCGCTGTTTCCTGAGCTACATACCCAATCTACGGAGCGAAGACATTAGAGACATTTCTAACTGACAAACGCTCACACATACAATCGTACAAACTCTCTTTTCAGCATTTACTGCTATGAACATTTTAACGTCCTTTGAACCCAATCTTAAAGACTTTAATTAATTTGTAAAAAAACAACCATCATTACTATCTGTGTATATATAAATGTTGTTTCTACACTCAGTTTGATTTCTTGTTTATACCCCACTTATAGTGGGCTATCCACTGACGAGGCCAAATTCAGTTAATCTGTTTAGACATACAACTGCGTTTCACTAGAACAGATAACCCACCATAAACTGGTTACTCCGAGGTAATTTCACACACACACACACACACACACACACACACACACACACACACACACACACACATATATATATATATATATATATATATATATATATAAGAAATTTTGGACTTTAAGCGGAATCATAATTTTTCTCTTCAACACAAACTCAACATAGAAAATGACGCTGAAGAAACTTCAACAAATCAAAATCAGACAATCGAATAAAACCACCAAACTTCCTCGAATCAAACATAATAGCTTGTTTTGCGATAATGTAGGCATAATTTAATATTGCAAATATTAGACAGCCCAGTTCAAAATCTTTTAACACTTTGGCAGCACTCCTTGTGGATATAGTAAGAAATATAGAGCAGGCTATACTGCAATCAAAGAACTACGACGCACTAAAAAAGCAATGACAGGCGCTTACAAAAAACAAAACCAGAATTGCTGGACAAATTAATTTCGTCGTCGAGAGTAACGGGTCGTCCCTCAGCATAACTAAATGAACTCATGTCATTAGCAGGTCAAATTGGCGTAGGAGACGATGTCGTACCTCATAAATTTATTCAAGCCCTACCTCACTCTATTTAACCAGTAGTAGCGGCGCAAGTCGATTTCGACCAAGATCGTCTCGGAAAAATGGCGGACAAATTATTATTATATTTTAATACACAAAACACCGCATATATTCGACAGATTTCTGAGAAACAAAAAAATGGACAGCAAAATAAAGATTGAACTAAAACGACACTTGGCTATTCCCACAGTGAAAATAAATTCTCTACCAGTGTTCGCCATTTTAACCAGAACCAAAAACCCCAAATCTGCTGAGCGCATTTATATTTGCGGAACGTGCAAAATTTTGCAAGCCGTGGATCAGATGGCCTAATAAACGGAATGTTCAAAACAAAACGAAAACTACTATTTGAAAAACCGACAACAGATACCAACAACTCCGTTTTCTAGGGCGAAAGTTATGGTAATACCGAGCAAAGCGAGAGACCGGATGATTGCCCTCTGAGGACCAGAAAGCAAATGACCAAAACTGGTCTTTGCGCACCCGGTTCCATGCATATATTCCGGCAGAAAACCAAAAATTAATAAATATAAAATTCCGGTTCGGGAACCTACGCGAATTTTATATATCGTCAAATGGGAAGCCCAGAATTAAGTACGGGTGTGAATTTCGAATGAGCTGCTGGGTGCCATAAAGACGAAATAAGAAGCCGACACAGAAAGCATCCCTATCTACTAACGAGGCCAAATTCAGTTAATCTGTTTCAACATACAACAACTTTTCACTAGAACGGAAAACCCGCCATAGCGTAAATATATAATAATGGATGAATCATGGACCCACAACTTCACTCCCGGACGAAAGACGCAAACATTAGCAGGAAACATATTGGCATCCGTGTTTTGGGATGTACAAGATATTTTGTACATCAAATATCTTGAGAAAGGAAGAACTATCAATAGTGTATCTTAAATAGCATTATCAGTGCGTTTGAAGGAACAAATTACAAACATGGTCACAATTGAAGAAGAAAAAAATGATCGTTCATCAAGACAACGCACCGTATCACAAGTTGATCTTAACGATGTCAAAACTACATAAGTTTCACTAGAAACTAATTCCGCATACACACCATTATCCAGATCTGGTCTCCATATATATATATATATATATATATATATATATATATATATAGACATACTCTATAATTTTGTACTGAGCACTTTTTAAATAAATATTTAACTGTGGAATATAATTAGATTAGTAACAATTTCTTATATTATTATTATTATTATTATACATGTATTTATATGTATAATATATATGTATGTATATTCCATATATATTTTTTTCCTTGTATCTTTATCGAGTTTAACGGAGGGAAATATCATAATTTATTCCGTAGCAATACAATGCTAGACACATAACTGATAAAAATCTATAACATGCATAGAAAAAATGATAAAGATAGTGATGGAAATATAAACTTATCATAACCATAATTATCTTCTACCAAATTCATCTTCACAGTTTAAACACGTTAAATGATACACTACTAAAATAGCTACAACATTTATATATATTTGCCTATTGAAAAAACAAACAAATAAAACACATAACTAACAAAAAAAACCTAAAATCTTTCAAATCTATCTGTACCAATGATAACAAAATATCATAACAAAACTAAACCAATGATGTTTATGAAAATGATTGTCATCACAGTAATAAATATTGAAATATGTTGGTAGTCCAAAAAATATATTATATTACTTATTACCTAGTACATTAACAAATAATAATCCAATTAAATATTTATAAATTGAATTATTGCAACAACAGCCCTCAATATATATTGCAAATCTTTACAAAATACATAAAATACTGTATATAAATTTATAAATGTGAACGATTACATATACTGGACCTTAAGTAAACATGGGTGTGTTTGTTTATCTCTATCCAGGATACGTAATTATTTTTCTCTTAAATACTTATCTCCAGTAATACCATGTCAGATTATGATATCAGAAAACAATTTACAGATATATCATCCTGCTTAATGTCATTTTACATAAAGACATTAACAAACATGGCTGTTCATAGATTACATTTGTGTTAGTATCCTGTAATGTGCCATGCAATCTTGAAAAAACAATGCAGTTTTTTTCCAGTTGCCTTCTCACGGATTTGTATTCAAGTTTTACTTTCTGTTACAATGGTCAAAGCTACATTTCACTAATACTGAATGCAGTGTATGGAGAAGAAATGATTTCATATTCTAGAAAAACGCATTAGTGTGAAATTAATACGTTACAGTTTGGAAGTTTAACTCAATCTGCTGCTTTTACTTTCCTAAAAGGTTTTTGTTACACTATATACTCTTATCATACAAAAGTCTAGACGCACTGCAAACATGCAATACATATTTTTGTTTCCTATTAATTCGAATATAGTAATTCTTATACATATATCAGTTACGTTTTTCGCATCTCCCCAATTGTTCTTTTTTTTTATTTTCGCCGATTTCAGCATGCGGCCTCTATAAATTCATTTAACTGAGTCGAACCCATCAGCAAAGACAGCAACAGGAAATGCTTGCATGAAACCTCATATAACACGTCCATATAGTCTATTTCTACGAACGGTAGTTCTTTTTCTTCTCATGTATAAAGATGTCATAAAATTGAATGCGTTTTATGATTTTTCACATAAAAATAAACAAAGAAGTAGAATGCAATTTCATATTTCCTTGCTTTCTTCTATATTTAAGCATATTGATGCCGGCTTTCCTCTTTAAATGACTTAATTTCATAAAAATAGCTAGACTAAAATAGCAAATCCAACAAAGTATAATTACTGTAAAATTTGTACTAATTTCTTTTTCTAAGACAATTTCTCTATTGTTATTTTTCTTTTTGTTTACTTCCAACTATGCCTAGAAAATATTACGATTAATCAAATAGGTTCATCACAAAAGAGAGAAAGTTAGACAGACACAGAGACAGAGAATGATAATCTCGTTATCACACTAACTCATCCCCATTTGAACACAACTAATAGGCGGTTGGCGAACTTAATACCACCCTGTCAAAAACAGATAAATGATTTCGCATAACATGAACGCCGATCAAATGAATCTTGAGACAATATTAAGCACATTACTAGATAATTTCTGAAGTCACGATTTAGGATATCCCACCAAGAGCAACACTAATTTTGGCGGGGACAGGTCAATGTACCTATATGTGATAATTGTGATCGTCTCTGAGTAACTTTTTTTCATATAAATGTCTACTAATTCTTTCTATGAAATATTGAGTTAAAAAATCCCTCGTTTTTAAATTAGTATATATATATATATATATATATATATATATATATATATATATTACGGAAATTAACGAATTTTAACGAAACTTGGTTATAAGCAACCGACAATTTGTAATGAATTATTTTGAACATTATTTTTACCGATAATCGTATTTAAGTAGATATTCTGTTTTTAATTAAACAGAATTTTATATTTATATCTACCGGCCTGATTATTTTACGATAAATTTTTATTACGAAAATGTGTGCTATCCAGCAAGATTCGAACCTTCGACCCCTATTTACATAGGGGAAGCTACCATTTGATCTGGTACTGTCTTAACCACTCGACCATGAATAGCCTCTTGATCAGACGAGGTTTTTATCATGCTTATGTAATCTCGTCTGATCAAGAGGCTATTCATGTTCGAGTGGTTAAGACAGTACCAGATTAAATGGTAGCTTCCCCTATGTAAATTCTGTTTAATTAAAATCAGAATATCTACTTAAATACGAGTATAGGTAAAAATAATGTTCAAAATATTTCATTACAAATTGTCGGTTGCTTATAACCAAGTTTCGTTAAAATATGTTAATTTCCGTAACATGTTTACATTTGTTGACATTACGATACATTTAAGAGCAGATATGATTTGTTTAAGGTAGATCGAAAATTGTGTTATATAAGCATGATAAAAACCTCGTCTGGTCAAGTGGCTATTCATGGTCGAGTGGTTAAACCGTACCAGATCAATTGGCAGCTCCCCCTATGTAAATAGGGGTCGCAGGTTCGAATCCTGCTGGATAGCACACATTTTCGTAATAAAAATTTATCATAAAATAATCAGGCCGGTAGATATAAATATAAAATACTGTATAATTAAAAACAGAATATCTACTTAAATTCGAGTATCGGTAAAAATGATATTCAAAATAATTCATATATATATATATATATATATATATATATATATATATATATATAATCGCTAATATTTCTTATTGGCAAATATGTTAAAGAATAAAGACATTATAGCCAGAAATACACACAAATACCAAATGTAACCTAGTCTATAGCGCAACACATTCTCATATACCGTAAAATTCTTTTAAACATAATAACTCAAAAACGAGTGATTTACGTACAAATGTATATATGGATTTTATCGTTGTCTTGGTGTTAGGATTCCGCCGCACCCTGCACACATGCAAACACACACGCGCACACACACACACACACACACACACACACACACACACACACACACACACACACACACACACACACACACACACAGGCAGACTCTCAGAGTGTCAGAAAAAGAAATATATATATAGATTGAGATGTGTTTGGATGTAGAATATAACATATTTTATTGTGCAAGTTAAAGATTTCACCGTATATTTGTTATTCAGCTAACGATATTGTGATTTCTTATAATGACAACCAAAGTGATTCATATTTACCATTTAATATATATATATATATATATATATATATATATATATTAAGATCAGTAATTTCACTATCAGATATATATGAATATAGACATGAACCTTAAGTAAGATGTAAACTCAATAGAGAATCATGTTATTGTAAAGAGAATGAGTTAAGAGACGTAATGTTGGAAATATTAGAAATGTTTGAACACAGATCACAGAACGATCAAATCGAAAATAATATATTACTAGAGATATGAACACGAAACATCAGACTTTAAAAATATCGTTAAATGAGACTTGAATAAAGAGATTTGAAGCTAGTTTCTCTAAGACTATGCATGAAGAGTAACAGAATATTTGACAATTCATATATTCAAATATAAACGTGAAAAGTGTAAAATTTGAAGTTCATTTTCACGAAAAGCATGAGATTACGAATATATCATATTTAGATAAAAAAAATTATATAGAAAAATTTCAATTAAGATTTCAAATTGCATGTCATTAAATCTTATGCTGTAATAATTATTAATATAGAGAAATATTTTTAAACATCATGGCTGGACCAGTCGCGTCCTTATCTGAAATAATCATCTTAAGATTTTCAATACAACGGGGAACTGGAAAAATATTGTAAATTGTAGGTAGTAAGCAGTATTGGGCAAATCATGTCTCCACCACGTCCCTTCAGTGTGTGTCGATCTTGGGCAGGACGATAAACTGCATCCAGCATCAAGGCTTCTAATTGGAAGATTGTGAGGAGCATGGAAACACCTGTTAATTTTTCTTGCTCCCAGGTCCACACAGACAAGGAGTGGTAGCACCAATTAGTGTCCCTGCTATGGGTAAATAGTTAATCCCAAACTGGTGTTAAAACATTATGAAAGTATAAATATACACTTTTATAGAAAAATATTTTTTTAAAGAAAAATAATATTAACAATACATTTTGAAGAAAAAATATTATCATAACACAATATTGAAGGAAGAAATTCTCAGTAAAACATTTTTGAATACAAAACTAAATGACATTTTCAATTTTCTAACATAATAAACAATAAAAACAAAAATATGTCCTTAAAATCTGACTAAATCAACATTCTCACTGTAACTAAAAATTAGAAAAAATGTCTTAAAATTCAATCAATTTGGCATTAAATAACCCACAGAGGTTTATATGCCGTTAAACAAAACTCAAACTCAGCTTGTGCCTCTTCTTGTTCATACCAGTCGACACACACTTTCTTCTGATGTGTTGTGATTCAGTAGATATCGACTCAAAACGACAAATCGATGATCCGAGTTCGAATACTAGTTTCATTTCTTGCATTCATTTAAGCACTAATACTATTGGGAAATGTATTAGCCAATCTCTTACTTCACGTTATGGTTTAAATTGTAGGACAGGTTGGGTTCAATAGCCTTGGCAACCGGTCTGTCAAAGAAAGGTAATGGCAACCTACGGCAGGATAATCTTCGACTCAGTAATGTCTCGAAAGGAACCCAAGCGCCCAATGGCACTTAAATGACTGACTGAATACAGTGAATACAGTGAAATCATGGGCAGAACATAAGAGCCCATAAGAAGTGGTGTAGGGAGGGAAATGAAAAGGAAACTTATATTTAACACCAGGAAGAGACAGATGGATTTTCTGGAACATGTAATGAAGAAGTGCTTGGAGAATATAATACTCACAGGGCGTTTAGAGGGAACGAGAAACAAGAGAAAGCATTGCGTAACATATTTGATAGGCTGAATCAAATGAATGGCAGAGAAATATTTGGAAGAAATACCAAGACCACATTTATTAAGAGCTACAATAAACAAGAAGATGTCGAGTAAGAAGATCGCCTACGTCCTGAAAAGTCATAGTAGTTAAAAAGGAAGATGGTAGGTGGCACATTAATGGAGATTTTGCAAGACGATGGTGGCTCGAAGATCTATTCAAAGAAATATTATATCATAAGAAGTAATTTATAAGGTATGCTCAAGATTTACAACAATTAACTCTCAAATTAAATATTATATTGATGAATATATTATTCTCCATTCACACCAAATTTACTTATTTACTTTCTTCTATTTCTACACTTCCTTCTTTTATTGTGTTACCACTCTTCTTGAAGTTGGAGATTATTGTTCTCCAGAATTCTTTCCCTTGTAGATCTTAATAAATGTGATATTTTTCTTATATCTGCTAAAATGTTTCTAGCATCCATTTGCACAAGCTCGACTGTCCTTCTTTTCTCTAATATTTCCTGCGATTATAACTTTCCAAATTAATCTTATCTCTGTGCATGATCTATAAATTTATATTGTTTCTTATTGATGTTATGTAAGAATATGTTTTGCTTCTGTTCTTTCTAAAATTTCGTCGTTGCTACCATTGTTCAGTGAAAAATATTCTCAGAACCCTTCTCTAAAAACAGTTTTCTGTAGCTTCATATCTCTTTTCCATCTATTAGAAGATTGTCAAGTATTATCTAACATATAAAAAGTCTAATAATATGTAGCAGATCAGTGAACTTTCTTTGTTTCTAGAGAAATGTTCTTATTATATATAAATTTGCTTAGCTTTCTTTCTCTATCCCTATCTCATTTTAATTTGGGTTTCGCATTTTTCATTTTCTGTTGGAATACTTCCAACACATTTAACATTGATATTCTCCCTTAATTTTGATATTTCCAATTTTTATTGGCATGATGTCTGCTACCTTTGCAAATAACAATCCATTCTGTCATCTTGCAATTGATGCTTCTTCCCTTCTCTCTACCTTTACATTTCCAGCTTCCTAGTTATGAGTCCGACAAAAAATTATGAAGCGTCTTAAAAAGAGGTGTATATGAGAATAAGAAAAACAAATAATAATTACAGTAAAAGCAAGTTAAATTTAAAATAATAGGTAAGAAATGATAGATGAACTAATAATTACACTCAGAGAACATTTTTCTCTACTTAATATGGAATTTTTGTCTTTTCAATAGCTTATAAATAATGGATTATTCTATTTTCATTGCAAGAAAACAGAGTGAATATTATCTTTTGTGATTTTTTTCGACGAAATAGAAATAAAGAGAGTGGGGAAACGAATCTTCAACGCTTTAGTGTGTTTAATCTGCTTCAGGAAATAAAAAAAAACTTTCAAATTTTTCATTTGTATGCGCTTACTTCTTTAAATAAACAAAAACATTCTTACTTATGATAGTTATTTTACGCTGTTTAAATGTCCTTGGAAATTACAGTGAGAGACCTCAGAATGAATAAATCAATTATTACATAAGAATTTGTATTCATCAGAAAATTCAAATAAGAAGACCATGAAATTTTCACAGATTCTTCTCCTTCGTCCATGTGCTGATGCCCTTCAAAACCGAACAAACATGACTACATTTTATTCTTCTTATTATTTTATAGTTTTTTTTGTCTGTCTACTATCTCTCGTAACTTCTATTATGTCAACGGTTCACACACTTTCGTCAGACAGGTCATGTGTATGTACGAAAAAGAAAATCCTAAACTAAAAAATAAATCACTTGAGCACTTCAATGTAGCGTAATGGTTTTCAGAATTGTTGCGTTAGCAACAATTGTCATAACTATATGTTACTTCAATTTTACTATGGAAATAGCAGCAAAAATATTGAGTTCTAAAATGAAGCTTTTCCTAAGAAAAATATTCGTGAGACATTCTCTATATATTAAAGATACATAAACAATTATAAATCATCGCTGAGGAAATGGTATCGTTTGATTTTGCTATAAAAGTCTGAATTAGTGGAATTTGGTTGGCAAAGAGAGAAATACGTCTCTGCTAACAAGACCATGAACCTATTTTTTTAAAAACTCTATCAACGCTAGTAAGTGAAGAATGGTTACGTCCAGCCCAGGTATGGCATTAATACTAAGCTGAGCTTTGCGAATGTAAGTGTTAATTAAATTTAGGAACTAAGATATGAGCAGACCATTTTTTCACTCTTTTCTTACAGAATCTTATAAATGAATTCCGCTTAATATCCGGATATAGCTTTAGACACAGAATACGTTCATCTACAACAAAGAAATGATATATTATACCCCGGAATAATGATTACTGAAGGCTATTATATATTGTTGAACATAAGTATTTAATTCCATTCTTAAATACGAGATTATTTCATTTTTTTCCTTCATTTATATTACATTTTCGCATGATAATTTAATCACGTACTATATACCATGCGTTGTGGTGAACTGGATATCGGCCCTGAACGAGAAATTGGAGAGCCGAGTTCAAATTCCAGTTGAAATAATTTCATTTACTTACGCGCAAATACCCTTGGGAAAGGTATTAATCCGTCTCTTCTTTCAAGTTATGGGATAAATAACAGGACAGATTGTGTTCTATAACATTGGCTGCTAACCAATCTAATGCAAAAACCAATGGCAATATACTGCGGCATAATCTTCTGCCCAGTCAGTCATGTCTCTTTCGAGACATGATCGCCCAAGCGTGTTTCACTTATGGCACTTAACTGACTGACTATATACCAACCTATATATATATATATAGAGAGAGAGAGAGATGGAGATAGCGAGAGAGGCAGACAGACTGACAGCCAGGCAGAGACAGTCAGAGAGAGGATAGAAAGAGCATACACGTTATGAAATCATACAATAAGCACTTTTATGCTCTGCGTTGATTTTTATTCCTGTTTTATTGCAATAAAGACAGTAAAATACACGACGAAGCAATGAACTCTTGAAGGTGAACAGAAGAGATTTTTTTTTAAAAGGATATGATTCAAGAATCGAAAAATGATTTAAATTTAAATTTTATAAGATTTAAGTCTGGTTGAAAAATAGCTATCCGCAATATCCTTTTTCAGAAAAAAACAGGTGCCGGAGAAAAGGCACTTTGAAAATAATTTCCGTTTCAAATTATCAGATATTAATGAAATTATGAGCCCTAACTACGAATCGACTGCGTCGCATGCATTCGAAAAATTAAGGTAAAAATTAGAAAAATCATCCGAAGAATTTATGGGGAAATGTTTGTAGAAAACAAAAAATAACAAAACAAAACAGACTGCTGCGTTGGCAACAAAACCAAAACCATGATGGCAGGTTAAGACCGATAACATCGTCAGTTACTTTTTTTAGATTTACTTAAGGATGTCATGATAAACAGCAGAAGTAACCGAGCAGAACTTGAAATAATATTCCGTGCACGGATTAATGTGATGCTTAAAAATGTAAAGTATAGACTGGATATAAAAGTATATTAGCACAATAAAGTGAAAAACTTTCTTAGCAGTCGATTTAGCAATTGATACAATATAATGATTCCGCTTCATATTAGTAGAAACTAAAAAAACGCGCTATCATTTCTCTCCAAGCCCTTAACATCACTTATGTGGATGAAAGGCAATTAAGTTCTTTAATATTGTTTAACAAAAAGCAATTTCGTTTTGTGAGCATTTTGGGATCTGTATACTTACTTTCCTGCTAACGACAACCTTCAAAATTTTAAATGCAAGTTTAATCGTCATTTTTTGTCTTCGTGAATCTCGTTCATCTTTTGTCCTTTTCTCAATCGTTCCCATTCTCAATTTTCATTTTCGCTCTTATTTCTGTAAGTCGTTGTGTACTAGTGGCATTCCCGACTTACAAGGCTGAAATGATTATAAAAAACAGACGTTGATGAAGTAAATAATATTGATTAGTTATCTATAATAAATTTTATTTTAAAAATCATAATTAGAAGAAGAAGAAGAAGAAGACAAAGCAGAAAAAGGTGGCGAGGATAAAGGAGAAGAAGAAGAAAAAAGAGTAGACAAAAAAACGAAGTATAGAAAAAAGGATGAGAAAAACGTAGAAGTAGGAGGAGAAGATGGACGAGAAAAAGGAGAGAAGAAGAGAAAGAAAGAGGGGAAGGGAGAGAAATACAAAAAGACGAAAAACGAGAGCAGAGAAGACAATGAAGAAAAGCAAGGCGAGAAACGAAAAATGAATAAGAAGAGGAAAAAAGGAAGAGTAGAAGAAGGGAAAAAAGGCGAAGAAGAAGGAGGAAAAGAAGAAGTATAAGAAGAAGGAGGATGAGGAGGACAAGAAGAAAACGATGAAGAAGAAGGATGTGAACACGACAAATACGACGAGGATGACGACGACGAGGAGGAGGAAAATAAGAAAACCAAAGCAACAATATAAAAATATGTCTGCTAAAGTATTTGAATCAATTGTAAAATATTGGGATCCATGAATAGAATTTGCATAAATATTACATAAAACTCAACTAATATTCAAATAATATTAATAGAAATATTAAGAGTGATCAAAAAATGTTGATACACATTCTCAACTAAACTATATTATTTACTTAATCATGATCCATTTAAATATCTCTGAATTCATTAAAATAATATTTCATCATCAATTATTTTTGTCAAGGGTTCAGCTAGCAAACAATTAAAAACTATAATATAAATAGGTAAACTTAATTTTCAACGTTGTTTTCTCAATGTTAGATTAAACAAGCGTTATCGACTATATTCATGATATTGTTATTTTCATTTCATGGAACATTATTTTTGATGATTACATATTATGTTTCACATTTACAAATATTACATGAGCATAACACATTATCCCTAGTTGTAAGTATCAAGGTGCTTCTGTTTGCCGAGATAATATATTGTTATGTTCATTGTTGGTGTCATTCCATTGAGCTACTCGGGATTAGGGCGACATTTTCGTTTCGCGCGATAACACGCTTACGAAAATTTTCATGAATCTTTCGAGGAATATATTCTCACAATCAGTCATATTTGTCAAACTGATCTTGTTCACAACCGGGGCAGTATGAAGTCAACGTGTAACAAACACGGGAAGCTTAGCTTTAGTGCGTCTCCTGAAATATGAATATATTAAAGGGTTCCGTGGAGATGGATGATGGCAGGTCATAGAATCAACATTGGATACTTCAGTTTATCATCCGTTTACACAAGAACCAACGAAAATCTCCCTGGAATCCTTACACACAAATGACACATTTCTTGTAGACAAAAAAGACGACTTACGCTGATAGAAACGACATTATTCAAGATTAGTTACTGCGTCGATGGAACAAGTCAAATAATCTCAATCCCGTTGATGCGTGAATGTTTCTTTAACTTTCATATATATAGTCATAACAAAAACATGCACATTATACAATGTGGGTGTGTTTTTAGTCATGTATGTATATATCATTTTTTTCTAAACATATACTGTTAAATATAAGAGACGATGAATGTCTATTATGTTTAATCATGAGTCGTTGTAAACATCGTATTTTGGCATTAATTTCAGGTGAAAATCAAGACCAAAATTCTACAACATTTGGACATGTGTTATTAAGTTGGTTCAATGCTTTCGGTTCACATGAGCCATCTTCAGAGACGTTACAAGGACGTTAAAACAAAAGCATCCAGCACCAGTGAAGATTTTATAATAAAACCTCGTTTAAATCTTGTTGTAACATATTACATTGCACTTAAATATATGTTTCGAGCTCTCACGTGGTGTGGCGTAATAGAACCACATTACAAATTTAAGAACTGCGTTTTATAATTTTGGTAAATGTTATCTTTGCTTAGCAAAGTTTTATGTCAACACAAGATAAAATTGTCGCTAAGCCTAATTTCCATAAAAATCAAGACGTATTTCAAAATAAATTAAAGGAAGATATAACTAAAATAAAAAAAAATCAAGAAATATATATATCTCAGCAGACATAATTAGAAATTTCTATTAAGTAATCCATCATATACGATATAAGTTACTCAAAGACAACATAACTAAAACATACAAAACCCTCCTGATATAATAGAAAACGTTATCAATCCGCAAGCTAAATCTAACTCACAATAATTAAACTTAGATGACCGAATAAGTTACATCGTTAAGGCGCAATCTTTATCACACTGAAAGTGCATAAAACGTTTCAAAAGTAATCCAACATGCAGAGTCATGAACCCAAACAAAAGTGAACTTGGTAAAATAATTAAACCAATATTAGAAATAATTTCAGACTGCTGCGTTGGCAATAAAACCAAAACCATGATGGCAGGTTAAGACATATTGTCAGTTACTTTTTTTAGATTTACTTAAGGATGTCATGATAAACAGCAGAAGTAACCGAGCAGAACTTGAAATAATATTCCGTGCACGGATTAATGTGATGCTTAAAAATGTAAAGTGTCAGGAAAAGCAATTCAATGGAACCGTATGTGTAAAACAGTAGAAAATCATAAATGCATCTACAGGCTAGTTCATTAATATAAAAAAAACAATCATGATTGCCAATTTAACCACGAGGATAAAATAATTCCACCTGTCTATAACAAAACCCATGATTGATAAGGCCATCAACTTATCCCAGGACAAAATAATAATAATGAAATCGATATCATTAAGCACTCCAAGAAATCATTGCTATTATTCAAAATAATATAAAGAAAAAGCATGAATAAAGAAAGAAGATATTTGACACTATAACTTGAAACGTTGTTGATGCAGAAAGATGCAAAATCACAGGCATATATATATTACAGAAACTAATCAAAATAATAGATAGAAAGAATCCACCTGCAACAACCAATCCCAAATCTGCAGAGTATAATATAAGCGTTAGAAGGATGACCCACAATGCACCACTCTATATAAATAGCCGAGGAAATACCTTTTACTTTGAGCCTAATGATTGCGCATAACATGAACCAATCTCTCGCTTCCGAGTGTTGAATTCAATGTTAACTTTTATATCTAGATCTATACATATATGTGTGTGTGTGGTGTGTGTTTCGAAATAAATTCGGGAGACAATAATAATAACCATAATAATAATAATTGTGATTTGAATAGGGCTAGTACATGTTAACTAGAAATTACCAAGGACACAATTCAAAAATTGTATTGACCAATGCATATTCTGTGACCTCGTATCAGTTTGCACACTGTTAGAACCAACGAAATATAAATCTCTGCTTGACAGAGTAGAATAATATCTACCCTTGATATTGTGCAGGTTTTATAGGAAGGTACATGCAATGAGGAAGAAGGGCGTGGAAAATCTGATACCGACTGGCCAGATAGAGGGAAAAAGAGACAGAGGAAAGAAGTGAATAACGTATTTGAAGGGTTTGAGCAGGTGGAAAAAAGAACGGGGTTGCGTGGTAATAGAAGAAAGCGTGCTAAGAGCTACCAAGGTTAAGGAAACGTGAAAAGCCATGATCGCCTAATGTCCTGAAAGAACAGGACACATAGAATAAGACATGGTATGCAGGTCCTTTTTTTTGTAGTCATGTCGCGCAAGGCAAGACATTTTACTGCCACTGTTTTACTTAGGAGGAAATTTATGAGAAAGAGTGACAGGTTATAGGGGGTGTCAGGAAGTGGGTACGAGAATAATGAGAATACTAATGAGTGTGGAGAATAAAACATGAGAGAGAGAAAGAGAGAGGTTGCCAGTTTGTGAGATAGGAAATGACTATTTACTTTAATTTTAAATTCTAGGAGATTGTAGCTGTCGGGAAAGCAGGTAAATGGAACAGAATTCCACAGGCGGGAAGTGCGAGAAAAGAAGCTGATGGAGTAGACTTTGCGTTTATAATTTATTTGATTCACAGTAAAAGGATAGGACCTGGTTGCTAATTTTGTGGCTCGAGCAAATTTATATATAGGAGGCACTCGTGAGCTATGTTCATCGGAGCAGAAGCCATGAAAGTATTTGTATAAAAGTCACAAGGAAGCCACATTACACCGGTGAAATGTGACTTTATTTGAGCTGCAAAGTCGGGATCTATTACATTACAGATTCTCCGCTGGATTTTGTCAAGTACACATAGATGGATAGCAGGAGCACCCGATCATATAGATCAGCAGTATTTAATGCATGGCCGGATGGTATGTTTGTATATGTGCAAGATTGTTTCGAGTGAAAAAAACTTCCAGGCCCTACACAGTGAACAGACTTTCTTAGCAGCAGATTTATCTAGGGATTCTATATAGTCATTCTAACTTTGATCTGTTGTGAGAGTTAAGCCGAGGAGACGCATTGTTTTGCTTTCAGGGAGACTAGCCTGATCCATACTAATGAGGGTAGGAGCGATTGTCTGGAATGGTTAATAGAGAGCAGGTTCGTTTTGGAAAAATTACAATTCACGAGTCATTCCTTACCCCAGTCCGCCAGGGATAGAAGGTCTTTTTCAAGCTCGGCAGCGATGTTTTGTTTTTTCAGCAGATTTTTGTATTCAAAGTATATGCCTAATTGGGATCTTATTACATCTGGGAGATCCTTAATGTTGATAAAGAAAAGCATAGGACCTACAATAGAGCATTGAAAGACACCTGCGTTCGTATGATAGTATTGGGAGGCATGTTCGTTTAATACTATATTCACTGTGCGATTTGAAATGAATGAATGAAGTCAAACAATTGTCCAGTTATACCATAAACTCGCAGCTTGCATAGAAGGCCAACATGCCAGACTCTGTCAAACGCTTTTCAGATAGCTATGACAACAGTTCGGGCTTCGCCGTTCCTGTCGAGAGCCTGGTGCATATACTCAGTGATGGCCGTGTGCATATCAACAGTAGACCTGGTGAAGCTTAAACCATACTGTTTGTCAGAGAATAGTTTGTGGTCTGTGAATTGTTGAACCACCTCGGCGTTGATGATGGCATCGAACACTTTGAAAAAAACCGGTATGAATCTGATAGGGTGATAATTAGAGGTGTCAGAGGGTTCACCTGTGTTTTTATATATTGGAACCACAGAGGAGGACCTCCAGCAGGCAGGAAACCATGAAGCAGAAAGGCAGTATTTATAGAGTTTGGAGAGAACAGAGGAGAATTCAGAGAAACATTTCCTCATGACAATGATTGGGATTCAGTCGCCGCCGTCTGCTTTATAGTGGTCAAGCTTTGAAACTATGTTAGAGACCACCGTGGGGGTAATGTGGATGTCATTCAGTTAGTCCTCAATTCGGGTGACTCGGGTACAAACATAGGACATCTAACAGTTTAAATTTACATTGCGCACAGGCAGAACAAACAAATCCATTCATTCAAACGTCGTGACCAAAGAATACAAGAATAGAATATATTTTTTATTGATATTGAATTTCATGCAGTTTTAATGTACACAGTTGTGCAAATTAATTAAGAAGATCTGTTTAGTTTCCTTCCTTTCATTATAGAGTTAGCTTTTGTCCCACTGGATTTATGGGTTTAATCGACTTCGATTATTTTTAACGTTTGGGTCATTTGGAGTGGTGTGCAGCCATATGAATCTATTTGCCGGGTATATGATTAAATATATTTAGCTTGAAAAATATAGCATTGTCCGTGATTACATCAGGTTTGTAATTAAGTGAAGAAAATACTGTCTCGGCTGTTGAATAGTTGTCTTACAGCCATTGATTGTGGTGGTTGCTATTCAACGGATGTGCACGAACTTTTAACGCTTCATGAATACGCTGTTATGCCTTATACAGAAATCACGGATAGTGTTGTTGTTAGCCATTCAAATGTCAGTCGTGTCATCAAGACAAATATACAAACTGTATCTGTCAGATAAAAAAACATAAAAGAAAATGCGGTCTGAAAAGATGAAACAACGACAAGGGACGATGGGAAAGTATGAAATATCCTAGATAGATGTTATTCGTTTTGTTTCACTTCATTTGCACAAAGATGTTTCTTTGAAGATATTAAAATAACAACAAAATAAGAAAGATCTTTAAATGAAAATCTAAAAATGTGGTACATCAGTGTATAAAAATTCTAGTTGAAGTTTAAGCCGTCAGACACACTGAAAAATGTTCTGATAGACACATTGAAATGCTTCCTGAGAGCACATGCTTAAATAAATAATAAATATTGAAATCACATGTATACCTCACAAAACTATGATAAACTTTATCTGCGTAATATGTTAATGATCTTAGATGTTGGGTTTTTTTACTGATCATTGAAGGATGTCCTCAAGACATACATGTCTTTGAACTCTGGTGCGAACCCGGAAACAAATGTGAAGACTACAAACACCAACAAAATAATAATAAAAAAACAAGAAATAGAACAACCACAAGACGAAGAAGACAATGAAGAAGAAGATAAAGAAACAAAAGATTTACACCAATTAGAAGCATAATATGAAAATATGATTAATTTTAGACACCTTTGTGGTTATTGTCAATCAAAAATGCTAGGCATTTAAAAATATATGAGAATTTTCTTTTTTATGTATATATCACACACACACAAACACACGCACACACACACACACACACATACACACACACATATATATATATATAAATATATATATATATATATATAATTGTGAGTGAAAAAATTCATATATATATGTCAGATTGAATATATATTTATTTAGTCTGACATGTCTAAAAGAAATTTTACTGTCGAGACACACACATAGACAGATAGATAGATAGATAGATAGATAGATAGATAGATAGATAGATAGATAGATAGATAGATAGAATGTAGGGCAGGGAACGAAGACAGACAAAAACGAATGGACAGAGTAATTCATGTGCTCGCATTTATAAATAAATTGTTTAATACTATTACTATAATAACAACAAATAACAACTAATAACAACTCATACACACAAACGTGTGTTCATGCGTGCTTGCACAAGCGTGTGTTTGAGTGCGCGTCTGGGGATGCTTGCATGAGTAAGCTTGTGTGTGTGTCTTTATATGTCAGTGTTTGTATTTGTGTGTGTCTATGTATTTCTGTGTGTCCGTATGTCTGTGTGTGTGCGTGTTATCTTTACAGATTATTTAATGTTCTTGTATTAAACGTATGATAAATTTGCTGTTTATTTCCAGTGAGACATAACTTTGTAACATGACGAGTTGGTGCATAAAGAAACCCGTGTTATATAGGGAATTAAAGGCAACTTTGTAATTGAAAGAAAAAGCCAATCAATGATTTAGACAGGAACCAATAATTGATATCATAAATGCCTGAAAGAGGAAAATAATGAAATTCCACACGATCGACAGTAATGGTTATTTTCATTTCCACCCTATTTTATGTGGTAATTAGCCTATCATAATTTTCTTTTGTTAATAATTTAATAAGAAAAATAATAGTTTTCTTTAATTAACCACATTAATGATAGACTACTTAAGCTTGCTTTTTATTCGATCTTTTGTTGAAGACTACGAAATATAGGTATTGATGTTGAACATTATGAAATATGGTAAACGAAATACCCCGAGCAAAATGGTAAATGTTGCCGAATTTGACATTAAAAACTGTAGCTGTGAAAAAGTTTGAAGACCGTATTATATATTGGTATTTTAAAAATATATATTGCACACCCACAAAATCGGATACAAACGATTAAAAAAATTTTGAAAAACCAAACTATAACTGACAAATTTTAACTACAAATCTGCATGCATTTCTCAAAGAACATTTTTCTTTTCACAAATAACATAGTATATCATCAGAATTCCACTTATTTTTAACAACCTGACAATATCATTTTCGGCTATGTTTGGAAGCGGCCTTGTACAAAGCATAACCGACACATACTACACATATGGGGACCACGCTAAGAACACGCACACTACAAAAGTAATCAACCGCAACGAACACGCAAACATATTTGATAAAACCACAAGGATCACGCGGTAGAATTCTGAGACCTACAGAATGGCGACTCCTCAACAAAACACACAAAATAACATGTTATGTTTCCTCGTTAAAATATATTTAACATTTATACACAAAAACGAGATAACTTTTTGTCAACAAGAAAATACTTTACATGGCCTCTAGCTCCCATTCATAGAAAACCTTTCAAACTTCTCACTACAATGAATGGCGACTACGTGAAGGGCACGCGCAAGAATTCTGCTCTTAACAAAATGTTGACCACAATATATAACACACAACCTATAACTACATAAAATGGCGATAACACATAGAACATTGCACTGGTTTAAAATTGCATACTAGACAGCACAACTGTCATCTCTCCCAGATTTTGCAGAAAAAGAGTGAAACAAAGTCGACTCACTGACGTTTTTCTTCATTCAACCAGAACCACTAAAAATATCTGTAAGTTCGAGTTATTGATACTGGAGATAACTGAGATCTCAAAAACAAATCGACATTAAAATCATATATCTTCTAAAATTGTTTCAACACGATCCGAGACACAGTATCAACACAAAAGCATCAATCAATTACTTTGCAAGTCAAAGTTTTTTTTCTTAACTCTTAATTCCTTTAACACCAAGATAAATCTACACACTCATCAAAACACAGCGAGCCTTCTAAACGCAATCTACTCAACGTGGAGCATTGGAAAGGATTATAACATTTTTAACATCAACCACTACAATCTACCGTGGATTTTCCAGAACATGCCACATTCTGAAATAAACAACACTTTGATAGGGTTACACTTTCGTCAAAACCTTTAGTCACGCACATCTCAACTCAGACACTTCTTTTCAGCCTCCCAAAGACAACACAATAACTACAGACACACACAAACTACTAGCAATTAACAAACACATAATCCGAATACAATTATCAACTCAGAAAAAAAGCGATTTTTCACGACAAATATCAAGAAACACAAACAATAATAACAACCCGCAATTGAAAAACAAAACGATTATCAGCAACGAGAAAGACTTATCATTTATTTCATACTTTAAACGACCATAATCACATGGATACGTACAAACATTCATGAGAATATATTACATGTTGAAAAATATTTTCAAAATTAATCAATCTGCGGGGGGGTGGGATTTATAGGATACAAATCCTATATCATCCATCAACTAAATAAAACACACAAAGTAAAATTGGACAACTGCAAAATCGGATCCAAACGACTAAAAACAGTTTGAAAACCCAACATTTTCGAAAAACCCAGATCAAAGAAAATTTCTCAAGTCAGAGAGAAAAGCAAAACTGTGGACCCTAATTAGATAACGAATAGAGAATTCAAATATGACGTCAATCAAAAGTTTTTTTCACTTCTAAAAAAGTAAATGACTTTCAGAGCTGGTCACATGACCAGATTTAACTACTTAAGGACGTTGTGAGACCGGTCATCTGTCAAATCCAACATGGGAGCGGTCTCGTGACAGTGTAAGAAAAACAAATTTCACTCCACGCCACCCGGACGTAAGGGGATGTCAGAGTTTTATTCGACATCTCCTTCCAACTTTCATTTCTAAAGAGAGCAGCAACCACAACAGGACGCGTTAATAACAATTTCTTTTTTGTTTTTACCTTCTTTCACACTCATTCGCCGATCTACCAAAAAGAGGAATGAACGTAAGGAGACTTCACATTCTGCTACTACATAAATATGAACTCTATACTTCTGTGGACATTTTAAATGCCAACATTTCACTACGAACAATTGTAACTACAAAGCTTCATGTATTTCTCAGTAAAATTTCTCTTCACACAAATATAGTATAATGTTCAGTTAACAAATTTCACTTTTATTTTTCTTCTTAAAATGTGTCATTCTGATAATAAATCTTAATTTTCATGTACGAACAATATTTATTTTTCACATTCCAACATCCAACCTTCAGCCTTCTGATATTTAAATTGTGGAGACTTCGGACGTTTTTGGCAATGGGCTAATGTACCAAGAATTACCGAGGCCCCTACACACACACACACACACACACACACACACACACACACACACACACACACATATATATATATATATATATATATATATATATATATTATGGAAAAAAACATTTGTTCAATTACAAAACAAAGTACAATTTTTAAGGTTTAAGTATGGTTTTGTTTATTTGGGAAATAACTTAGCATAATCCAGACTTTTATTGTGTTTAATTCGGCTAAATACGGATAAGATAAAATTCAGTAAACACAGTAAAACAGGAGTGGCGCAAGACAAGGATGAGTCTTCTCAATGACTAATTGAACATTTACAGTGTGCCGATAGCGAGTAAATCAATATCGTAGCAGGATTAATTATTGCCAACACACAACATAACAAGATAAAATATGCAGATGTCAGTGTTATTAGCAGACAGAAAAAGGAAATTTAAAAAAACTTCTGTAGGGTGTATTATAGGAAAAGAAGAAGAAAGGACAAAATATCAGTTGAAAGCAAACATAATCTATGGCTTTCAGAAAGTAGAAGCGTTTCAACTGAGAAATAATATAGAAAATACTAAAATACAGGAAATTCATAAATTAAATCAAGGAAATGTCGTAGTAAAAGACTTAACAGGCAACGGAAATACTTAATACGCATTGAAATAATGACTGAAGCCTTTTACAATCTGGACAATGGTATAATGTAATATACTAAGGAAGATATAATTAATTATTATGTAATGTGCGTACTATACGAAAGAAAAGATTGCCGCAACACCAATGCTGTTCTACAAAATAATACTAAAAATAACGTTAAATGAATAATTCAGCAAATACGAAATTTAATGTAAAATGGAAGCAAATTTGACAGTTTTACTTAGAATCAGAAAGAGACATTTTAATTTACTCAAGTACATTATGAGAAAACGGGGCTCATTGAATTTAACTCGAACATGACTTGAGGAATAGATTTTGATAAATGTTTTGGCAGAACAGGTATTATGAGCGATATAAAAGAGACAAAACGAAAATAAGAACGTTATGTTGTTGAGATTTGAGACCGGTTGAGTATTCAAATGATATTTTTTGTTATTTGGTACAGATATTTTGTTTCGCAAGTATACGCATTTCGAAAAATGAATTGCTTCTCAAAACAGAACTTTTGCCCTTTGGATTTACCCTTTGTATTGGTTTGGGAAGATATAAATTTCTCTTGATACGATTCTTTCCAGGAGGATACTTCTCTGATCACTATAATCTTAAGCAGTGTCCATATCCATATAACCCGTTTCTCATACTCCGTAACACATTAGATTGACAGTCTCTCGGGACTTGTAAAATGTGAACACCACTGCAAAAAAAAAACTACATTTTTAAGCCCTTTTTATAAAGTCATTAATCGGATAAAACGGTTCTATAGCGTTGACAGATTATATATTTCTGAAGATGATTGTTACCATGCATGACATCAAAATGAAAGTATATCTCTGTTATTTCAGAACATATCTTTTTTAGTTTACTCTGCTTGGTGAATCTAACTCAAAATACAATACTTTATGTACAATTAATTATAAATGTTCCATACACTAAAATACTTAAAGACTTCACTGGAACATATCAATCCTGGGTAAATACTTGGTCAACTTCCAGGAAATCGAATGCTAATCCTGTAGTTAAGGTACAAACTTACTTTGTTTTCATTTCTTTGTCTATCCTAGTGGCAATCTTCGATAACTTATTTATTAGCTGGTTGATTCGTCATTGTCATAACGCTTAATCATTCTACTATATGGGAATATATATTAATAATTGGATTTGCGCAACACCGCTCTTCTCACAAGCTGAACACAGAGACTTCATCTCGGTTACCATAACTAATGCGCTTATCTACAAACAGTAGATTTGATGATGGAAAACAGTGTTCCTAAAACTAACGTCATTTGTCTGCAGTATCACTGGAAATAGATTACATGAGTCTTAAACTGTTTATTTTTAATCCGACATGTTATAATTGTTACAACATATTTTAGTAGATAACCGTTTCTCAGTGGAACAAGAAATAAAGTTTGAAGCAATAAAAATATATCGGATTAAAAATAAAAATACAATAAATTTTTAAATCTTTTTCCTCGAACTTCCCGACTGTGGAATTCCCTTCCACACGATTGCTTCCCCGACGGATACAATCCCCAGGAGTTTAAATGTAATGTCAAAAGACAACTCCTAACACACTAACCTGCTCCCATTCCTCCTGACATTCCCTATGTCTAACATTCATTCCTCCTGACATTCCCTATGTCTAACCACTCCTTCTCTTTACCTTCCCCTACGTAGCTCCATGCGCAATAGTGGCAGTGGACTGCCTGGCTTGGGGTGAGATGATTAAAAAAAAAGAAATTACATTTATTTGGTTAATAAAATAAGAAAATAAGTCTTTTTAAAAAATATGTAATTTAAGTCAAATTGAATCTTGCTTGTCGGGAACGATATACCTATCGGCCTGATCGAAAACATACTTTTCATACTGAGATGTGAGACATCTTTGAATCCGGCTAGAAGATTTATTTCCTTTTTAATTGTTATTAATTTTTTATCTGAAGCCCAGCCGTCTAATTAAAAATAACTACTAATTTGAAACCAGGACATTGTACTATTTGACATGTAATTATGAAGTTGTTTTGTCTAAGGCAAAGATTTAACTAATAGCAATACATGTGTTATAGAAACATTGTATATTTAATAATAAATACAACAGATGATATTACAAGAATGGTGCGTGTTTCCGTTGTCAAGAGTTTAATCCGTTCAACTGTTTGCATTTAATTTTGCACGCACGTTGTATAAGATGGGACACAAAGTCAATTATTTAAGTGTGTTTATCGGCGCCGGGAAATAAATTCAGTTCCATCCATCCATTCTTCAGTTCAATTTCCTTCAGCCGCATGTCCACCCCCGCGCAGATAAAAACCAAATTGCACTCTGCCCGAGGACATTGAAAACAATTCGACAGGTTAATATTTATTGCAAATAAATTAAGAATATGACACAGGGCCTAAAATGGGGAAGGGAAAGACTTTAACTTGGCCATTCAAAATCATTGACCCTTGTCTACTACAATAACAATGACACCCAGATACCACATTATTTTATACCATTCTTATTTCATCAAACGTAATACCATAGAGACTCTATGAAGTCCTAACCCATTTGCACAATTTTAGTGGCGGGCTTTTAAAGATTTACCTATTGAATATATTCAATGAACACTATGTACAACAATCAAAACTATATTATGTTAGTAATAAAGCTCCCAAATCTTTTAAATTGTGACAGAATTACCAGTTAAAATGCACGAAATTAATGCATGACTCTCAAAGTATAAATGCAGTCCGTCTATCCAAACACTCACTCAGTTACCTACACATCTAAACACAATAAGAAAAACGAAAAATCACACTAGAATAAATGAAAGATGTCACGTCTCCACTAGAGAACTGACATTCCTAGTCATCTAACTGAGTAGGGGTTTGGAATCAATCTAAATTAAAACGGGGACATAAAAAAGGCAAATGTGTATACATCATCTAGCTAAGTTAATTTGTTTTAAAAGTTAAAAAAAAAGAAACTTGCACTATCCTCCAGGGGTAGAGCTGCCATTTTTCCCGCAACCACACGCAATAACCTTATGCCTAACCGGCATCAAACAGCCATTCTAGATCTGCACCTTAGGCTCGACAGATTCACTCAAACTAAACTATCGCCCGGTTCACACTCCACCCACGTCTATTGAACAGGTGTAGAGGCTCATCCCTTGTTCCCTGTTTAGGATATGGTTTCTGGTTTTCTCTTTTCCAATCTTACTCTTACGTAACACCCTGCGCATCAGTGGCGTTACCGCCCTGCTTGGGGTGATATGATTAAAAAAAAAAACTCGTTCGATGTATTTAGCACGCACCACTGAATCCGAGCTCCCTCTATTAGTTCAAGTTGACACTAACTCCCGTAGGTGTTCTTTCCGATAATTATTGACAAGATAATTCCTCTCAAAATAATCCCGAAATGCTTTCACATATGAGTAGTTAGTACCTGAAGTTTCTCCTATGCGATTTTTCTCAGAGTGAAGTACGCCATTCTAATATCCCTCTAAACTACCCATCGAAGTGTCCCTAAGAACAATTCGATCTGCTGAAATAAAGCAGAACACTCCGTATGAAAATTGGGGGCATAAGCTCCAATAAGACGAAAAGCCCTATCATTTATTTATCAAGCATGCAAAGACAAGCAAACACTCCGACAAGCAAACACTCCGACAAGCAAACACTCCACTTTAGAAACTTGCCCACAAGACAAGATACACAGATAGAGCGTCATTGAAAACATGCTGAATAGAGGTGGAAACCCCTATTAGTTTAATATCGGGTTTTCTGCAGAAAACAAACATCACCTCTAGCCGCTGCAGCTCCTGAATGAGCCTCACCCTTCGGCCCCAGCCTCCGGCCATTCACGGTCACACAACTGAGAGCCATTGTCAGACATAATATGGGTCGGGGGACTGAACAGAGCGTGGACAGTGAAAAGATATTGCCTTTTCCACCGATTCTTGGCTAATCTCATTCTTGATGTTCATATCTAGGAAGTTAAGTTTTAGTGCCTTATAAAGGAAGGGATAAATTAAAACTGGTTACGTCCTGAACAAAGATTTTGAACTTTGTTTACCATAACGATACTAGAATTTTTATTGGTTATACAATTTCTATGGATTCCATGGACTCCTCGACTATTTCCCATGTCTTCCTCAACCTGACCCAGTGTGAATGACCGTTAGAAACTTTAGGCCTTGGGGAAATTCGTAGGTTTTCGATAGCTTTGTCTCCACACTTTCATAAAAGCAAGTAATTCAACTGCTTAATACGAATGCTGTAATTTGTTTTGGGTGGGAAGTTTTTTCAGAGAAGTACGGGTGGCGCCCTAGGAGAAAGATGACTCTATTCCTTTAGCATTTCCCTTGGTAGTTTTATTTTTAGTATTTATTTTTTGTTATCTCATTCCCGGGAATCATATATCGTTAAAAGTTGCTCAAACGAAGTATTATTCCAGGACAGCGCATCACCATTCGTGCTGGAAGAGGGTAAGTGGCTGTTCCATTCCTTGGTCTTTGGGGATTCAGGTGATCGAGATTCCACTACCAGCCGCTTTCCCCTGACTTTAGCAACAATAAGCCATTCCTCGCTTTCCTCCTCTGAAGCTGCAGCAGCAGCAGTAGCAGCTTGTAAAGGTTTTCCGAGGAATGTGGGCTGTTGTCTCAATCCAGCAGGGGTACAAACACACCGGCACCAGTCATAGATATTCTCACTACAATCACAGCAGATTTTGAAGACGCGGTATGCGAAATATTTTGTCGCTAGGGGCCTGATTATCAGAACACATCTTCTCTCCATACATTCAGCACTTCGGTTTTGCCCTGACACAATTACTAGAAGTTTCAGGCTTTCTATATCCAGAAGGTTCAGGTTATCATTAAAAAGAAGATCATTGGGCTTGGCAGCTTTTATAGTAGAGGCTGCCGAGTTAGAAGCTTTGTCGAGAGGGGGTCTTTCCGAACAGGTGTTCCTAATATTGTCGGCCATTTTTCTAAAATTTCCTGCCCTACCAAGATTGATCTTTCTTTCTTTTTTTTGTTTTTTAAATAAAATTAAATATTGGGATGAAGAATGGAAAATATGCAGACAACAAGATTCAGATGAAAAAATCCAAATAAATTTTTGGAATATTACTTCAACAATATAAGCCCCAAATGGTTTCAGATAGCAAAATTATTAAAAAAAAATAAAATAAATATTAAAGAAACCGTAATTAAATGTGTATTATCCTGAGGAATAATTACAGTAAACAAACTGATAGTAATAATTTCATTAATATATTCTACCAAAATCCAATCCATACCAATTATAAACATGAAGAAACATCACTCCAAAACATTATTCGATAATACAATATTCCCGTAGACAGAAAATATTAATTAATCATCTATTATGCAAAATGTATAACGGCCAAAACAAACAATCCATCCGCGAAACTCAAACTACATCGAACAAATATTATTTATGAATCCCCATACATTTTGGAAAACTTGTTTTTAATATATATATATATATATATATATATATATATATCAGCAATGTTGGTGAAAGATGAACAGAAATAAAATCATTATTTGCAGCAAAAATCTTCAACATGCAATGCCAAATATTACGCAAATGATTTTTAAATTTCTTACTGAACTCTTTTGTTCCATGCGGTTAAAACTTTATGCCCTTTTCACTACCTGTCATAAAATTCCACTTCACTCTCTAAAAATGTATATTTGCAGCTGGAATGTTTTATTATTTACACGAAATCTATTGTACTCATACAAAAATAATACATACATTTATTATTGTCCCTGTTTAAATTTGAAAAAAGGATATCCTTAATACCACACATTGCTAAAAGATCAACTGCATTAGATAGGCATTCTTAATTTTCAAATTTGTCAATTTTTGTTTCATGATAGCACCGGAAGTAATTGACTACGTTTATCTATAAATTTCTTTATTAACAACTGACTCACATTCTTAAGAAAGTTACCGGAATTTTTTTTTTTTTAGATTTCTCCACGCTTAAAAATTCCGATTATACGTTCATCAAAATTGTCTGCTATCAAAGCCTAGATGTCTTATTTTACTCTTTTAGTTATACAATAACTTGGGGAACAAGAATAGATTTAGATTTATTTTTCTTGAATTATAAATAATTTAATTTATGCACATTGATATAATGCGTTTTAGATTTGTGCGCTAAAATCTTTCTACGCCAGCGTTCATTTCGTAATTACATGCTACTCGATTAGCACGGAAATACATACTTCAGTTAAACAATAGCAATTGAATATTTCTTTAGTTCCCGATTATTTAAACATATTCTAAAATTAAAAACTGAAATGAGTAATTATTTTTCAACTATTACATTATCTAAATAAATACAGTAATGTTAAAAAATGAAGGGTTATTAATAGATAAATTTTATAATATGAGCAGCTATTAGAAAAATTGAATATTTGTCTCTACTAAAAGATTTTTAATATTTTTATTTCTTTTATGTTTATTTTTTCTTCTATGTGCCCTGTCCCTTCAGGACGTAGGCGATCATGGATCTCCACGTCTCCCTATCCCTTGTGGCTCTTAGTATGTTTGCTCCTGTTGCTCCTGGCAACCCCCGTTCCGTCATCCACCTGATCAGACCATGCAAATATGTTATCCACTGCCTTCCTCTGTCTCTCGTTCTTTCTATCTGTCCAGTCAGTATCAGGTTCTCCAGGCTCTCCTTCCTCATTGCATGTCCCAGGAACTTCAGTTGTCTCTTCCTGATGCTCAGCATCAATTTCCTTTTTGTTGCGATTCTTTCTAACACTTCGTCGTTGCTTGTGTGCTCAGTCCACGATATCCGTAGCATCCTTTTGTAGAAACACATTTCGGCCGCTTCCAGTTTTGTCCTCATTTTCGATGATATTGTCCAGCATTCACAGCCGTACTGAAGAACTGACATCACGTAGCAGTCTAGCACTCTTTTCTTCGTTTCTATTGAGATCTTCCTGTGTGTTAGTATTTTGCTCATCTTCTGGAACGCGTCCTTTGCCATGCCAATTCGCCTTCGGATCTCCGTGTCGCACTTTCCATCTCCTGTTAGAACACTTCCTAGGTACTTAAATTCTTGGACTTGTTTGATTCTGTTATCCCCCACCTGTATTTGGCATTTTGGGTTGTATCTTTTGCTGATGACCATGCACTCAGTTTTCTTAAAGTTTATTTATAGTCCCTTCTTGTCACTCTCCACTGCTACTTTCTGTATGAGATCTTCCAGTTTCCTTTCCGTGTCCGCAATCAGTACTGTATCGTCCGCGTATCTTATGTTGTTCAGATTGTGGCCTCCAATAACAAATCCTGGTGTGTCATCTAGGGTCCTCAAAATATTCTCGCTGTATAGGTTGAACAAATCCGGTGACAAGACACATCCATGTCTTATGCCTTTTTCTATTTTTGTGTATCTACTGAGGTCGTTACCTGTCCGTATGCAGGCCGTTTGCTGCCAGTAGAGATTCTTGATTATTCTTATGTCTTTGCCGAAAATGTCGAGGTTGCCTAGCATTTCCATCAATTCTTTGTGTCGTATTTTGTCGAATGCTTTCGCGTAGTCAATGAAGCATAGGTATAAGTCTTTCTTCATTTGTAATGCCCTTTCAGAAAGCATCCTAATCATGAATATGGCGTTCCTTGTTCCAGTGTCCTTGACGAACCCGCACTGTTCCTGCCCTATCTCTGGCCTGATTCTGCTTCTCGCTCTATTCATCAGGATTCTGACAATCAGTTTTGTAATGTGACTCATTAAGCTGATAGTTCTGTGTAGTTCGCACTCATTTGCCCCAGGTTTCTTCGGCAGCGCTATAAATATCGACTTGCATAGGTCGTCTGGTATTATTCCGCTGCTATAAATTTCGTTTATTATGTCGGTAATCCTTTCTATGCCATATTCTTCTAAGACTGTCAGCAGCTCTATCACTATGCCATCTGGGCCAGGTGCTTTGTTTCTTTTCATTTTGGCCATTGCAGCTTCCACTTCGGATTTTAGTATTTCCGGTCCATCCATCTCCTTGTGTATTCTCGGTTGTTCTCTCTTGTCGCGAAAGAGATCCTTTATGTATTCTTCCCATCGCTGGAGTATTTCCTCTTTCTCTAATATGATTGTTCCTTCCTTGGATTTTATGCATCCTGTTGAGGAACAGGTTTTTTGTCCTGTCAGTTCTCTTATCTCTTTATGCATCTCTGCTTTGTTGTTCCTGCTCAGTCTCTCTACTTCTGCACATTTGTTGTTGAGCCATTCCTCTTTGGCTTGTCTGCATTTGTTCCTTATGTCCCTGTGAAGTTTTTTGTACTCTGCTCCGTGTCTTGGCCTTATTTTTTGTCTCCTTTACATCATGTGGAGGATCTCTTTGGTCATCCACTCATTTTTTCTTCTGCGTCTGATTTCCTTTGGGGCTATGTTGTTCGCTGAGGTCACCATTGCTTCTTTTAGTGAATCCCATTTTGAGTATCCTTTTCCAATTTTTTCTTCATATTTCTTTCTCACGCTGTTATTATATTCTTTCTGCAGGGTGAGATCGTCCTCTAGTGTGTCGTATTGCAGTCTTGGTGATATGCTGGGCTTCTTCAGTCTTCGGAGTTTCACTTTTAGTTTGCAGATGACTGGGACGTGGTCACTTCAGCACCTGGGTATGTTTTGCATTGGACTACTGCGTTCCTGAATCTCTTGTTTATAGTTATATAATCTATTTGGTTCTTCGTGTCCCCTCCTGGGCTTCTCCATGTCCATAAACGTCGTGGGTGTTCTTGGAACCAGGTGTTAGTAATGACCTGGTCATTGACTGAGCACCATTGGATCCATTTTTCTCCTCTTTCGTTGCGCTCTCCTAGTCCGAAGTTGCCGTTCGTGTCTCCTTCTCTATCTTTACCTACCTTTGCATTTAAGTCCCCCATTATTATCCTAACTTCTTGGCTTTTGCACTGAGCCTTACCACTGTCCAGTATTGAATAGAATGATTCTATTTCGTCCTCCGAGCTTTGAGTTGTTGGCGCATAGACTATTATAATAGCTATATTGAGGGGCCTTCCCCGCAGTTTAACCAAGAGTACTCTCTCTGACAGTTGCCAGTATCCAAGTACACATCTCTTCACTTGTTTGTTTAGTATTAAAGCGACCCCTATTTCGTGTTTTTTACCTCCTGCATATATTATCCTGTGGGTGTCGCTACTGAAATCTCCGTTATTAGGCCATCTTGTTTCACATATTCCTTGGATGCTGATATTCAGTCTGTTCATTTCCTGTTTGACATTCTCTAGTTGTCCACAGTTCAGTGTCCTGACGTTGTTTGTTTAGTATTAAAGCGACCCCTATTTCGTGTTTTTTACCTCCTGCATAGATTATCCTGTGGGTGTCGCTACTGAAATCTCCGTTATTAGACCATTTTGTTTCACATATTCCTAGGATGCTGATATTCAGTCTGTTCATCTCCTGTTTGACATTCTCTAGTTGTCCACAGTTCAGTGTCCTGACGTTCCATGTTCCTATAGTGAGTTTGTCTTTGATTCGCACAGTTGCAGGATAACGTTCCAGAGACACCTCTTGCTCATGTCGTTTTTTCCCGGGCGAGGGACAAATTTTGGAGTAAAATGTCCCCTTTAAGCCGTTGGTGCTAACAGTCGCCGGATGACGGTCAGGTGGCACCTGTTGCCCATGCCGGTCCTTACCGAGCGAGGAGTTGCTTCCTTGGGAAGTAACCCCCTTTACGCTGTTGGCTTTCATATATTTATTGTGACTATCTATGATTGAGCGGGGGTAGATAGTGGAGTGGTATCCCGTTGCCTTCTCCACGATGGTTTATTGAGACATCACCTCTAGTTAGCTGGCCGTCGACTCTTTGAGAGTTCTTTCGCCCTTTGTAGGTTTATATTTTTTTTTACCTACAGGGATGCTAACGTCCCAATTAAGTATACATATAGTTGATGTAAAAAAAAAATACTAAGTTTTAACTTAGTAAAAGTCGAAATGGAGTTCAGACAACAGAAAAATTTAGTATATTTTTATGAAACAAAATTAAATGGTAAAAGAAAACAGATACAAACTAGTCTAAATTCTAAGAACCTCGCAGCAGTAATTACAATCATCATACTTTACCAGTAGTCACAAGAAATATTATGCATATTCGACATTTTGACAGACATCTTCTGACTTTCTTTGGTTCTATCATATACATACTGATACGGTGCTGGTAGGAACACGTGGTTTTTTTTTTTTGGAAGGGGGATGAAGGAAAAGGATTGCTAGGAGAGAAAGGACGAAAACTTTTTTTTTTCTTAGACTGAAGACGGGGAGAGAAAAAAGTTCATTTTAAATTAGAAAGTCTTAAAAGGAAATCTATGTTATTTTTGTTTAAAAAAATAGACGATTTAATCCGATACAGAAATTTAAATTTACGAAAATAATATAAAAGATGAATGCATTTACTAAGGAAAGATGATAGATATAATTTTCATGGTTAAAATACTAATTCTTATATTATGTACGGGAAATTTGAAGAAGCAATTTGTCAGAACCGCCATGTATATGAAGAACACAAGAACAACCTGCCGCAATTCACTACAAATAATCTGTTCATAAAATCAGATTAATAAACATGAGTTCATAGAAATGTCATTGTATTTTCTTCTTATCCGTATCTAGGCTTTAATTAAACTGTAAACAAATTATTTGAAGATTAAATAAGTTCTCACTGATTTTTCACAAAAGTAATGTTTTATTTACCAAAGTTAGTAAGAATCATGTCACTGGATGTATTGTCTATCGCGAGCCACTACCTTTCATATCATTGAGGCAGCATTTGAATTATACGGCGTTAAAATGATACGCATTTTGGGGTTAATTACGAGATAACCTCCTTTATGGTATCATCATTAAAATCAAAGTGCTGTCTCTCCAGGGTATGAGCTATCGATCAGAAAAAATGATCCTCGAACGTTACTATGTCTCGTAAATAATGTTGGTGGGGTATAACGTACTTTTTACGCGTTTCTGAGTAGGTTTCAACCCTTTTGAAACATGCAGCCTAGCAAACATGTTGCAAAACACTCGTATAGGGATCCCTTTTTCTTTAATTCTTGGTTGAATCGCATTTAGTCAATAGAAATCTCCTATGATGTTTTCGATTGGTTAGAGAAGCTCATAATAAGCTACATGCATCTGATCTGACCAAATGCAGAGCAGAAGCTTCGAGATTTTGGCCGTTAATGTTGCTGCAGGGCCTTGGTAATATACGCCTATGTTTATATAATGATCTGCTTGTCATCGCCGGTCATGATACGTCGCATTGCGTTTTTAACTGCCGATGAATCCGCTGTTATTACGTGACAAGTCGCCATTAGACGTCTTTCGGCTTTAATTCGTACAGCATCTAATCTTGTTTTTGAATAAATCTTAATCCTTTAAAAATTTTGAAACTATTGTGTGATCAACTCCTAATGATTCTGCAGATTCAGCTTGCATCTGACATGAGTTTTCATAAAGTAATGATCAAATTCTTCGTCTTCAAAATTTTCGGTTTCCCAAAACAATTCTTTATCTTCAATATTAGAATCTTTATTTTTGAATTGCCTAAAACAATCCCCTCGTGTTGTTTTCGACGGACCATCGTCGTCGTACATCTATGCGCTACATCTACATATTTTGTATAAAGTTGAGCAGTAAAATCCTTTGCAAATTCACTTTCTTAGGCACGAAATTCAACCTGTTAAACGCTAAGAAACAAAGTTGTTTCCACTTGGGCAAAATAACATACACTGAATCTCAGGCTTGCATATAATACATTCTTATAGTTGTGTTAACTATCAGAAACTACAAGCTCGCACTTCTGGTAAGACCACCTGTTCGATAACAGCGAGAACTTATTCAAGCTTCTAATAAAAATATATTGTAAATGAGATTAAATTTTAATCTAAAAATTACATGATTGATCGTAAGCTATTATATTTTGGTTAAACATTTTGTTGTTTACTGCATATATTTTAATATGCAAATTAGTCGCACTATTTGAGGGATTCCTGTATAATGTATTCAATTAATTCAGTAATTCTATTAATTTGAAAATCTATTTGTATAATTTTATAATGCCTCTTTAGATTATTTACATCGCGAATGTGAGCGCAGCAGAGAACGGTGAAATTTGAACACTTCTCGAAGATTTTAATTTTCCGTCTCAATGAACGTAGTATTTGTTCATCCTAAAACTGAATATTTGTTTGGCATTTATTTATATACTCAGCAACGAGCAATATTTGAACGTGATTATGTTTGAATAAATATCAAAATTTTTTAGCTTATTATTTTATTAGTTTTTCGTATAAGTTTGTTAATTAATAATTATTAATGGTATCTCTAATCAAATAATTCCTTTTTAAAATCATTATCCTGAAAATGAATTTGATTTTCATAGCAATGAACGCGCTTGTCCTAGCTTACTAAATTATTAAATAACTGAACTGTTTGATAATAAACCTGATTAACTGTACGCACATGAAAACTTGATGGGGCATCAATTAATTGGATGTAGGTTTTTCACCAAGGTTATGTTGATTTTCTTAATTTCATTTCAATCATTTTTATGCTAAATAAATCTGATTTTGGTGAATTAAAACTGGGAGTGATGTTATGTAGTTTGAGTTAAAAAAAAACTCCTGTTTTCTCAATAGAACATTCTACAGACTTTAGAAAGACTGGCTTGAAAAATGTAAGAAAATTATTACTGATAGGTAATATTTTACGCGGATAACCCTTTCTGATGAAAGCGTTTTTAGGAGAATGATAGATATTTAGCCTTATCTAAAAAAAAGAACTCATGTTTTTGTGTTATTGGGTGTTGTGTGTTAGGTGTGTGTTGTCCTCAAACGGGAAATAGGAAATTCTAATCGAGTCTCCTTTCCTTCGTTTTCACGCAAATATAGGGCCTTCTATTAAAACACATCGAAGTTACCAGTAAATAAAACAGTGTTTTTGGTTATAATATAGACTTCACTATTGGATCATGTTATTTGAATCATGACATTTATGCGTAAAATATAATATTGCCACAATATCCGCGAATCGCTATGAATACTTCGGTGTGCTTCAGTTACACACACAGGTGGAGCAGCGAGAGACTCAACTAAAATGTAACGGAAGAAAGTTCAAACACGTCGCACATCGTCCTCCTTATCCTTCTTTCTTTTGTGCTGATTGCTTTTACTTCATCTTTTCCATCCAAAGACATTACTATCAAACAAACGATCATACATACATACATACACACGTATCTACGCATAAACGTTTTTCAACAAATTCCTACTACGAACATTTCTTCAAGTCTTGATACCCTTAACATTCTAATTGAACATTGTAATTGTTATTCTATTCCTTTAATAATTTTCTATTTTAAAATGCAAATGTATATTTTATTCTTCCGCTATTCCCTACAAGTCCAAACATTTCAACCAGATGAAAACCTTCTGATGATGATAAAGAAAATAACTTTCCAATTACTCTGGAAAAACTTGTAATTTGTAGGCAGTTCAGTTAAGCTTCACACAAGGCTGAATTAATAAATATTAACCATCTCTATATAATAAGGAATTGTATTAACCCATCCTCACTCTGTATTAAATAGTATTAAAATTTAACAAAGTAGCTCGGGGTAATACACCTGTTTTTCATGAAACGTCAGTTTCAAATTTTTGCAAAGAAGCTATTGTTTCGATTGCCATTGGTAAATCAATCGTTCAATTAAAGCGGTTGTATATTACCTCAATTTTAAGAAAACATAACAGTAGTGTTATAGTATCAGCTGTCCTAAACAACATAACAATATAACAAGATAAACTTGAATTTTATAAAAATAATAACACTGAAGCGATATTTGGATGTTAAAGTCAAAATTAGAAATGGCCAAATTTAAAATGTAGTTCTTTTTACAACCTTGTATCATTCTAATAACCTACTGAAGATTTAATAATATCGAGGAGGTATTTTTGCATATACTTAGAAAAATGATACTAACAAATGGTCTACAAAGATAATTTGGCACCCCACGTGTGTCAATATATGAATTCAGTTCACACAACATTCACGTCACAAATTAAAGATAGCCGATTGGTTCAATGAAAGCAGTAATGGATTCTCATTTCAAATTCGTAGTCTGTGTCACCGAATTTACATACTATAGATCATTTATAATTTTTAGAAAGGGATATTCGAATCTGTTGTATACTCTCTCTGATTATATATATTTGCAGCAAGTTGTCCGGAATTTCATCTGCTGCGAAAACGCTGTTACGAAACAATCTTTGAACCAGTGATGTCTTAACGATTACTAGAACTTTCTGCAATTTCAGGGTCGCTCACGATGACTGCGACAGCGATCATTAAAAGTAACTCTAATATTACTACGTCGGGGATTAACACTCACTACGACATTCACGAGTAACAAATTTAACAATCATCTTTTTTTCAAAATGTCTACGATAATTGCTTCTTCTTAAACAAATGCAAACCCATTAAATGGAAATCACCTTTTATATGTTTCCTTCTCAAAAATGTCGAGGAATAACAATTCAAGTAATAAAACGGCTGTTTCTTTGCCGTTAATAATGATATCTATCTCAAATTTCGTTACTCGACCAAAACTTTTGTTTTTCATAAATGTCGGATAATTATAACATAAACACTTCAAATTGACTGACATCGACACCTCAAAATGTAAATAAAATATACGTAGAAAATTTTATTGTTTTCTCTTTCACAAAGTGGTGATTGACGTGGGTGGTGGAGATCCTTCTAGTCTGAGTTTTCAGCACACACTCATCGAGTCACCACATTTGCATACTAGACGGACCAGCCAGACCGGTCCTTCCTTTTCAAATTCGAAAATCCAACTGATCTCAGTGATTATCGAAATCCCACTCCAGTTACTACCAAAATTCTACACTTCACAATTGCCATCTTGACGTGTCTTTTGCTCTATGACAGCTCTCTTCCGGTGTTTTATTTTTTCTTTAGGTCCTGATTCTTCCTGAGCCCGCAATACATCACAAAAATTCCAAATACACACGTATTCTTTGCACCTATTTGACATTTTAAACATTTTTTTTTAAAATCCGACATTTTCGTTGCTCAGCACAAATATACTTCATGGAAAATTTCTACCATTACAGATTATCGTAGTAACGAATTCAAAATACTCGTTGTACAATCGATAAATAGAGGTAATATTTGAGCTGCCATAAATTGTCCCCTGAAGAGAATCGTGTTTTTGAAATTGCATTGTTTGGCAGTATTTCCAGAAATATTTCAATAAACTGACTCTGATTCATATTCATTTTCAGTTTTCTTTTATTTACATATCTTAGCATATATAAAGTCGTTGTCGTCGTCTTTCGTGGAGACCTGTCTTGGAAATTGACAGATATATTTTTGAGAATGAAAGACGACACGAAAGAAAGTGATATACAATAAAAAAAATAATGTTACACTTAAATGTTAACAAACAAAATATAAATAAAACCTGAGGCTATATTCGAAATCCATAACTGGTAAAATTAGAACGTCCAATTGCATTTGTCTTAAATTTTTCGTAATTAATTCTGGCACTAAATTTCAACTGATATAATGGCAGCGAAAAACGAATACCTGCAGTGAAATATTTTTTAAAATTTTCTAAAGCATCCTGCTAACGAAAATGTAGTTTGATAAAGCTAAAATCTTTCGGAAATTTACGTCTCGGAATAACGGAATTTTATTTGTTTTAGATAAGTGTCTTACAGAGACGAAACTATATATTATGTTATTTATTCGTCCTTTTCAAACAATAAATTTTATCAGGAGTTGCAATGATTTGTTCATTATTAATAATAGATATTCTACAAAGTTTAACATATGATAATTTTAATCCAGTCTCTACCAAAATAGTACTTACTTTTTTTTGTATAGCGAAAGTCCTAAGCATTGATTAGTGACAAACTAAAAATATATGAGCTGACATCGGTAAATATCGAACTTTATAATTTCAAATTCATCAATAGATTTAAGAATATTTATTTTCTTAAATAAATATCCGACATTCTTAAATACCACTCGACAAAACATTCAAATGTACGAATTAATTTGTTAATTAGCGATAAGTGATTTTTAAAAGTTTATATAAAGTCTTTAATAGCATATGTTCACTACAAAATATGAGAAATGAGAAAGAATCAACAAGCAGTTTTTGAAAATTCATATATATATATATATATATATATATATATATATATATATATATTGAAAATTCATATATATATATATATATATATATATATATATATATTGTGCGGGTGTGTGTCATGAGGCAGCATTTTTTCATCAATGCATGTTTCATTAAATAATATAAACAAGTTTTGTGGACTTATTTTGCGTATTTTTTTATATCGTCTAGCATTATCGTTGAAAGAGGAAAAAATCACAATTTTGTTACATGTTTTTATTTAATCTGATCATTCGGCGTACATCAGGCATTATCAAAGATGAAAATCGTGTTGGTTGTAACGAGCAGGACGGGGACGTACGATATTAGTAGTCGTCTATTTTGTTTGTGTGTGTATGTCTGTGTATATATATATATATATATATATATATATATATATATAGAGAGAGAGAGAGAGAGAGAGATGATTTGTAGGAAAAAATTTTTTTATCTATACTAGCATTTGAATAACATATATATGTCGGTTGATAAATCCATTTTGATAATCTTCCTAGTTACATCCTATGATCGTGTTGCCGTACAACGCGATGTCTACTGTTATGATACAACAAGAAGAAAACGAAGTTTAATCATTACAGAACTTTCTCTAGATGCGTGTGTTCTCATAAAAAATGATATATAATACGCTGTGCTATGAAGGCATAATAACAACGTACATGACTATTGGCTGGATGCTAATTTTGGCACTCCGATTATATATTCCAAAACAAAAATTAAACAAACTGTTGATATATATATATATATATATATATATATATATATATATATATATATATATATATATATATAAACACAACTTTGTGCGTATATATATAACCCCTCACCTATCTATATGAATATATCAGCTATATCACTGATATTGAGCGCTTTCAAATAAGTACCATATATATAATATATAACTATTATAATATATATAACAAAATGCATATATACTTATATACATATATGTATATACATATACATTTCATACACACAGACATATATATATATATATATATATATATATATATATATATATATCTGTGTGTGTGAGTGTGTGTGTTTCGTAAAATGGCATCGATTTTGTGTAGTGCGGTTGCATGAAATATATACTTAAAATATTTATATGTGACTATTTTGAAAAATAGGATGGTGAAGAGTTTATTATATTGCCTTGAACTGCGAATGTAATTGTCAGGTACATCTAAGATCAACAAAAAATAAAACCGGCTTAAAAGGCGGAGGACCGGCAATGACATGTTTGACAGATACATCCGGTCGTAGATAAAAATGCACAGAAAGAAGGGTATGGTTGAGAGATATATCCGGCAGTTAACAAACTGCAAAGAAAAAGGTAAAATTTGCCTGGATGGAGAAGCGTGTGCATTTAATTCGTGAGAGAGTATTAAGTCGACATAAAAGATAAAAAAATGTGTTTCAGGTTACAGAAAGATCCCCGATACATCCGAAACAAGACGGCCTCTTCTTGTGCCCAACTCTCCTTGACAGCACTTTTGCTTCACACACGTTTCACAGCCAAAAAATAACATTATTTTTTTTATAGATTTTCCTCATTGTTTGTCCAGACCAAGCGGCAGTATATATATATATATATATATATATATATATATATATATATATATATATATATATATTATAAAATATTCGTTAGAACATGTACAAACGAAGGATACTGCATTTGTAGATTTTAGGTTGTACATATTCTAAAGTATAATTTATAAATTTCAACGCTTTATTTTTATACTGAGCACTATTTTAAGAAAATTATTATTAGCAGTGGATGGGCGTTGTGGTGGAGTGGATATCGGCGCGGAATGAGAAACCGGGGAGCCGAGTTCGAATTCCAGTTGAAACCATTGTATTCACTTACGCGCAAATACCTTTGGGAAACGTATTCATCCGTCTCTTCCTTCCAGTTATCGGTTAAATAGCAGGACAGATTGGGTTCTATAGCCTTGGTCGGCAACCAATCTACCGCAGAAAGCAATGACAACCTACTGCGAGATACTCTTCTCCGCAGTCTGTCATGTCTCTTTCGAGACATGATCGCGCAAGCGTGTATCACGTATGCCACTTAACTGACTGATAACTAGCAGTAGTTTTTTTATTATTATTTTTTTAATCGTATCACCCCGAGCAAGGCGGTAACGCCACTGATGAGTAAGATGATACGTAAGAGTGAAAAGATTGGAAAAGAAAAAGAAAAAGCCGGAAACCACATCCTAAACAGGGAACAAGGGATGAGCCTCTTAACCTGTTCAGTACACGAGGGTGGAATGTGAACCGGGCGATAGATAGATCTTTGGAAGCTGATATTATTATATAAATTTTTGTGAATGTAATTCCTCATACTTACAAGAAATTGTAGATATTAAATGACGCATAATGAATTGATATCTATTTAAATAAATTCTTCTGATAAAATCGCAGGTGATTAAATACGACAGATATAAAAATTTAAATGAGAATAAAACAGAAGCTAGAGAAAACTGAAATAATTCGCCGAGATACATGGGTGTTAAAAATTTAAAATTGAAAAGCTTATCCTTCTGTCATTAGCGCATTGCCTCCAAAATGTAACAATAATATGTTTATTTATACCTAGTACTTTTTATTAGTCATATTTCATCGATAAACTGTCATTAATGATTGTGTATGTTTTGAAGGTATAAGGGCATTACGTAGTAACTTCTCGCTTTTTATCATACATAATTTTAAAAAAATTCTTTAACATAAAATCACGAAAGCAGTTACCGACTACCCGAGTATCAAGAGATTTTGATTTAATTTTCACTTAGATTTATTTCGTATAATATTACTGTATTTCTTGATTGTTTAGTTATTTTTAACGAGTATCATGAAAGTATTTATTCAAAAAATGCTGATATCTGACAGAAACTAATTCTAGTTTATTTAGTGTTCAGTATGTAAGAGGAATACTTTCATAAGTACTTTTGGCCAACAAGTAAACATGCTTTCTTCATACACATGTACGCTTATGTTTGTAATAGCTTCAGGGAATGCCTTGTTGAATGTCAGTGATGGCAACCACAGTAAAACGAATAACGAATAACGAAAATCCAAGTCGTAACAACAAAATCAACACTGACAGATCATGTGAGAATTTGCAAAACGCGTTGCATCGTCCATGCACAATGAGGTAGCCAACGTAATTGACAGGAAGCCAAACTCTAAATCAAGCAGGCGGCGTTCATAGTCTGAAATACACCAAAGAAAAAAAATCTCATTTGTATTGGCATCGCAGCTCCGGAGTTTCAATTGGCTGCCCGAACGACGAAGGTAAAACAAAAGTGACTCGTGCCTAGAGAATGACAGTAGGGCGGACTGGACGAACCGCCCGCTGTCATGACGTCAATAGAAAATGGAGGTTTACTTTGAAAATAGCAATCGAGAGAACGGTCGAACGAAAAAGAGAAATCATTACACACAACCTGGATAAAATGAACACTCAGCTCACTTTTAAAACCATTGTAAAGAAAAAGTAGACTAATCCAGTAAGAAGAGGAAAGCAAATTCTCGGAAACAATTTAGACATTGTCTTGTAATTACTGAGAGCTCTTAATTAGTGATAACAAAAGAAATAAACAAATTCGATTTTCTTTGTCATTAAAGCCAGGATTTTAATAAATTTAAATATTATTCAACAGATAGTTCCAACATTTTACAGCTTCCGTAGAGAGGTATTTAAAATATTATTTTTGATAATAAGGGAAATATTTATTTTTAAATCCATGATTGAAACAGAAATGAAAACATCGAAAATTATGATGTCAGCTCTGAGATGTTTTTGGTTTCTTTCTAGTCAATGGTCAGGATTTTTGATTAACAAAAACAGTGAGAACTTTATTAGCAGATGTAGAATTTAAATTGATATCTATTAGATCATAGTGATGCGCATTTTAAAAATAAAAAAAAGTGTTTTTTTTTTATATTTAAAGATTTACACAAATTCAATGATTTTATATATTTTTATTTTAGTTTAATTTTGAACATTGATATTTGTAATTTTTTAACATGGTTTATATTAGCAGTTTCCAAAAAAGTTTACATACTTTATTAATTGACCGAGCAGGCAGTGGCCCATACAGTTTAAATCCGCTTAAAGCAGTAACGCAGGTACTTAGTTTTCTCCAATCCAATAATTTTAATCGCTCTTTCGAATAATGATGGGTTTTCTCCTTGAAACATTTTTAGTGCTTACTAATTCTACATTATGAAACTTTATGATGGACTCAGGGTAACGGCGTAGAAAACTTGGGTGGAGGCTCTGTGGAGTAAAATCTAGCAAATCGGGAAGACGAACCGGACAGCTGGTTTTGAATTTTTGTCGAATTGATTATATTCACTTACATGCCAATGACCTAAGGAAAAATAATGGATCCATCTCTTTCGCCAGCTATAGGTAAATAGCAGGACATACATCATTTTGCTGTCTTGGTCGGCAACTAGTCTACCTTAGTGTGAATTGAAAAATAATGCGGAAAATTAATCACATTAAATGCGGTTGTTTAAATGGTGTTGCTAAACGATCAGTCCTCTAGGTACTGACATGTTTTGATATTGGTTAAATTCGGTGTTCAAAAGGGAATCGTTATTTCAATGTAATGTGACGCAAGTCAAATTAACCCAGTCCAGCCCTGACTGGTGTTCTTTGCTCTGTGATGATCATCAAATTTTTTATCGAGGCGGGAGTAAATAGCGATGTGGTGAGCTTAGAGGCCTACTTGGAAAGTGACTACATCAGAGAGTTCGTTAGTGAAAATCAGAAAAAACGTATGACCTGCGATAGTGCTTTGTGTATAAGCTCATATTTTGTACTGTTTAGAAAGCCGTTTCCGTATCGTTACCACTTTTCTGTCTTTAGTAGTGGTGCTGTCTCGTTTTTCATGATAAATGTTGATGTGGGAAACATTTCTTTATACTGAGTGTACTATGTTGGAAGTTTTCTGTTTGCAGCGTCCCGGCTGATAGGAGATCAAAATCTTAATCTGTTCGACCGTCACATGATATGTTGCGCATAGGAGGTGTTTGATGGAACCCTCTGTTGAAGCCTGCTTCAGTTCCTTTCATGTTACAATAGACGATTGTCTGCGGATAACAACATATGACTTTTAATTAGCAATATATCACACCATTATGTTAAGTAATCAAGGATATAAAACAAAACAAATTCCACCCAGCCGCCCTTCTCCGAAAAAATAAAATAAATAAAATAAAATACACTACTCTAAATTCATTTGAAACAGTTGAAATGTGGTTCTACAGAAGAATGCCTCGGATATCATAGATCGAGCATGTAAGCAATGACAAGGTTTTAGAAAGAACTGAAACGAAAAGTATCAGCGTGGCAACGCCGCTCGTTCGAGCGAGCACGCGTACCGTTGCTCCTATTCCGCGGTTTATTTCATATTGGACGGGATAGCCGTGGCCACGGCCGACGCAACACGTATCGATCGGTAGGATAAAACTAACCTGTCTCAGGACAGTCTAACCCCAGCTGACGTTCCCTGTCAGTGGTTGAACAATACAACTCTTGGCGAATTCTGCTTTGCAATGATAGGAAGAACCGACACCGAAGGATCAAAAAGCGACGTCGATACGAACGTATAGCCGTCACAAGCCAGTTATCCTTGTGGTAACTTTTCTGACACCTCTCGGCTCGGCAAGGATTCCGTCCTCGCTGAGCTCGCCTTGGGACACCTGCGTTACCGTTTGACGGACGTACCGCCCAAGTCAATCTCCCTGCCCGGCACGGTCCCCGGCTAAGGGTCGAGAATCAAGAAAAGACAGCTACAGTTTCTGGGATATGTCATTAGGAAAGATGGCTTGAAGAATCTCACAGGTCAAACACAGGGAATAAGAGACGAAGAAAAGCAGCAGATATCATATTCGAAGTTCCTGAGCAGGTGGATGTCAGAGCGGAGATTGGGTAGAGTAACTTGAAGAAAGCGTGCTAAGAGGTACCAGAGATAAAGAGACGTGGAAGGACATGATCGCCTACGTCTTAAAGGAATATTACACAAAGAATATTTATCTTAGCTCTGAAAACCTCTCAGCTGATTTCTTTTTTCGATGATACCTTCCTCTCTTTAAAGGATATTATTATACACATGCATGGACTGGGAATGTATATCCGCAAGTAACCCTCGCTAACAAGAGAAATTTCATTTAAATCTCCAGACCAAACTTACATATGTCTCCGATTTTCTCTACTAAACTAAACGCTATATCGTCTTTCTCTACCATTCTCCTTTCTCGCAAGTCTGTTGCTCATAGTGTTTCTCTTAATATAGAACAATACATTTTTCCTATATTCGTCTGTAAATATATTTAAGTTCTGAGACTTAATGTGCATCATAACAAGTAACTTGAATTCTCTATCACTGTATTTCTTGGCATCCAAACCCTTAATTTCTCAATCTTACAATCTCTCACGCAAGGGATAGACTTCCTCACGCGTTTCTCCAGTAAAGGATACACATTTGTTCTACATCTGTTCTGTACTTTGATCCCGGACTTATATCATGCTATTCAGTATTGTCCTCTTGATATTTCTGATCATGCAGTAATGTATGTAAACTTGTTTTTGTAAGTAGCCGCCATCAAGGCAGCGCCTACTAACATAAATATAGTTTTGTTCTTAACGTACGGTTTTAGACTCGCACTGGGATTACCTTCGTTACGTTTTTTGGACCAAAATCGTTACTCGAAGACTGCGACTTTCGGTTTTTTCTCTTGAGTAAGAGGCGCCAGCCAAAAACTATATTCCAGCAAAGAAATTCTCACATGCATATTAATGCAAATGAGGACACTTCTTCCCGTACCGGAATTTATTTGTTCGTAATGAGATTATGCGTGTCCTAAATAAAACAAAGTTAATTTTTTCTGATAGAATGAATCAAAGTATTGCATTTCGCAAATTTAGTCGAGAGATTATTTACGGCTCTGCATGAGACTGCAAATTTTTCTCACTTTTAAATGTTTTCAAATATATTTCCGTAAATGTGTCAACAGGAAATAGTAAAATTTCAATCTCTATAACCCCTGCGTACTGGTGAATTTCTCGCCTTAAATGAGGTGAAATGAGTAAAAAATATATTATTGATAATTTTAAATAAAAATGTTTCTCACCTTTTAAATGTTTACATATGTGTCTTCGTAAATTTGTCAAAAGAAAATAGTTATTTTTTAAACAAAAGAGGCGTCTGTAAAAATTAATGTGAGGACTTGTGCCGTATGTGATATATTGTTTCTGCAATCAACCAGACCTGGAATAAATAATTTTATATCTGGCAGCTGGACTTGCAACAGCGATACATAAAACTGTGAAATTATTCAACCTTGTTTAATGATTCATGACAGAAATAATTAAATTGTTGCAGCAAATTTTTCTAGAAAAATGATGTGTTCTCTGATCACAACACTTCACAATGTTTGATGCTGATTTTGATCAGTAACTTTTCAATATCAACAATGTCGATTTCTCTTCTGAGCAAAGTAGATTGAAGATGCCAGCATTAATTGTATTGGTGCCTTGATTTTCATGAGAAAATATATTTATCAGTAAATCATAAATTCTTCTGGGTCAACTTTGAGATGATGATTGATTGCTATATTAAACTCGCTGATATAGATCGATGCATTACCGATCGAACTTTGTCTAACTTCAAACACAATGGATGCGTGTTAGAGGCCAAGTAAACAATAAACTTCGAAAAGATATTAATCAAATTATCCAGTCACGTTTCTTCTATCAAGCAAAGGAAGCGTAGGCTGATGTAGCCCTGAAAAATTTCAAGCCATTTCTTTTAGGGAAACAAGTACTTAACGATTAGATATCGAAAAATAAAACGGTGAAACGAAAAAAGACATGAAATATTAAGTGCATTTGATGCTAACACAGAAAGGCAAGCGATAAAAAAATAATATGTAAATAAAGTAAATGATGGTAAAAAAAAGTAATTCGGAACAATTGATGACTGGTCAGATGGGAACAATAGAAATTATCACAATAAAATTAAAAACCTGATAAAAGCTACATTATAACACCATCAAAAGAAAAAAAAAACACTTTGTTATTATCACATGAAGCGTAGATGCATAAATAATGGCTGCTAACTCGTTGTTGAGTATGGCCATCGCAATATATAAATTGGAAGACTAAAACGTGAAATGCGGTATCAAGAAGATCCAGTTAATACCACTGGAGAATGTTAAGTCGTAAGCGGCACATTATCTATTTCACTTGAGTTGGATACATTTACGAAAACACTCATACATCTTACACATGACCTGGACACAAATAAAGACATTTTCAACTGAACAGCAAAGGGGGCGGTTAACTGCCGATTAAACAATATAATATTTCCTCGAGGAGGAATCAATTCATTTGACGATACACAATGTAGATGGATATATATATATATATATATATATATATATATATATATGTGGGGGTATGTGGAGGTGTGTGTTTATGTGTGTACATGTTTGTGTGAATAAAGTTATTAAAACACTCGTAAAACGAGTGGTTCTTATCATTATATGAATACAGGTTTTATGCCAAGATATCTAGTACTTTACGATAAAAAACAACTTGGCAAAATAACACTTATCATTAAATCTACAGAAAAAGCAACAATGTCGACACCAAACACTATTTCAACTCAAACCTATATATATATATATATATATATATATATATATATATATATATAATAAAATAAATTTCGATGTTCAAAACTGTTGAATGATCATTTCAACATGAAATCCCTAAGAGAGATTTCACATCTCATCGCCAACTACCACATTTCAAAATGAAATAAAAAAGAAATAAAAAAAATGAAGGTTAGGAATGCACGACAGGATGAAAGAAAAAGTTTACGTCACAAAAAAAATCGGTTAGCAATCAATGTCTATTTTTAGATTTTGGACAATTTTAATTTTAGATTTAGTTGTAAGTGAAAAAATTTAAAAATTTGGCTTTGTCTAGCTTTACAAAGGGAAAGGGTTTAACGGATGGAATAGGAAGTGGTGTTTGATTAAGACACGGGTTAAACAAAACAGAAAGAGAGGGAGGGAAGTGGTAAGAAGAAGAAGGAAAAAGAAAAGAAAAAAAGAAACATTTTCATATTTTAGAGACGCTCGATATGTTTTGAACATCGAAATTTATTTTATTTTATAATTGGCTCTGTAATTTTAATTACATTGATCTCTTCACCTGTATCATTTTTTAATATTAAAATATTAACCTTAATTAGGATCGGGTCTTTGGGATTAACCTTCCTACTTTACCTTTAGATTAAAGTTTTATTTTATATATATATATATATATATATATATATATATATATATATATATATATATATATATATATATATATCAAATAAAACTTCAAAAAATACATGTGTAGGATGATCATTTCCGTGTTTGGCAGAAATGTTCATCAGACACATATAAATTTTCGAAATTTTAATTGAAAAAAATATATATTTGACTCTTTAAATAGATAATTTTATTTACATTTAGCCGTAATGCTTATAAGATTTAGTACATATATTAATAATTTCCTGCTTTGGATTTTACATAACGTTACTATATATATATATATATATATATATATATATATATATATATAATTTTGTGCTGCATGTTACTTATTTTGACGACTGTACTGTATTTTGGGGTCAGGTGGGCAACGTCCCTGAGAAAAAGGTCACTATAACAGAATTCATTCGTCCAGATATTTGAAATCGACATGGTGTACTGCTTAGAAATTATTTCAGAAGCCCCCGTACGAATATTTCAGAGTGTTTGAAGGAGAACAGAACAAAGCGTCTGGAAATTGTTGGACGAGTTATAATCAAATTATTAACGATGATTGCATATTGCATGGAATCCTAATCGTGCTATACAGTTACGATAATATATATATTTATCAATATATACTTCTTAGCTTTGTTATTTTAGAGGGAGCACTGTTTTATTACCACCAGAAAAAAAATATGTGTGTGTGTGTGTGTGTGTGTGTGTGTGTGTGTGTGTGTGTGTGTGTGTGTGTGTGTGCGTTTGTGACGGTTTGTGTGTGTGTGTGTGCGTGTGTGTGTGTGTGTGTGTTGTAATGTTATTTTTACAATGCTTTATAAAAAACATTTTTCACTACACCAAAAACTTCATGTTTAATGTTTTTACACATGAAACGTTTCGTGTAGTAATAAAATGTATTTATAAACCATTGTACTAACACCATTACAATATTAAAGTATACTAATTATTGAGAAAACATTTTAATCTATATGATATTTTACTTTCTTATTGTATATATATTTTTTCTGACCATTATATATATAGGAATGTGTGTGCACCATCTCGGGCATGCGTGTATGTGTGTGTATATATGTCATTTTGTTCATGTACTATGTTCGACACTGCACAAAGTTCTCACAAGTTATCTAACGTAACAATCACTCAGCTGCAATTGATATCTATTCCCCTGTAAGGAAGTTGTCAGAACTTCTGGATATTGGTTGAAACCATGAATTCTAAGAAAGATATCGAATGTAAGGATTATTGTTTAACTTGTCTTTGACATTATTCTTGAACTGGTCATTGAACGAATATGACAGTGAATATTGGACAATTATTTACGGTCAAAAAGTGACTGAAACCAAGGCAGATTGAATTCCGCGAGCGATTATGTGAGTAACGGAAAAGGTTTAAGGAATATGGAAAGGACGCATTTGAATAAAATACGCAGAAAGTGGTTGACATATTTAGGAAATAAGGTTTAAACTGCATTAATCCTTTGATATATTTAAAGATGTACTGTTTTAAGAAAATGGAAATAATAATAATGCTAAGAATGGGTGTTTAGTAATTAATTGAAGATCAAGTTCAAAGATGAATTGGAAATACCTCAAGCGTTGCTTATAATAACAAGGCAGGGGACTTTGTGGTTACCTATGGTAGCATATTTCCTAAAGTGGCTCCGTTTATATATGATTATGATGATGATATCGATGATGGTTGATTCTACATATCGATGATGGTTGATTCTACAAACGTTTTTTTTTCTTGTTGTAAATAAATAAAGATTATTAAAGGCTTTAGAGGCTTGTTTAAGAAGAATTAAAATTGTTACCTTTCCTGCATTCTTGAACATTTTCTGAATTTAATATTCAGCCTACGTTTTGTATATTTTTTAAAATAATTTCATAATAGTTATTCCATTTTATGGCCGATTTTATCCGTCATATCATTTTAAATTTTAAAATAAGGCAGAAAATGTATGTAACATATTCTTTAAAAAAATACCCAGTACAATTATCGAAATCCACTCAAAGGGCAGGCATTGTGAATGAGGTATGAAGTTTATGAGCATGTAGATGTGAAATACCGATTACGATTAGAACATGTATATATAATGTTTCTAACTTGACTAGAAAACATACACTTGTAGTCTTTCGGAAATCGCCACAAATTTGGCTCTTACAAAACAAATTTGTAATTCCTGGGGAAAAAATCTACCTGAGTTTATATTACTCATACAAATGAAATATTTAACCAATGGAAGTAAAAAGAAAATGTCTTAGTTGTCAATGTGTAATCCCTTGGAAGTAAAGAATTGTATATATAATGTATATTTTCCGTGAGAATAGTAATAGACTAGTGATCAACTTGTGACTTTGCATCACCGTGAAAATGGCAGCAGAAGAGTGAATATGCCATCTTTTTTTTTTTTTTTTTTTTTTTTTTTTTATAAGCGTTTCACCCCAAGCAAGGCATGTCACTGCTACTACTGTGCAGGGGGCTACGTAGAGAGGAGAAAGGCTGGTTAAATATAGGACATAACAGAGGGTGGGTGATAGGCGGGTGAGGATACCGAGAATGAGGGTTGGGTAGATGAGAGTGTTGTGAGAATAGTTGGGAGTTAGTGTGATAGGAGGTGTCTATTGACCCTACATTTAAACACCTGGAGATTGTAACTGTCGGGAAAGCAGACTTGTGGAAGGGAGTTCCACAGGCGGGAAACGCGAGAAAAGAAGCTGTTGGAGTAGAATTTACGGTTACATCTTATTTGTTTAACTGTAAAAGGGTGGGACCTAGTTGCTAATCTAGTATCTCGTGTAAATTCGTGCTTGGGCGGCATCAGTGATCCAAGCTCATCGGAGCAGAAGCCATGAAAGTACTTGTAGAAGAGGCACAGGGAAGCTACATCACGCCGGTGTGAGAGCGGCTGCAGACGGTCTGCCAAGTTAGTATCAACCACGTTACAGATCCTCCTTTGTATTTTGTCAAGAAGCCCAAGGAGAGCAGCAGGGGCACCCGACCAGATATGGCAGCAATATTCAATACACGGGCGGATGGTAGATTTGTATATGTGCAGAATAGTTTCAGGTGGGAAAAATTTCCGGGCCCTGCACAGAGAGCCGACTTTCATAGCAGCAGATTTGGCAATGGATTCAATATAGTCATTCCATTTGAGGTCCGCCGAGAGTGTGACTTGTGAACGAGTTTTAATTTAATATCTGGAAAGTATATATTGAACAGTTTCAACCCAGTTTTGGCAGCGGTATTCCATTTTCTGGTTTTATCTGATTATTGTAATAATGAAGCATGACAAAAGTAGGAAGCTACTTCCTGAATCGATGGAATGAGTCGACCACATTGCCGCATCTTTAAAAATAGATTGTATATATTTGCTCTATTTGAGGATTGGAGTGAACTTGAGTCGCAATAGACATTAACACACACACACACACACACACACACACACACACACACACACACACACACACACACAAAATCATAGCACAACCGCTCATTATGGTTATAGAAAACTCATGTTTTGATTGAGGATAAATAAATTATACCAGAAAAAATAATATTTAAATTATTAAAAAATAAAGGCATGTTTCTCTATTGGCATTTGGGTGAAGGGATCAGTCGCTATTCTCCGAGCAATAGAATTTTATGAAAAAGTCGTCCTAAAACTATGATGTCATCTACATAAATTGTTTTTCAAAATCAGAAGAATTCCTGTATATTGACCGATAGATTAATAGCATGATAATAACGTCAGAAAATTAAACATTAATCAAAATATATTAGGAAATCGAATAAATTCTCCCGGTTTTCCAAGAGGTGTTTTCAAAACTGCGTTAGTGTAGATTCAGTTCGTAAGGGATTTATAAGTATGTGCTATAAGGAAGCTTGAAGTTCAGTATATTATCGAAGTATAAAAAGAAATTACGGCCTCTGTCGCAAACATTGTACAGCAACTGGTTTAGACGTTTCGGAAATAATGATTATGATGATGAAAATAGAAAAAAAGTCTCCGGTGCATCAAAAAAGTGTAAAAAAAAATAACTCGAGACATTAATTCATGAAAATCATGTCAGCGGCAAACTGAACTTGCAGAATCATCTTATAATAGTTATGAAAACATTAGAAACGTTTCAAAAGCAAGAACATTGTGTACCTTAAAAGTTGATGCCAAGAAACATCGAATGGCTTCTTGCTGCTTAAAGGTCAGAAAAGGAAAGATATATTTTAACTCATCGTGACCGGCAATGAACAGTAAATTCACTATGAGAAGTAAAAGTGTTGAAGATTATGCGGTACGCCCGGACATGCAGCAACAACGGCGACCAACGGAATACGCAAGTGTCGAAGCTGATATATAGTTTATTTTGAGTCGCTCAGTGCAAACAAATCCATCACGGGTGATCGCTATCAATTACATCTGGTGCGTTTGAAGTTAATTTTGAGGAAAACCGGCCGTCTTACCAGCAGAGACAAGATAAAATGTCTTTGCAACACGACGACGATACTTTATATTTTGCAAATCGGGTCTAAATCTATTTGTGAACGCTTACAGAGGAAGTCCTATCCTATCCGCTGTATTCACTAGACGTTGCCCCGTCCGATTACCACTTGTTTCGATTGGTGACACTTAGCACTGTTGAGCAGCAATTTTCTTATGAAGATGCAAAAGCTTTGGGTTAACAGGGAGCTAACCATAAAAGACATGCATTTCTTCTGACGTGGAATTCAGATGTTGCCAGAGAGACGGGAAAACTATAGGCTAGCGATGGACAATATTTTCATTGAAATGTTTTTTACTACTTTTTCTAAATAAAACATTTATTCAAGGTTTTAATAAATATTTTAATTAACATAATGAATTAAAATCTGCCTGTTTAACTGCTATAAAACGTGTTTAAATTAAATATAATTTTGAATAATACTTTGAAGATACCTGCAATTAACAAATTCATGACACAACAGTATGTGTATTTTTATTTAACTATCAGCAAAGAAGTTCATATTGCTTATTCTGAATTTAGCTGGTTTCTTTCTTAATCAAACTTCTTAAATTTTACATTAACATCTTTCAAGTAATCTGGATCCTTTTCCAAGCAGACAATATAAGGTTTTAGAAGTTGTTAGTTAAAAATACTGACGAATTCTATTAACTTTTAGATACTATAAGCCACGCAATAAATTTCATATATGTTTGCTAGTTTTTCTTTTCTTTCTATTGAATAATCATGTTTTATACTTTCAATCACCATTCATATATCTATCTATGGAGTAGAAAAAAAATTACATATATTCAACCTATTTGTATTGAAAGAATTATTATTTACGTAAGATATTGATAAGATATTTCCAAAAACATCAGTCATTTTCGAATCTTGAAGTACACCCAATAAATCTTCCTTTGATACCGACAACATATACATATACATAGTGGGATGGATAAATTGTCACCGTTTTATTTTTTTTACAAATTTCGTACACGCGCGTTGTTTGGCTTTTTATTATTTTATGTTATCTAGTTTAAAGCTTAGTAGGGTCAGTTTGGCACCTTATGTGAAAAAATGAGTACTATGTCAGTAATTACTCTGCCAGTAATAGCTTGCTGTACTACTTGATATTTGCATCAAAATTCCTAGTATTAATATTTCAGTGCGTTTGTGTAATAAAGGACAGTGCAGAATAATTCATACGAATTGGATGATATATCCATATAAAATTTTGGGGTTTCGTGTGATCACAACCGATGGCGAGACAATGCCTCTATTTATATTTACAAAGGGCATCAGTCAAAGTCCGGAGGCCTACATGAACTGCATTCAGAAAGTAGTGCTACCCTGTGTCCAAAGCGTAGCTGCTGGAAAACATATCTGAAAATATATCTCTGCACCATATCAAACAATCAGTAGAAGGCAGACATTGTCGTCAGACAATTTCAGCGACCACATCACTACTTATATCTAGCTATGTAACTCCCAAGATTTAACTCACTTGTAGGGAAGTAGCGAAGTTGAGCAAGAGACAAGCAACACACCTTCTAAACCCAAAGATCAACTGAAGGCTTGAATTCTTGAGTCATTCACCAACTTTAAGCAAGGAAACCTTCTAAAAATGTTATAAAATATTCCCAAGTTGTCTAGTGACTTTGTTTGAAGCCAATAATTTTATTTACGATTTCAAGATACATTTCCGTAATTTTCGTAAATATATCTTTTAAAATGAAATGTAAGTTCAATATTCATTTTGTGTTATTTAGACTACAAAAATTGCAACTTCTATTTACAAATAAAAATAATGAATTCCGTTATTGTTTTTGGGTGTTCTTTATTTTGGATTCGTTCACAATCGATAGAAGCTTGTTTCATGTTTCTTTGTTTAAAAAAAATTTTAAAGGGAATTTAATATGAATTAAACACAGGTACACACACACACTCACACACACACACACACACACACACGCACACACACACACACACACACACACACATATGTATGTTTCATATGTGGAAAATTATAAAATATCGTCCTAAAATATATGTGATTTTGTCGCTAAGCAAGAAACAACTTGAAGATTATTAAATTTGTTAAACTGATTTTACTTTCATATTTAATGATAATCTTTTTAAATTGAAATCGATTTGGTCTAAAAGTGTTTGCCTTCAATATAACATATTGTATACATAATATATGATTTCACAAAATAATTACGTTAGTATATAAACATATAAATATTGCGCTTAGCAAGAAGTCTGATTTTTCCATCGGCCACACAACATGACCTGATTAGGTTATCTCAGGACTAAAATAGGAAGGAAATAAGATTCGAGGAAAAATTTTCACATGAATATTTTACTTTTCAAATTATCATCTCTGAAAATATAATTAAATAGTTTATAGTAGAAATTTGAAAGATTTTAATGTATGTCACAGAAAAGCTATTGCTATATTCACTTGACATATATTAAAAAAACAGAATCTATACTAGAAAAAACCAGGTGCTTACTTATAGAAAAGTAATTCAGTAAATATAAAAATAGAAAGGACTTTGTGTGAAGTATACATTTTCCAATTAGGCATTAGACATATATATTGATGCGACTGTGTGGGAAGTGCATATCTTATTAGGATTCATCATTGGTGGCCATAAATTTAACAGCATTACATATACTGTTGAACCAGTATTGATAACAGATACAGAATGGCAACTACAAAACCTCCGTTGGAAAGGACTCCAAAAAAACGCGAAGAATGGTGTAAAGCGCAAATGCACTAAAGCTGAATGCATGTTTGTTAGCAACAGGCACTACCCAAAATGAAAATTACAAATCCGAGTTAATAAAACCAAATAATTATAATAATTTAAATATCTTGAAAGACTTTAATAAAAAACGAAAGCAAAATGCTAATTAGGCTATAAAAAAGGATTTTCAAAAAATAAAAAAAAATAATCAGAATCAGAATCATTATTTTATAAAATTAGAAAAAACATATTGAATTTTAAAGCAAAGTCAATTCTCCGATATATAGTGAATAACGGAAGATCTCGTCACAGATGAGGACGGAATTTGAAGCAATATTGTTGTGGGATCTCCCATTATTGTATATATTAATGGACTCGCTTGAGAGCACATATTACCCTGCCTATAGAGAGAACAGCATTTGTATGTTGTTGAGCAGACTATAGTTTGAGTTGTATCTGGAATCACAGTCGGAGTTGTAGTTGATCTGAGCTCCAGTCAGATAGAATAAGTTACCCGGACATACTGTTTCACTTCAAGACTGTATATATTTATATCTACTAATAGTATTCCTAAATGGACTAAAACGCGTTCCCGTTTTTATATAACGTTCAAGATAACCTAATTTTTCTATCTCCATATCTGTTTTTGTTATTTATTATTTTGTGAGGTTCCTCACCCGGAATCCAAAACAAATATAAATATCGTTTTACATAAAGATGCTAAAAATACTTTGCACCGAACAAGTGAGCAACTACGAAGTTTAAGAGATTTTTTAAAAAATACAAGAAAAAGAGACTATGCGACATAACACAAACACAACATATATTAAGAGATACAAAGGACAGAAAAATATGGAGAACAACTATCACAAACCTCTTTAAGAGACACGACACATAGAAGAAGAAGAAGACGAAGAAGAAGAAGAAGAAGAAGAAGAAGAAGAAGAAGAAGAAGAAGAAGAATTCAACGATACTGCGTTTACGTTAACTTTCATCATATTTCAGAGAAATTTTAACTTTTCAAAATTATGTTATATTGAGTAACATCATACATATGAGAGATATCTACATTAAGTAAATCCAAAAAAATATAAGTTTAAAATATTATTTTTTTAATCATTTCACCCCGAGCAAAGGAGAAATGCCACTCATGAGCTAGGGGCTACATAACTATAAAAAGATTAATTAGAAATGACTGAGGAGTACAAACTAGTTAGAAAGGAGCAATAGAAAGCTGAGAATGCAGGTGCGATGACAGATACATAGGTGGAGAGAAAGGGAAGGATATACGGGGGTGGGGAAAGAGCTAGGGTCCAGTGTTTAATAGATGAGTATTGACATTGCATTTAAATTTCTGGAGGTTGTAGCCGTCAGGAGAGTAAGAATATGGGAGAGAGTGCCACAGGCGGGAAGTGCGAGAGAAGAAGTTGCATGAGTAGAATTGTCGTCTGCATTTGGATAACCTGACTGTGAATGGGTGGAACCCAGTTGCCAGTTTGATTGCACGAGTAAACACCTGTTGAGGAGGCACCAGTGACTTAAGTTCGTCCGAGCAGAAGGCATGAAAATATTTATAGAATAGGCAAAGGGAGGCCTCATTTCGACGGTGGGGAAGTGGCTGCAGTCGAGCCGCCAGATCAGTACTCATCACCATACAGACTCGCATTTGGAGCCTATCGAGAACACTGAGGAGAACGGCAGGGGCGTCTGACCATAAATGGCAGCAGTACTCCATGCACGGACGGATGGTTGACTTGTATATATGCAGGATGGATTCAGGCGGAAAAAAACATCCTGGATCGACATAGTGACCCAACCTTCTTAGCAGATGATTTAGCTATGGAATCAATATAGTGGTCCCATTTGAGGTCTGAGGAGAGGGTAAGGCCGAGGAGGCGTAGTGTGTTGCTCTCAGGGAGAATCGCTTGGTCCATGCTTATGGGAGGCAGGAGAGGTTGCCTGTAATGGTTGACAGAAAACAGCTTCGTCTTAGACGCATTGAAGCCACTTCTTGCCCCAATTCATCACAAACTATAGATCCCGTTCATTGTCAGCAGTGAGATTATGTGTGTCCGCCACGACAGGTTTCTTATTGGTGCGGGAGTATATTGTGGTGTCGTCTGAGTAGATGCCTACTTGGGAACTGGTCTCATCTGGGAGGTCGTTGATGAAAATAAGGAAGAGCTTCGGGCCCAGAATAGGGCCCTGTGTGCTGTAGGATGAAGAGGCATGCCCATTCAAAACGACCCTCATTTTGTGGTTATTTAAAAAAGATTAGATTAGGTCAAGCAGGCGACCTGTAATACCGTAACACCGTAGCTTGCATAGGAGGCCAGAGTGCCAAAAGCCTTAGAGATGTCCAGTGCAACTGCGCGTGCCACGTCAGACTCATCAAGGGCCTGGAGCATACACTCCGTTACGGTTGTTAGCTAATCGGCCGTGGACCTTGCACAGCGTAAGCCGTATTGCCTGTCAGAGAAGAGTTAGTGGGCATTAAAATGTTGGACTATTTCAGCATTGATTATGGCCTAGAATAGTTTCCCGAATATCGGTAGAAGACTGATAGGACGATAGTTGGAAGGGTCCGAGGGTTCGCCACAATTCTTAAATACAGGAACGACTGAGAAGAACTTCCAGCATGCAGGAAAGCAGCAAGCAGAAAGGCAGTAGTTAAACAGTTTAGAGAGGACAGGGGAAAGTTCAAGAGCACACCTCTTAAGGACTATCACCGGGATTCCGTCGTCTACACTATGGGGGTTTTGAGATTACTCGGGATACTACTGTCGGGGTAATATATACGTCGTGCAGTTTGGCCTCATTTCTAATAGGGAAGTCGGGTGGGTGTTCTCCAGATGTTTCAAATGTGGAGTTGGATGAGAATCTGCGGGCGAGCATTCAGCTTTGTCCGCAGATGACGTGAGAACCTCAAATCCATGGATTAAAGGAGGTATTGAGGATTTACTATTGTTCAGCACTCGTTTGCAAATCCTCCAATATTCCTTGGAGCCGAACTTGCGGTCAACTATGCGCTGTCGCATTCTCTCGGCAAACAACCAGTTGGAGTCATTTTAGGTTCTCTTGCACTCATTGCGAGCTGACGTGAACAGGCGCCTATTGTGATCAGATGACTGTCACCGGAATTGACTGAAGTAATGGTTCCTGTGGGCAATGGCGGCTGAGCAGGCAGGAGAGAACCACGGAGACGAATGAGTGTTTAGGCAATACTTCCTGGTGGGTATGAAGGCATCAATGCCAGCTTTCACCCATGAGGAGACCTCAGAGGCACAGTCATCAACTGATAGGTTGTTAGCATATGACCAAAAAAAGCAATGAAACAGAGACAATGATAATGAGTGGATTAAAGAACAAGTAAATTTCCACTGAATCAGAAAAAATGGCCTAACGTGTTACTGAATATCAATCTTCACATATGGCACTAAGATCTAGATATATTAAAGATGACAAAAGGATTGAGGCAACAACAATGTGCTTGTACAGGAGAATGCTGACAATATAATGGTACATGTGAAATACCTGGAATCCAAAATGAGACATTTAAGCCAAATGTGACATTCCTGAGTAATATGATGAGGAAAGTTGGTTTCAAGAATTTGATACTAGAAAGTATTCTCAGCAGCCTCCACAATATTTATTTTTTTCATCGCGCAAACCTTTTTTGAGAATAATGAATTTGGCTCTTCATTCCTTCTTAGTTGGTTGTTATGACTCACTTTTTCACCTGGTTTTCAAGTTTTTTTTTCCCTAATTATCGGTGTAATAAATACTGGCTGCATATTATTCTGCGCAATTGCTGGTGTGAATTTGTTACTGTTGTAGAATACCTCATTTTCACTTCTGAAGTTTCCGCCGTCACGCTTTTTATTTTTTTACAACACGAGTTAAGGTGTAAATCCCATACATTAAATTTCTGCATCCAATCCGTTCCTCTTCCTACCAGGTTATGTGTGCTTTTCGTTCATAAATATTTTTAGTTTTTTGATCTTTCTTTGAAATTTTACATTCACAATAATTTCGCCTCTCAATTTAATCCTTTTTCCTGTTAATGATTTAGCAATTTTTTAAGTGCATAACATGATCGGCCTGTTCAACTTCCGCCATGTCTGTAATTTTAGTATTCTTAAGTCAGATCCCGAATCCAATTGTAAATTGGTTTTCTTATTCAATATTTCCAGTTCTACATATTTCTTGTGTTTTCATTGATATATTCTACTCTAGCAGATCTTATTCAACTAGGTGAGTTTTTTTATTTCTGCATACCGATGCTTTGTGGCCCATCTTACCACACGCTCGGTAATGTTTGTACTTGAAAAGGCAGTCTTTAAACCAATGCCATCCACCACATTTGTAACATGCAGAAAGAGGGGCCCTTGTTTTTTATTGAATTCTTTGTCATTATAATCTTGTTTTTCTTTTGGGCAGGTTACAAAACGTAACATTCTTTTAAACTTACGAATATGCACGACTCCTGAGTCTTCGATGTCCTTACTATCTAACTTTATACTGAGGCATTCCTAGCATTCCTCTGACAATTTTTATAGTGTTAGACCTGGCTCGTTTTGAAGTTTGGTCAGCATGCGTTAACTCATTTCGCTGTCTTTAGCAGCAAATTGTCCTTTGAAAAATATTGTCTGGTGTTAGCTCCGTCAATTAAAAATCTTTACAGTGTTTGTTGACGATTGCTGCGAATGTAGAAAAGTCCTCGTCTTCGCCTTTTCCGAGATTAAGGCAATTATAACTTTTATGAAACAACAAGATTTTTGGGCTAAATAGCACAGTGAGGCCTTTCTCTGCCTCGTCTTTTTTGGGAGAATATAATCTACTAATTTATTGTGTTCGTCCGTACCTCATTTTTTAAGTAAAAGTCTTAATTTGTTCATTTCACTCCAATGTTGTCAGTCGATATTAAAAATATGTTCATATCGCCTGTAGTATTCTCCAAAATGTCTGTCTTCCTCAATTGAGTATTTAAAAGTTTCAATAGCGTTCCACTCAGCATCTTTGAAAAAGTCTCCTCCCTTTCCGTGTTCCTTTCTAGTGCTGTATTTGCTAATTTCAATAAAAGTTCTTGTAATTGTAACTTTTTCTTCATTCGCCTTTTTTATTTCCATTTGTTTTTCATCATTTTCCTTTTGTATTTCCATTTGTCTTTTTTATATTTTCATATAGCTTCATTTACTTTTGCATTTCCATTTGTTTTTCTTCTAGTTTACATTGTCTTTCTTCTCTCCTCTTAATGATTTCCAGTATTCATTTCTGAAAATCCTTAATGAATTGCTGTTTTGATCCGTAGGGGAGCATTAATTTTTTTCGCTATTGCCTTCTAGCAATGAATGTCGACGGTTTTTTTCCTTCTAACTCTCTGTGATAGTATCGCCAAATGTTTTGAGGTCGACTTGTTGTTCGAACCCACGTAGCGAACTTTGTTAAATTGTTTCAGGGCAAGTTAATCACAAATTTTTTGTGCCACTTGTGTATGAATCTACTTCGCCAATTTGTTGTCGGCTACTGCTCTGTATGTAAGTTTCGAGATCCTCGAAGTTAATTAGTTTTTCCCTGGTGTCATACGTGATTTTGCATTCTTTTGTCGCCAATTTGTTTTTGGCGATTGATATGAAAACGAATTTTTTCTCCGTGTCAACTTGTTCTAAATGCTTTGTTGCCAATTTGTTGTTGGCGACTGACGTGGAAACGTATTGTTACTCCGCTTGAACTTGTCTGAATCCATGGTCGCCAATTTGTTGTGGATTATTGTTGAGAAACCACAGAAAAAATAAATAACAAAAGCACATATTGAGATAGAAAATGTAAGTTATATTAAACAAACATGTACCAAATGGAACAGTAGTTAGTCAATTCAGGAGTACTAGGAATACTATTAGTAAAAACCAATATCTACAGCCTTGTAGGAAGAAGTATGTCTGGGTAATGAGTTTATATCCTTACTGACCAACTGACTCCTTACTAACCTTCTTCTGACAACCACTCAACTCATTGACGTTCTCTGTATAGGCAGGCTTATATGTACACATCAGGTGAGTCCATTCTGTTGTGCAAAAAAGGGTGATACCAACAGTTTCCTTTTACCCACACGCGCTCACACATACTCTCGCGTACACAAAAACAGTCGCATGTGTGGGTGAGTGCGTGCAGGTATCTGTGGTTATGTGTGTTCAGTTTAGAGTGACAGAGCTAAAGAATTGCAAAACAGGGAGAAAAATTCAAGATATCATAAATTAAACATCAAAATATCAAAAAATATTTCCCGGTACGTAATATATATATATATATTAATATTTAAGATAACAAAGTATTTTACGATGTTTTATTAATATTATATTTTTCAATTAAAGACAGCTTAGATCTGAAACTAGGACTCTGGGAAATATCCAAATATAATGTCAAAAAAAACAAAAAAAAACAAAAACAAATGTATATCAATAAAGAACACATCATCAGGAAAAATAAATTTATAGGTTTTCATATTATTTCGCTGCTTTTTTTTGTTTTTTTTTTTTGTCGAAATAGCAAATTTTATGAAATATTTCGTATGACTTGTATGTTTCTGCTTGCTGTATGTGTGTCCTTTTTGTTGACATACATGTATTTAAATGCACTTTTCTGTATGTATGTTATGGGGCTTCATTTATCAACACATATATTTCTATTCTTTGCTTATTACTACATGTTAGTGTTCCGTAATACCCGTAGTTTTCTTTGTATCTATTATTAATTTACTGTATACGCCTATGTTACTCTCTGAAAAACTTTTAAGTTTTCACTAGAGGCATGATGAAATGTACAGAAAATTTTATTTTCCAAAACATGTCCTCGTAATGAAAACTTACTTCTCTTTTATTAACCACAAAGTACCTCTATTATAATCTGTGTTAATCCTGTATTTTTTATGGTTAGTGAGAATATCACGTAAATGTAAGTTTATAATTTTGATTTTTGTATTAGTTTTGATGTGTGAATGTTATCCTAAATTCAAAATCATGGTGCGTCCAACGCTTGGCTGCGTCCAGTGTGAAATAAATTATATTATGAAATTTCCACGCCAGAACGGTTGATACATTTTTCTCGGAAAATATTGATTTGCATTATAAAATCTGACATACTCTATTTGAATCGAGCTTTTCAAATGTGTTTTATTTTCATAAACACACAAGAGTTTTTTTGGTAAATTGATTAATGCTTCAAAGACAGACCTTTTGATCTCGCCTAATACTTCATTTATACAACCTAAATGTTAAGGTTATGTCGATCAATAAAAATGTAAATAATACTCTCAAATCCTATATGGCAAGTCTATATGTTTCTCCCGTTGATGATATTTTAATAATTGACTATAATGAATAAGCACTCTTCATTAACAAATTCTAAGTTCACGTTCATATATTCATGAAATGACGATCGAAGCAGAAGAATTATCTTCAATTAGGTTCAGTTATTCCTACAATTTTTTTTCTTTATCTTATAGAGAAAATATGTAACACACAGAGTTTGAAATTGACATCTCCGAGTGGATACTGAACTGTAAGACCCAGATCGAAAAATGTGATAAGAAACATCAATTTAAGAGTTTAAACATATAAGTTCAGAATTATGAAATATTGCAGCAAGCGGGATGGAATAACATTGGGTTGTTTACATTTCCTTGTTTTTGCACGAAAATTAACGTGCTGATAATTACGTCCGTGGTTATATGCGTAATTACTTCAAATCAATGAAAAGTCATTGTTAAAAGAGATAAAACAGAGAAATGAATAATTAAAACTATACCTCATATAATCGATTATAAATTATCAAATATGACAAAAAATAAGAAAAAGGAAATCGGAAAATTATATGAAATTTTCATTTTTAATTTTCAGTCTCTAAAACATGTAGTTGAGAATGATTTATTGGTATTTTTATAACTTATCAATATTTATGGATTAATCAATATCGAAACTTTTAAAATTAGAAGAGATCACTTACAGTATCCGGCGTCCTCAAACGTTTGCCCATCCAAGTACTGATATACCTTGCAATTGTTTAACATCAGTTATCCTATCGATATATTCAGCGTGATCTAAACATGCCTGTCTATCTATTGTATATATCGGATGCTGTCTCATGTGGGAGTTGATATAAAAGTTTGGGCCTTATCTGCTCTGTTTGCAGTCTAATCAGATTTCAGCATCTCCACATTCACACAAAAACGCAATTGCCCACACATTCACGTACGCGTATAAAATGTTTGTCAGAGAAAAGATGTGAGTAAAAAGTATAGTATATAATGATCCACCTTGCATTTCAATTCTTTAAGATTGTAGTTGTCACGGAAGCAGGTATAGGGAAGGTAATACCACGTGCGGGAAGTGTGAGAAACGAATCTGCGACAGTAGAAGTTACCTCTACATTTGATAGGTTTTATTGTAAATGGGTGGGAATTTGTCGTTCGATTAGTAGCTTGACTAAATTCATGCAGAGGGAGAGCAAGGGCGCTAAGCTTATCAAAGCAGAATCAATCAAATTATTTGTAGAAAAGACAAAGATAAGCTAAATTACGTCGCAGCGAAAGTGACAGGAGTAGAGCTACCAAGTCGGGATCAATCATATTTCAGATTCTCCGTTGGATTTTATTCAGAACCCCAGATAAATAGCAGTCACAACCGAACATATATGACAGCAGTATTCAATACAAGGGCAGATGGTATATTTATATATGTGCAATATAGATTCAGAGGAGAAAAACTTCTTGGTCCTACAGAATGAACCGATCTTCCGAGAAGAAGATTTAGCTATGGATTCACTGATGTCATTCCATTTGAGGTTGGCTAATATAAATAGTTCAAGGAGACAGAGTGTTTTGTTTCCGGGAATCGAGACTGATCCATGCTAAGAAGGATAAGTAGCGATTGTCTCTGGGGTTTAAGTATTAGCAGCTTCGATTTGGAAACCTTAATCTTTACCCCAGTCTATCACAGAATGGAGATTCTTTTCAAGATCAACAGCGAGGTATGCTTTGTCATCCTGGGTAGATTTCTTAGTGGGGTGGGGGTAAATGGAGGAATCATCAGCGGAGGTTCCTATTTCAGACCTGTTAGAAACAAAGAGATATTTGTTAAAGATGATAAAATCATAGAACCTAAAACAGAGCCTTCTGGAACACCCATTTTCTTATGATAGGATCTGGAAGCATTTATTACTACTTTAATTAAGCAAGTTGTAAGAAATGACTGGATTAAATCAAACAAATGTTAATGTTATACCATTGGCCTGTAACTTGCGTAGAAGACCAGCATGCCAGTTTCAGTCAAATGGTTTGGAGATATATAAGACAACAGATCGAACTTAGCTGTTCTTATCGAGAGCCTCGTATATTATACTCTGTGGTGGTCATTAAAATATCAGTAGTATTCCTGGTGAAACGGAAATCATACTGATTATCAAAGAAATCGTGGGCTGCGCGATCTCCATCAATATCCGTATTGGTTATGGCTTTGAAGAGTGCCAAATTTAGTAGGTGACTAATAGGGCGATTATTAGAGGGTTCCGATTGTTCTCAAGTGTTCTTAAATAAAAGAACAACAGAGAGAATTTTCCAGAAGGCAGTAACGCAAGAAGTGAAGAGGCAGTACCTTTTGTGTTTAGAGAGACCATATGTGAGTTCAGGGGCATATTTCTTGAAAAATTGATTGGGATTCCGTCACCTTCGCTTGCCTTATAAGGGTCAAGTTTTGAAATTATATAAGGGACCAGTGAAGGGCAATCTAAACGTCAATGTTCTAGGTTTGAAATCAGGTAGGATAACCAAGACGGATTACCTGTTGAGTTATTGCAGAATCTGCGAGCAAATATTCAGCGTTATCAGCTGAAGATATGAGAACCTCAAATTTATTATGTAAATGTGGGATTGAGATATTGCTATTGTTTAAGACATTTTAAAAGCCACCAGTAGATTTTGGAGCCAAACTTGCGGGAAGCTAAACGCTGATTCATTTTTTCAGCAAACAATAGTTTTACGTCATTTGGGATCCTCTTGCAAAAATTACGAACATAGTTAAAACGGGGGATATAATTGTCAGGTTCGTGGCTCCAATAATGCCGGAAGAAAAGTTTAATGTGAACACTAGCGGCCGAGCCAGCAGGAGAGAACCACGGGTCGAATGGATTCTAAGTTGTAACTTCTTGGCTGGGATGAAAGCATTTTCAACGAAAAATCTAAAAACTGTGTTCCAGGAAAAGTCACACAGGAAATCTGGAAACGCCTCCTGGTCAGATCTTTGTTAACAGAAATGTATTCTGCTGATCGGAAGTTACTCCGTGAGGTAAGGAAGTGGAAGGGGATATAAACGGAAATAACAGCATTATTATAGTTTTCAGGCAAGCTTCGTGATATGGTAAGAATCAGGGATAGATGAGAAACAGAGATCTAGAAGAGAGTCAATTTCATTAGGGTTATTAGAGAAACACGTAATGAATTACTGAAAGTTTAACGGTATGGACATCAGCAAGATCTGTGTCAGAGTTTTTCAATCGCTCAGCGTACTGGGCATAAAATCTCCAAACACAAATATATGAGAAAACATGTGAGAGAAAATAGCCTCATCTATATTGTTCGAGATGCTGATAAGTATGGAGCAGTCTGAAGATGGAAAGAAGGCGGTAGAGAAAGAAAATATAGTGAAACGAGTTTAGTAGGGATATATACAGACATATGTGGGAATTATCTGGATATTCAAGATGAATCAACATAGCTACAGGTGATGTTCGCTAATATAAACGCCAATTACATGCATATGAATAATGCAGTCCTTCCTAAAGAGTGGCATTTAACCTGGGCTAGAGAAATAAGAGGAATAAACAGAAAGGTGAAAGAGAGCTAAAATGTCAGGAGATTTTACTAGGGGGAAGAATCCAACGTTTCAAAAGATAGTACGGAAAACTGGGATGTTCAAGAAAAAGATCTTAACTGGTTTAGGTGATTTTAGTTTAGCTGGTTTAGTTTTAATTTTTGCTATGTTTAAAGTCACAATTATAAATTTTTGGTAAGGAAAGGTTTAGAGTAGTAGTAACAGTCGGTGGTCAAATACAACATGGGCAGGAAGGAAACTGGGGCAAACTGCAGTATAATGCGATCTCACGTTTGCCTACCGGAGGCACTTGCAGGGACACCTATCAATGTGCAACGTAGCACAGCAAAAAAAAAAGAAGATATTATTCAACTGTTGATAAAAGCATCCACTCAAGAAGCTAGGCAAAATTAACGGCTCCTAAATATTAGTCGGAAGCAGCGACCAGGAAACTGCCAACCCGGTACACTCTGAATGAATGGACGTTGCCGCAATTAACACAACTATTAGAACCTGAGGAAAAGAAAGATACCAAAGACATTTTCTTAAACAGAAAACAATGGATGAATCTCTACTACTGTTAAAAATATGAGGAGTTTGAACAAGGTGACAGAAGGGTTATCTTCTTAAATAAAAAAAAATGAAAATATAAGTTTTAATGTAAGTCAGAATATAACTTCCAAGATTATACAATTTTCTAGTAATTTAAAGAAAAAACATCGCATGACGAGCCAGCAGGGGAGAACCACGGGTCGAATGGATTTTAAGTTGTAACTTCTTGCCTGGGATGAAAAACATCGCATGACGACAAATGTTCATTTTTAAATATTTTTCAACAATATATGTGTGTGTGTGTCTATATATATATATATATATATATGTATATATATGTATAATCGTGCTATTACAATATTTGTTAATAGCTTCGGAAAATGAAAATATTCAGACATCGAAACGAGTGTTCAATGACTAGTGTTACAAAGTTGTTTTTGTTCAGTTTTAATAAACAAAACAATTGATAAATTATTTTACAAATCGGAAGCAATAAATAAATATCCACAGTATTATTTGATACACTATCTATTTAATATGCCATCTTTTCTATGTCAATATTTAGAGAACGAAATTTAATGACTCCCTTGGCAATTTGGCCAAAGTCCTTTAAGAGTTTGGCATTCAGTAATTGAAAACTTCTATAGCGTAATAATAGAAACTTTGTTTTTTCAGAAATGCCAGATGCTGTATTAGAAGAGTCAGGTCTGGTGGTAATGGATCCCATGCTTTCTTCGAGGTAAAGTGAGGAACATATGTTGCTTGCCTCACTTGAATGGTTTTTAGCACCATGAAATATTTTTATTTTTCATGGTCATGTTTTAAATCTTATTTTCTTTTTTAACCCAGGGAAACAGTGATGAATCAAGAATGGTTTTCTCGTATTTGTCTTGTTGAGGTTAATCCTTGGGTCCACAAAAACCAGAGGATTTTTCAAGTATCAGTCATATGATACCACACCAAAACAAAAGCCGCTTGGGTCGATATGATTATAAAAAGAATCTTCGGCAAAATGCAAAATAATTACTCGGCTGTTATTTTGCTATATCAAAGTTTTATCTAATTTAGAAGCAGACGAATAAAGAAAAAAAATTAAAACCTGCAAAGAAGCATCTCATCTATCGATACCAACACCTATAGCTTCAAATATAACGTCAGAGAACCTAAAAATTAAAAATATAATGTAATAAAATATTTTCAATAGAAGAATGGATATTTGCAATAAAATGATAGAGATATAATTTTAATTGCACGCTATTTTATCATGATGCCATATAAATAAAATTCATAGTGTAATAAAATCTAAAAGTCTATAGATTAAGCGGCAGATATGATTATAATATATAAATGTGATTGATCTTATATCAATATGAAAGATTTTATTTAATGAAATTCCAATTAAAAGCTGATATACATTGCACTACAAAACACACATTTATAATGCAAAATTATTTTAGACCAGATGATTTTTCGAAAAGCATATAACAACAGTCTAAGTCACGGCATTTTTAAAATATAAGTATAATTTATTTTTATTAATACACGAAAATCTATTTGAAATAATAGGAAAAAAACCTTATGAGATGTGTTCAAAGGTGCAAATATTTTACAAAAATAAATGTATTTTCTTTTTTCTGTGTTTTTAAAAATATATTCTTTTTGAAAATTTTGTAAGTAAATATTATTTACAATTTCTTAGGTTCTTTGAAGTTACAAGTTGCTTAATTACTCGTCAGAGTAGCCACGACTGATGCTATACGTGATTAAAAACATCAATAATTCCAATAAATTATACTTGCAGCTCAAATATACCGTTGAATTAATAATAGAATTTTGAACAGTTTCATCACAATATATATTACGTTAATATTTTCAGTCAGGGTGTGAGAGAGTAAGGAGAGAGAGAGAGAGAGAGACAGAGAGAGACAGAGAGAGAGGGAGAGAGAGCGTGTGAGACGTCCGCAGACATAATTGTTTCGCTGTTTCACATCTCATCATTACCGTTAGATATCCGATTGGATTTAACAAGGATTGAAATCAGTCGTAATTGAGATCAGTCGGAGATTCTCTCTCTAACCTATAGGGGCACGGTGGACAGATTTTAACATGATATCTACAAAATGTGTATACATTCTAGTAGCAGAGAGTGTTCAGCTTTATTAATGTATGAACAATCTATCTATCTATCTATATATATATATATATATATATATATATATAATAAAATGTAATGTAATAAATTGAACATTTTCATGAAACAGGAATCCACATGGTTCGGAATAATATTTTATATATGACCCTATAATGAATATATGACCCTGTAATTAGAAAAAAAATATTGAGAAGCACTTTATAACTTGTAAGAAAAAAAACACTCTTTTTTGAAAAAAATCGTTAATGATCCCAAACATTATCACTTGAATTTGGAGTCATGTAAACACTGTCTTGAAAATGATTAATTATATTACAATATATATATATATATATATATATATATATATATATATATATATATATATATAGGATGGTTATGTCCATATTACCGAATCTAAACATCGAATAGCATAATCAATACCTAGATGGGTGACCTTTTGAAAATACCAGAATGTGTGGGTTTTGTAATTAATAGGTCATCGGATTTAAATTTCAGAAGCCTAAGTTCAAAATTCAGTTAGATTCGTTGTATTCTTTACTTGCAAATGCATATTTGATATCGTCTATCCTTTATTCTATTAGAAACATAATTAGTAAAACATTATTGCACATTCCCAAATTTTACACTCCATATATATTTTTGAACTTTAAATGATCTGGAAACAATTTTTTGTGACTGCCGATGGAGTAACCTTTTCCTTCATGTTTTAGCGTATTTTTTTTAGTACCGACTACGTCTTATTGTTTTGGATGTAGTAGCAAAATGTTTGTTGATTTTCGATAGATTCTTTCCGATTTTAGATGTGATAGTAAGTATGATATTGTTTTTATTGATTAATTGCATTACTCAGAAGGGGACGCTAATTTCATTTCTGAATATTTTATACGCTTTTCTTACGTTAAAGATCATTCAACTACGGCACTCTTTGACAGATACTGAATGCATGTAGGCAGCTTTCAAGCTTCACCAGTAATTTTGTCGTTAACAAAATAACAAACTGTTTACAGGGTTAGATTGGTACCTCATTAGCTACAATTTGAAAAGAAGTCTTTTGAGATTTCGTTCAGTAGAAAAGAAATATTACACCAAATTTTTTTAAGTTTGAAAAAGAAGACTAAATGCATCAGTACATAAATGAATGAGTGAATAACACTTGTAATAATAAATCTTGTTCTTTATCACGTTTTCTACGTAATATTTTTCATGCGATTTTCATCATTCGAATTCTGATGAAATCTTTAATGATTTTTGTCAATCAAATTTTGCTAATCCCCTAAAATTCTCTTAGAATTTATTATTAAAATTAATTATGAATAATCAATTTTTATTGGTTGTTTTAATCAAAAGATTTTCTAAAAGGTTTTTCGAACGCGGTTTTCAGCATTACATTTATTTTAAATTAATAGTAATGCAAGAAAAATCATAGAAATCATTATAAAATGCAAGAATGAAAATTTATATTCTTATGATTATAATAAACCATAAAAAAACAGGACAAGTTATTAAACCAAGAAAAGTAAAAGGACAAAATATTTTAGTGAAGAAAATAAGAAATATCATTTTGAATATATTGCAACTAAAAAAATGTTGAATGCAATATTTTAAATAGAACATTTCTTACGTTTTACTTGACAAGAATATTTTGTCCTTTACATTTCCAGGTTTAATATAATCTTAAGAATATTACTTTTCATAGGCGCTTTTTTTGCATTTAATAAAACAGTGGTCCACTGGAGAAGTTTAGAAGTAGTTTCAATGTGTTTCTGCTCTTCTTATAAACAATATTCGTAGTGTTCTTTTATAGAATCTGATGATTATATGCTGTTTATTTCATGTGTTGTTATGATGAGAAAAGAATTTTATAGGTTATTTTTGGGGGTCGATTTCTGGTGGACCCCAGATATTAAACTGTTGTTAATGTGATGCACCTCGATATCTAGGAAGGGTAAGACAATGTTTTTTTTTCTATTTCTATTTCGTATATGTATTAATTGTATTAGATCTTGAATATTTGATCTTGTAAAGTCTGTTAGTCGGTATCACGTGCATATATATGCTGAGCATCATAAATATAACGAAAATATGTTAATTGTTTGAGTGAACTATTTTGAAAAGGACTTGATTGAAGAAAGAATAGGATACATTGAATAATGCTTATAATATGTATTATATTCAGAAACCAATTGTTACGTAGGGAAATGCGAAAGTCAAAACTGAGGATAATTTTAAATCATTATGACATATATTGCAAATCAGTAAAATAATTATTAATCGTCTCATATTACATATAAATTTTAAAATCTTAAATATATTTGTAGACTGATAATAATATGGACGTAAAATATTTGAGTGTGGTTTTTAATGATATTGAATATTTACTAGACCAGCGGCAAAATATTTTGCTTGGGAATTTGCAAAGCTGCTGACGAAATCTTACCAGTCAATTTTCTTCTCACGAACGAAATTGCGTTCACACTATTTATACTCCGGCTGTTTGCTTTTAACTCATGTCAGTCCAGCTGTTTGAAAGGAGATTCGTGCAAAATGTTCAATCGAATCCCATGGGGATGTTTGCATGAATGCGTCTCATTATCCAATACGCGCAGCTCTAACTATTTAAGAACGAATTCACTTTAATAGAAGCGAGCTTCAGCTCTGAGCTCTCACGGGCCTTTGACCTGATAGAAGAGAATTGTCTTTCTGAAAATATGCTTTACATTTTCAGCCTAGTGGATGCATCATTTCAATAGAGATAGTTTCGTGGATTAAAATTTCAGAGGCTTTCTTCTTTACTCGAGATGTGGGAAAATATACAAAAAACAGTAAAATAAATAACGATATTTAATCGTAGAGACACTTACAATGTGTTTTATTAGTATTAACAATCAGGGAAATGTGGTGTTGAACTAATACAAGTTTGATTAAGCATTTACAAACACTGTCAAAATTGCATATTTGAAAGTAGTTTTTGTGTCTGATGAGAAAATATTCGCTTTAATTTTCTTGCGATTCGTCACGAAAATTATTTGTTTGTAATTATGGTAACAATATAAAATCTAATTATGAAAATTAAAATTCCATCTAACTTTGTTATATATGATGATAAAAAATGAATCAAGGCAAAAAAGAATAATCTAATTCAATAGGAGATATTTCTCTTTGATTACCATCGTATTTACCAATCTTGTGTTTTTGCCCGATCCTGAATGTTTTTCTGGACATTGTCAGATTTTTCGCTTGTTTTTTTATCCTCGATTTTCTGAAGCGAGAGAATAATTTTCCATTCTAGACAACATTTTTTGGTTATTATTTTTAGAAAAAAATCTTGTGATGATAACAGTCAATAATGTTGAACATAAATCAACAATTCTTAGTGCATTCACTTTATTCATTTTCAATATTGTTTATACGAGCTCGTATATTTTCTCAGCCAGCATAATTGACCATTCATTTATTAGCCATTTATTATTGTCTTGCCTTTTCCTGCAAAATATAGTAATTTATTATATTTTATTACACTGTTTCATTTATAAAATTTATAATAATTACGCCCGGTGCTATAGATTTAAGGCGACAGGATACAGTATCGATTTTTAAATTCAGTAATTCCTTAGATTTTTGTTTTCTTCAGTTCTATCTATTTTGATTTGGCCTGAACTTTATAAAGAAAAATTGCTCGCTGTTATTTTAATATTTCTGAAAATTATTTAAGAATATTTCCATTATTTTTCACTACTATGTTTTGCGTAAATTGAAAATTATAGTGACATTACGGGTTGCCCTTTTCTTTATATTTTCAATTTCATATATTTTCTCGATTTTTTGTCCTTTAATTGACATTCTCAGCGGTCATTGCTGTATTTCTACGATGATGAATTTAACTGTATTCTATTTGTCTTGGTAATTTTTTTAATCCTATCACCCCGAGCAAGGCGGTAATGCAACTGATGTGCAGGGGGCTATATAAGTGTAAAAAGTTTAATTAGAAGAGAATGAAGAGGAAGACGAACCAGTTAGAAAGGAGCAATAGAAGGATGAGTATACAGGTGGAAGGTGACGAGAAAGGAAAGGACATACGGGGTGGGTAAAGAACTTGATTCAAGTGGTTAATAGATGGGTATTGACATTGCATTTAAATCCTGGAGGTTGTAGGCGTCTGCAAAGCAAGAATATGGGAGCGTGTTTCACAGGCGGGAAGTGCGAGAGAAGAAGCTGCAGGAGTAGAATTGTCGTCTGCATTTGGCCAACCTAACTGTGAATGGGTGAATGGTTCTCTTTCTTGTTTTTATCTTTCTATCAGTGGTCTAGTTGCTATTTCTTAAATGTTCGGAAAATAACCATCTCCGCAAAATTCTTTACCCTTGCGTTAGATAACTAAAATGTTCTCCTTATATAATCTGTCATCAACATATCAAAAAATTCATATTATTATTATGTCATTTTTCATCATATTTCGATTTCTGCTTTGGTCTCACTACCAACCAAGTCTGTGGGGAGGCAGGTAGTGGCGTGTTGTTATGACTCCATTTCATGTTTTTCTATCTTCCCTATCATCCCCAGCATTACATAGATAACGTTTTCCTTAGTGTGTGGGCTGTACTTAATAAGACAATTTTTTGTATATCTCTTAAGCTGGGGTTTCCAGGGATTCTTTCAATGTGTTGTTTTGTTCCATTTTTTATCATTCCAAGTGCACCTACTATCACTGGTACAACTCTTGTTTTCAATTTCCACATTTTTTCTATTTCAATTTCCAGGTCTTTATATTTTTTGACAGTTTTTCAAATTCCTTTATTATTATTATTATTATTATTATTATTATTATTATTATTATTATTTACATAATTTTTTCTATTTCTCTTGTGACGCATTGCCTTCGTTTCTCCAGCGAGTAACCTATAGTCAGTAATTGCTTAATATATTTTTTCACAAAAACTTTAAAAATAAAATTCCAACCAAAAACAAAAATCAGGATTAATCAAACAAAAATCCGGCATATTTTTTCCCTAGATAAAAAGTATCGTAATATATGAGTTGTAATTTTCTTCCAATTTGTTGTCTTTCTTTAAAGTAAGTACTAACAGGAATGCATTCAGCGCGTCCTTGTAAACGTTTTCAATTAATCTGAGGTTTCCGACTGCAAAGATAGTGTCTTCATCTTCTAAAGCCTTACACTTCACACTATTTGTATCTCTATAGGTTTTGATGAGAGTTTTGATATTCTTCTTCTTTTTCTTCTTCTTCTTCTTCTTCTTCTTCTTCTTCTTCTTATTATTATTATTATTATTATTATTATTATTATTATTATTCCGCTGAGGTAGGCTGTATAAATATTTTCCGGGTTCAAAGTATAGACATAATTTAAATATGGCATCTTATCATATTTCACTGAAAGCCTTTGTTTAAAATATCTTAAGATGATATAAATCAAGAAAATAACACGCATATTTTACATCGATAAAATGCTTCGTTAGATGTGGGATGTATTGTGAGAAATTTATTTTTCATTTCTTTAAGACATGAGCTACCGGGGATTCCTTCAATCGGTTGATCAAAACCTTTTCTAAACTAACCGATATCTCGAAGACAACTGGAATTATTGATGTATTCCTGTTTCATTTGAAATATACCCACACATGTATTTTGATAGATTTTTTCTTTTAGATTTTATATATACATTACAATCTACAGGCACTACCATGTAAAAAACAAAGCACCTTCTGTTCTTTTAGTCCTTAATCACTGGGCGATTAGTTTTATGCGTTCTGTTTGTGTGTATTGTAAAGTTCGATATAATTGTGACAGGTCTAGTGTCTGTAGCACGATTCATGTGGTTTTCGTGCCAGTGTTTTGTAGTTTCCTTACTGTAAATGCATAGATATTGACCCAAAGTGTCTTATAGTTATATATTCTGCGATTATTACTACAGTGTAGTCTGATATAAGGTTAGAATTTTCTGGATTATTATCACAGAAACTCTGTTTCAGGATAATATAATTTTTCAGTATTTTTGCTCAACAATTAATGGAAACAAACATTGGTCTTGTCCAGTCAGCTTTAAAAGTTGCATTATGCTATGTAACGACTGATTAGCATGGAACATGCTTGCCTCCCAGAGAGTAAAACAATATACCTCCTTGGCCTTACACTCTCGGTGGACCTCAAATGGAATGACTCTATGGAATCCATTGCTAAATCCGCCGCTATGATGGTCGGTTCTATGTGCAGGGCCCGGAAGTTTTTCCCTTCTTAATCTATCCTGCACATGTATAAATCTACCATCCACCCGTGTATTGAATACTGCTGCGACATCTGGCAGGGTGACCCTGCTTCTCCCCTCGGGCTTCTTGACAAAATACAACGGAGAATCTGTAATGTGATCGATATTGACTTGGCAGACCGGCAGCAACCACTCTCTCACCGGCGTGACGTGGCTTCGCTGTGCCTCTTCTATAAATACATTCACGGCTTCTACTCCGATGAACTTAGAATTTACACTTAATACTAGATTAGCAACTAGGTCCCACCCTTTTACAGTGAAACAGATAAGATGTAACCGTAATGTCTACTCCAACAGCTTCTTTTCTCGCGCTTCCCCCCTGTGGAATTCCCTTCCACATGTCTGCTTTCCCGACAGCTGCAATCTCCAGGAGTTTAAAAGTAAGGTCAATAGTTACCTCCTATAACACTAACTTGCATCTATTCTCCCAACACTCTCACCATCTACCCAACCCGCATTCTCGGTATCCTTACCCGTCTATCATCTTCCTTCTGGCATTTCCTATATCTAACCATCCTTTCTCACCACTTTCCCCCCTATGTAACCCCCAGCGCAATAGTGGCAGCTGAATGCCTTGCCCGGGGTGAAACGATTATAAAAAAAATGTTATTTTTGCTAAACAATTTATAGGAAACAAACACTGGTCTTGTGCAGCCAGCTTTGAAAGTTGCATTACTTAACCACTGATGGGTACGATGTTTGTCTGCCTCAGCTTGTTTAATACGGGCAATATATTTAATTTGAAGAGGTTTATCTTGTCATCGATTCTTCATGTCTTTAATTGAATTTGTTTCTGCTTTACGTTTTAACCTCTTTGCCGCTGCAATTTTTGTATAATTCTTTACTTGTTTTTCTTCATTAATTTGAAAGTTCTGTATTGAAATATTTTGGTTCTATATTACGGAATTAAGAATCTTTCTTTTTATGCTGATATTAATCAAAATGCTGTTGTTTGTAGCTATCTTTACGTCAGTTTTGAAAAACACTTCTAGGTCAATACATCCTCTTCTTCATTTAGATATAGACATATACAGACAATAAACATTAGCCTTTTGATAATGCAATATTTCTCTTTTTGACATCTATTTGAATCGTGTCAGCCATGATCCGGCTAAGTGTATTGAACTTTATTACACTACAGGGACTGCAAGAGGATCATTGCTGATTTTCTAGTTTGCGAATTCAGCTAATAACACACAGGTCTGTATAATTATTATTGCCTTAATTATACATTCAATTGCTTATGCAGTATTCAATGTTTTAAATTACTCATAAACATAAGATTCTTGTTCCATTTCCTTAATATGTGTTTAAAATAGAAACCTTTTGAATAACTTTCTGTATTTCACCATTTTTTATACATTACTTTTGAACATTTATCTTGCACATTTACTGAATTGTTTTACTTATTTTATCCCTGATTCATTTTATGGTATTAAAAAGTCCTTCCACTTTATTTTCATCTGTGTTAAATCTTTTGACATCCATGTACAATAAGTGGTTAAAACATTTATGCTTACATTGTATCTGCAGTTTTTAATGTTTAGTTAATGTGAAATACGGATAAGGACATACAAATCAGAAGTGCTGATATAATCAAGGAAATTTGCTATAAACGAAGCGACTATGTACATTTCCAAACCTTTTAAGAACCAAGTGTGTGGATGACTATCAGAATTTCTATCACTGTAACCAAACCCACTAACTTTAACTATATTTTTTCTGCAAATTAGCAGGATCATTTTATGTATCAATATTGGAATTTTGGAAACATATAAATATCTTTGACTTCCATTTTGCCAAACGTGGTCAATTTATATGTAGAGGAGAAGGTGGTTATTTTTCTATACTTCTTGAAACATATGATTTTGGGGTTTGTGACAGGAGATATGCTCTGTCTTCACATATCCATTCTATATTTCTATTGTGGTAATTAATAAACATTGACAAATTCTGCGCAAGGGTTTTACTGACAGACGAGTGAATCAAGCGTTAGTTTCCTTGTCATTTCTTGGAGATTTATATTTTGGGGGATTTACTTAGAGTTTGCATTGCATTATGATTGGTTATATTTTTCCATCATTGCACTGGTATATCCTTATATATTTTTTCGGTTAATGCAATCTACACTGAGGTTATGTTTAAGCGGTTGCTTTAAATAATCCTCCAAAGTTATTTTGAAAATTCTTAATAAATGTTGACTTTTAAAATTAAATTTATAATAATATTTATGTTTTTGTTGGTTTTATGTTTATTTTTACTGTTATTTTTGTTCTTTTTGCTGCTCGTGTTTTTGTTGTTGTTATTGTTGCTATTGAAGTTGTGACGTTTTGTTACCAACAGACTTCCCGCCTGTGGAACTCCATTCCATATACTTGCTTTCCTGATGGCTACGACATCCAGGAATTTAAATGCAATGCCTATACCCATACCTTATAAATTTGCGTCCAGTCCTTTCTACATCACCCCGTATATCTTTTTCTTTTCCTTTACATTACCCTCTCGTCGGTTTTCACATTCGTGTTCATATCCTTCTCTTGCCCTTACTCTGACACCCTCTGTAACTGAATCGTCTTCCTTTTCACATTCCTCTTGACTAAACCTTTACTTTTATGTAGCCACCTTCACATCAGTGGTGGTACTGCCATGCTCGTGGCGAAACAATTAAAAAAAACAAAATTTCTGATTGAATGACAAGAGGTTTTTGTAATATTCAGCACTTACGCAAAATGTCTAATGAAAATGTATATGATACTTAGTCACTGTTATAGATGATAATGCCCCAGATAATATATACATGCATAATTTGAACTTATGTGCAATATAGAATTGAAGAAATACGAATTTAGTTAAAACTTTTAGTGAAAATCATTTAAATATACTATTATATATTATTTCCTTCAGTGATTACTCTTTCCTCAAAACGAAAGAAACATAGTATGATTGGAAATATTGAAGCCTAAATAATGACATGTTCTTCTATGCTCATTGGGAGAGTCTACAAGTTTCGATTGAAAGTAACGCTGTCATTTTTCGGCTGGAAGTTTTTAAATATTTTTTTCTATCTGGTAGCTGTGTTATTAAATTGGAGAATGTCTTCTCTCAGGGAAATTGGATAGAGAATAGACATTTGTAATGCGCAAACTTAAAAAGTTTTTGGGAAGAGAGAGAAATAATCAAAATGACGCAATGGAGTAATATCAAAACATAAATGCAGAAATTGTAAAATACTTTAAAACAAATTAATAACATACATAATAAAGCAAATATGTATGTATTTTGGAGAGACTTAAACAACAGCAAATATGTGTGTAACATAACTACTGAGTCAATCTGGCATGCGTAACCTGTCATTAATGCCAATAACGACTGCAATCTCCAATCCTTGAGTTTGAGCATGTCATACGCAATTTCACAAAGAATTTTTATACACAATCTTTTTTACCAGCTTCTACATTTCTCTTATTCCCTCCCTGTCGCTTTCTCTCAGGCACACACAATATATATATTCATAGACACAGATACACACACATGCACACAGACACACATAGATGATGTATAATAGTATAACAAACAAAAGTGAAGTTTTACATTTTTCGGACTGTTGTCCCCATATGTATTTTTTTATTCATAAGTTTTTGGCCGTTTTACGCTAAAACTTTGTTCAGGTGAATTTTAACACGAACAATTTAATTCAAGAAATGAGTTAGATTTTCCCCAAGAAAACAAGGTCCAGTAGATAAAAGCGTTGGATGTATCCAGTGACTTGACACAAAGCGTTTTTAGTTCAATACATGGCGCCAGTATTGACGCACAAAACCTTAGTGAACTGAGTTAAATGGATAAAACAAGACATCTATATTTGGCATGATTCAGGACAACTTGTTCTAGTGGTCGAAAGAAAGGGTCCTTTTCAGAATTCTAGTCACCTGAATTTTAGTCATCTGAGTGTCTATAGGTCCAAAAATTATGAGAGTGACAATAAAAGAGAGGGCAACAGTCAGAACAATTTCAATAATGTAAATATCTCATTTCAGAAATAATAAAAGTGAAAATGTTGTAACAACGGTAAAATAGTTTTAATCAGACCTAATTCGCCGAGGAGAAAAAGTCCTTCTACATTGATATTGGCGAAATTTCTTAGGAAAGTGTTTGAGCGTCTGTAAGGATAATCTGTTTTTCTGGCTTGACATATACAGTTAGTGTGGGTAACGGTGTTAATTGTTTATTTTATATGTGCATATTTTTATACACTTACATGCCCATATACACATATATCCATGCACACACTTATGTACAAACATACAAAGACAAAACAGATACATATATACATGGTTACATATATGCGCCCATGTATAAATCTAGAAAAGCATCTATATAAATACATACATATATATATATATATATATTGAAGACAACTTTTTCTTTATATAAAATTTCATGGAATACGGCCGACATGGAAGATTTAATTAACTTTTTATTAAAGCTTTTAAAGCATCAGAAGTTTTTTCGTTTTCTTAGAGATAAGGAATATAAAAATTGTCTATTATCTCTATTGTCTAATGCGCTTCTTGCCATTTCTATAGACGTTTTTAAGGGTTTGATATCTGTGCATTTCTGGCGTTTAATTCAGATTGTGATTGTTACTCACTAAATTATTGTGATTCGAATTTAAAAAAGGTGTATTTACATATACATTCTAACCCGTCGATATTTTTCATATACACAAATAACATACATGTCCATTGAAACATACAAGTGTGCGCATGTCATATATATTTACACTCATAAACACATCATAATTGTTTTATATATATATATATATATATATATATATATATATATACATATATATATATATATACATATATATATATATATGTATATATATATATGTATATATGTTTACCTTTTTAAAAAGTGCTCAATACGACATAAATCGTAGTGTATAATGTAATCATATTAGTTTTTTATCTCACATTTATTTAATTTAGATAATGACATGGAATTTTCTGTTTCGAGATTTTCCTCGTTATCAGGATAGGTTGAATAATTGCGGTAATGTGTAAATCGTTTCACCACAATGAATCAGCAACTCCTCATGACGAAGTAAAATCAAGAAACAGAAATTTCTGTGTGATAATGCAATTTAAATATATTTTAAATATGAAAAGGAATTAGTTTACTATATATATATATATATATATATATATATATATATATATATATATAATGATAATATATGCGCTAAAAGGTCTGCCTACTTCCTTCGAAATTTGATTCGTATTGTACCATAGAGACGAACCCATATAAATACCAACATGAAATTGTTCCCCGAAATATCACAGTAAGGTTTATTAACGGCGATGGGAAAATGAATGTAGCCGAGATGCCAGATCAGGGCTAATAATATTGCAAATTCTTCTTTTGATTTTACCAAAGATACCCTTTCTCTTTCTCTCATTCTTTCCCTCTCTCTCTGCCTCTCTCTCTCTCTCTATATATATATATATATATCAGTATAATCAAAACATATGTAGCAGCAACATTCCCCAAATGGTAAAATATAATTGGAAATATTATCAATATATACTAGAGAGTGATCCGACTTGTTTAGACGATAGTTTTGCGATAGACAGTAGGAAGTTTGAGAGGAAAACAAGTAGGTTAACATTCGATTTATTTAATGGATTGAGCAATACAAATAATTGTAAATTTTAATATAGGTATCATCGGTAATATTAGAATGTTTAAATCACGTGTTCTGATGCGCATACAAACAGAAAAAATATTCGCAGATTTATCTAGAAATAATGTCTTCCTATAATGTCAGTAAGGATGTCTTATTTACGGTATTCCTGAGGTGAGAGGGAGCGATTAAAAAAGAGTTAGATAACAGAGTGTTATAATAAAATTCAGAAGTAGATGAGTGAGATGTCAATGTTGTTGAATGACAGTTCCATTGGCAAGACTAATACCAATTTAAATACCAAGGCAATGACTGTGGATGCTAGAATCTTTTCATAAAGAAGAACGTCTGGAATGGAGAATCCATTGATAGCATTGTAAAAAATAGATACGTTTCACCGAGTGAAAAATATATACGGTGTCAGTTGCAAGAGGAATTATTCTATATTGCTGAATTTGGAACGGATACCACGAAGTCTAATGAAAGTGGTTAGGTGTTTTTATGTTTACTAGTATTCTGGTATTTTTGAAGAAGCAATTCATATTATTGAGAAAAAAATGAAAGAAAAAATCAATATAATTATTACTATCTGTCGTCAATTGCAATACACGCAAGCCAGCACGTGGATGTGCCCAGAATATACTGTGACCTCAGCGTTGCACACAAGAAATATATGCATAGATACCTACACATGCACAACACACCATAGAGATATCCTGAGATTATGATGCTGTTGATCAGAGCGCATGCTCTAAGAGCTACCTTACATTTCATGATCATAACTATCAGTCAAATGCAGCAGCCAGTTAGCTACAAACCGATAGCCATATAATTGAAAATCGCTGACACTGATTAGTTTGATCACCAAAATGTCAAGACAGCTAAACGAATACGACAGGAAGAGAAGAATAAACGAAGAAGAAGAAGAAGAAGAAGAAGAAGAAGAAGAAGAAGAAGAAGAAGAAATCTTATAAATTATTGTCTTTCTCTCAATGAATTACACAATACCTTCTGCTGCACATTGATAGAAGCTTTTGTGTCAGGTATACAAGCTGCAATTTCGGCTGTCTCGTTCTGTAATTTTGCATGTTGTCCAATTTTATTGTTTTCTTAAAACCTTCTAATCGAGTACATGCGCAGTTCAAAATGAAAAGTTTCAATTTACTTTTAATACTATTTCATAGAATAAAAGGAACGTTAAAAAGATTCAGGATTGAATAACCTGTTCCAGGAATACACAAGTATGATATTACACTCCGTGCCAGAATTATATGCAAATCGATTTTTTTGTTCTAACTTCAACAGTTTTTAAGGAAAATTAGTGAAACTGGGCATGTTATATGGCAACGCAAAAACATGTGGAGATGGCAGTCATTTTGGTGACTTGCAGCCTGTTTCAACGTGCCAACTTTATATACAAGATGGGACGTAAAGGTGCTTCGAGTCAAGCTGAGAAGTCTAAAATTGTCCAAAGTGATTGTAATAAGATATCTACCTTAGAAACAGCCAAAGAATTGGCCGTGATCAACGTGCAATTAAAAAGATTGTTACTTACTCAGAACTTTGCAACAGACGTTCTGACAAATGTAAAATTCATAAGAAAGCACCGGTGTTGCATCAAGCCATGAGATGGATCAAGAGAGAAGTCAACCATGACCCTCTTGAAACTAGCAAAAAAGGTTTTTTGAAAATACTGGTGTTCAACTCGATGCCGTATCGCGAGGACATTTGGAAAATGTGGAAAGCCAGAGATTCGCCCTCCATTAAAGGATATCTACAAGAAAAAGAGGACGGAGTAGGCAAGAAATCACATGAAGGTAAATTTTCAAACTGTTTTGTTCACCGTTGAGTGTCAAGCGACCCTAGATGGACCAGATGAGTGTAGGAGAGAATGGTAAATCAGGGTGCAATTCCCCACCAGATCAGGCATCAACAAGGAGGTGATGGTGTGATGTTTTGGGCTGCAATCATTGGTAATGAGCTGGTAGGACCATTAAGAGTCGCAGATATAGTGAAAATGACTCCCAAACTCTACATGGATTCATTAAGGAACACCTCGAACCCTGTTACAAGAAGAAGAATTTGTCATACCGGAAAGAGATGGTATTCGTGCATGATAATGCACCGTCTCATGCTGCAAGTATAACCACTGAATACTTGGAGAGGGTTTTTGCCAGACATGGGAAAATAATGCAATGGATAGCCCGTTCCCCAGATTTAAATCCCATCGAAAATCTGTGGAGCATCTTGAAAAGGAAGATTAACTCCGGAGGAAGGCAGTACACCTCCAAGGATGACCTCTGGAATGCTATTCTGACTGCTGCCAAAGATATTTCATCAGATGAAATCAAATGTTTGACATCTTCAATGGACCAAATGTTTTTTTTCTCTTGTTAATAAAAATGGCAATTATATACAATATTGATTGTACTATGAAATTATATTGAAGATATTTGTTCTGTATTATTGTTGTTCTTAAATTACATATTGCTAAAATAATCAATGTTCTAATTTTCTGTCACCACTTCACCATATTTGACACTTTAGCAATGATTTGCATATAAAGCTGGTTCGCTGAAACATGATGCAAGTCACCAAAATGGCTGCCATTTGCTTACTATTGCGCAGAATAACTTAGAATTTTATAACTGCACATGTGTTAGTATTGTCATATAACGTGCCATGTTTCACTAATTTTTATTAAGTACTGTCGGAGTTGGAACAAAAAAATTGATTTGCATATCATTCTGGAATGGAGTGTATATACAGTGATGTGATGCAATAAATAAATAAAAATATTTAAAATTTCCGAAACTGAAACACGTGATGAATGAATTCCAAACAATTGCATAGGTACATATATTTTCTTAAATAATATTTTAATTTTAAAAATGCATTTAATTTGCGCACATTATGAAGCATTAATAACATTATCATTCAGACGTGTTAGCATATAGAATTCAATTATCGGGACGCTTGTTTTTCTTTTAAAATATAGCCTTTAAATTTCAGTGATTTCAATGTGATTACAAAATTACCGTATTCGAATTCATTTCAATGTTTATATTTTCGTAATCTAATTTTTGAAAACTTTTCAGTCATGGAAAATAATATATAAGAAATATGCTCCAATGTAATAACAGATATCAGTATAAAAATGACACCGAAGATCAAGGTACAATCAATAAGTTATCACCATTTTTTCAAACCTAGACAGCTGCGTTTGAATGCCTAAACAAAACTGCCTTGATTTTGTTGTTCATTATATTTTATTACTAACAGACATTTTCGTGGCGCACAAATCTTTAAATCGGTCAAGGTATTTGCAAAGCTGTATTTTTCCTAGGATGTAGTGTTATATGGTGTATATTTATAAGCACACTTGTGAACTGAAAATTTGCCAACCTTTTATATATATATATATATATATATATATATATATATATATATAGAGAGAGAGAGAGAGAGAGAGAGAGAGAGAGAGAGAGAGGGAGACAGTCAGACAGACAGAGAGACAGAGAGAAAGAGAGAGAGAGAGACAGTCAGACAGACAGAGAAACAGAGAGAAAGAGAGAATAAAGAATGAGTCAGTGAGAGAATGGGGCAGAGAGAGAGAGAGAGTGTGTGTGTGTGTGTGTATGTAATTGATAAATCGTAGTCTAAATTATGCAAAAAATAATAGAAAATTAAATAATTCACAGAAATATTTAACAAATTACACAAAAATATCTTGAAATACTAAAGAATAAATTTCTTCAATAGAATCGCCATTGGTTATAACACTAGTGCCTGCCGACTTCAGAATTTCTTGAAACTTCTCTTTTTTAGTTAATCTTTGCTGTTACAAAGTTTTCTTGTTCCCTCCTTCAATTACGCTCCACTTATAATAATCAACAGGCAGGAGTCTGGGAAATTATGTAAGATGCCAGAGATGATATTGCCGTAGTGTTGTCTGACAGTCTAGGTTCTCTTGATTTATAGAGCAGAGTGAAGGGCCTTGTTGCCAGACATAGAGTCTTCCAGAATCTAACCTCTACCGAGGGCAACACTACCTCCTCAAGGCATGTGATGTAGGCCGTCGGTTTTAGTCTGAAAGATAAAAAAATCCAGGAGTTATTTTCAGAGATGTCTCAGCTGATCATAACGACCATATGAGATAAATATCTTTATTGATATTGTCCTTTTACAGATATAGCTTTTGTTACATTTGAAATATTATATTCAATTACATAATCAATTAATGGCTACAAAATGAGTTTTGCGGATATAGGAATCACGGGTTCGGGGAAATGGTAATTAGGTTTATTTTCTTTAAAAAATTCTATATCAGATTTGGATTATAAAATCACTTAACAAATACTTAGTATCTTGAATAAATGCAGAGTAGAAAAAATTGATAAAAATTTAATTTCATTTAATCCTGTTCGTAAATTGTCTCTTGTTTTTGAGATTTGCAAAAAATGCTTATCTAAGTTTCATTATCATTCGTACATGCAATGATTGACCGAAGTTTCTGAAGACATAATCACAAAAGAGCAGTCACACACATACACACATACACACACAGGCGCATATATATATATATATATATATATATATATATATATATTATGGACTCTCCCATAGATTTCGACGTATGAGTGTCAAACTCAGTTAGACTGCCATTCAAAGAATTGTTTAGAGTGGTGAAGGCTTGTGTAGCACCATCCACATTTTTGGAACCGCTGAGAACAAACAATCGGTTATTTAACTGGAGGGAAGGGACGGATTAATATCTTTTCCAGGGGTGTCGGTCCATTCGACTGGAATTGGAACTCGGCTCACCGATTTCCCTTTCCAAGACGACATCCACCGCACCACAACGCACATCCGTCAAGTACTTACCAAGCTCAACTTCGGTGATCGAGCGGGAATATATATATATATATATATATATATATATATATTTCTGAAAAACAAAAAATTACTATAATTATATTCCAAAACATAAAATTTTACCTAAATACAATCGAACGACAATATCGATTAAAACAAAGAATAACTACAAGGAAGCAAACTTACCCACCTAGTAAAGTTCTTGAATACTAGTTTGCTTACAGTAAAAAAAAAGCAGTTACCAATATTAAGTCCTATGAAATGATCTCTTATGTAGAAAATTACGTTTCAGGCTGATGCTATTTTCAGACGATTTGAATTTAAATGAATGAAAAACGTAGCGAGCTTTATATAACTAGATAATTCCAATTTCTCCCTCCCAGCAGAGTACATTACTGTGACTAAAGAACTGGGACTCGTACCGTGGTTTTTGTTTTCGATGTCATCTGGAATAAAGTTTTCAGTCTCCCTGCTGCTGGAGTTTAATATAAATTCTAAACACGGCTACTATCTGATGTGATAGTATTCCATTCATCGTAGTAAAGAAATGTGCAACTGGGCGCCCTTCTCTCCTCTCCATACTCTATAGATATTGCCTCATTCCTTTCTGTTTTCCTAATTTTGGAATTCCTCCTTTGTTTCCTTTTTGAAATCACTTGACAACCCTCTAACCTATCTAAATATAACCAAATCAGCTACTTTGGTAAAGTCTTCAAAGCTATTATCAATTTGAATGCAGATCATAATCTCACATCCCCAAACCTACTCTCGAAAATGTAAAGGACTTCCGCTTCGACAGGTGAACTGCATATGTACTAACGTCAATCCATGAATATATAACCAGGCTCATGATAAGAATGGTGAGGATTGAGCTACTGCTCTGGGTATCTCGAAAGCGTTAGTCAAGGATTGTCATGATGGCCTTCTGCTCACGCTACATGGCTATGATATTCTAAATGTTGTTTAATTTAATCAAAACTTTTCTATCTAATCATGAAATGAAATTCCTCTTGAACGGGCATCCTTCGAGATCCTTTATACGAAGGCGCGCGTCCATCAATGCTCTATCATAATCCTTACACTTTTCCTGATTTTCATCTAGGAACTCTCTAATTAAATATTTTAACAATTAGACATCTATGCTGATGACACCACTATTCATTTATATAATATCTGGATAAGAACTATTCCATCGCTGACAAGGTAAAACTGATGATCTCACAAAGTACTTCCAAATGTAATGCATCAAAAACGACCCTGCACTGCATTAACTTCCATAGAAACTTTCTTACGTTTCATCTTTATGGACGTCGCTATTTCTCCAGAGGGCATAACACTGCGATTTATTGACCGGAATCTCACAACCGAGCTCAAGTGGAACGACTAAATTGAATCTAACTCGCACATTAATAAATCTACTCATCTTCAAGGGTTCGCGAGAAAATCTATAACATGATCTGCAATGTAACCAATTCCGATATAGTTGGACTTCAGTCACATTCCTTTTTGTTTTTTACAAACATTCTCATAGCTTCTGCTCCGGCGATCTTTTTCCCTTGTTACCCAGATATTACGAATATACTCGAGGTTATAGATTTTCAAATAAGTCCCACATATTTAATTTCAAAAGAGTTAAATTTAACTTCCATTTCTATTCTAGAAGTTTCTTTTTTCGTATTTCTACCAGTGGATCTCCATTCCAAATAATTTCTTCGCTATCATCTTCAATCTATAAAATTTTCAGTGCATAGGCAACTTTTCGATTCTTGAATTTTATGTTTCGAAAGACTATCCTTAGACATCCCGAGTAAAATGTTCCTTGATTCGTTTCGTTTGTTTTTTCTCTCACTATAACATCCTGCGCACCACTAGTGTTATTACCATGTTGTATATATATATATATATATATATATATATATATATATATATATATATATATATATATATATGGTGTGAAACTCACGCGTGCTCATGATTTCTTTTGATTTTTTCTAGACCCGGAAATTTCCCTCCGTCAAAGATTTAAAACGGTACGGTGGAAGCTCTGTTTCAGTGTGTTTATGTTTTAATCTGATGCCAGTGCAGAGGGTTTGTAAGTTTCCACTTTTCATTCCTCATGAGTTCACACTCAATCAGAAAAACCACGTCAAGTGCTGAGAGAAGAAATTACTGCTCTTGCTGAAGAGAGAGGCTAATTGAATTTCCTAAATAAAATACATGGCTGTCAGACAATTTGTATTACCATATAACCACTTTTTATCACAGATTTAGATTGTAACATTCATGATTATTATGTATCAAGCGTAGTTGAACGAGAGTCCAACAGAAGTCTTTGTAACAAATAACATGAACCGAACGTAAGGGATATCGCACCATTCACCAAATTAAACATCAAACCCGACTGAAAGTGATACTAACACTTTCCACATTTTTTTTGTTATTTCTTGTTAATATATATTTATTTGTTACTTTTATCCTTGGAGTCGTGTTGTTCTTTCGGAACCTTGTCCAAAACAGTTTCGACGAAGTTATTGAAGAAACGGATTCTACGCGGAGTGACAAAAGAAAAAAATATTTTGACAATCAGTCACCCATAACAGTGGTGACTAAACACTCATAGAGGGTTATATAAGTTCCAGAGTTTAACATTCGGGATCAAGGTCGCGCCGGTGATATTTCAGAAAATAATGGTCACTATGCTAAGCGGACTTGATTTCACGATCGCATACATTCGTGACATTCTGATAAAAAGAAAAAAAAATTGAACAACATTGGGAACACTTTCAAGAAGTCTTCTCGCGGACACAAAATTACGGCTTTAATGTAAAGAAAAATAAATGTGAAATCTTTATGAAGGACATAAAATAACTGGGCCATATTACTGACAAAGATGAAAGAAGTCCAGACCCAGAAACTGCCGCGGGAATAAAAAATGTGCCAGCTCCAAAATATATAGCTGGGTTACAAAGCTTTTTGGGCTTTGTAAATTATTATCAAGAGTTTATATTTAACATACACAAATTTCGCGCACCTTTAAACAAACTGTTGAAGTACTGTTTGGGTATGTTAATCCGAATGTCAGAAAACGTTCGAGAAAATCATTAAGGCTCAAACAGCAGATTTATTTTTAACGCATTATGATCCAAAATTGGATATAATAGTCGCGAGTGACGCGAGTTTCTATGAGGTTGTGGCATGTATACTTCATAAAATTATGGATGGGACACTAAAACCCATTCGCGTATGCGTCGAGAACTTTACTACCAACCGAACAAATTAAAATGGAAAAGGAAACTTTGAGTATTATTTTTGCGGTTATGAGATTCCACAGACATATTTACGGCAGATTCTTTAAATTACAGACAGACATATCACAAGCAGTTACTGCCAATAGTCAGATAAAAAAATAACTACCTATCTACAATGCTAATATATTACTAAGATGGGGAACGATTCGATTAAATTATAAATTCAAATTAGAGTATCTTCCATCAAAAGAAATCGGGTATGTAGACGGTCTTTCGGGAATAGTATATAAAAAGGAGCCATTAGAAGATTCTATAAGTGCATTTTTACGAGATGAAGGAGATATTAGAACATCATTATGTAGTACAATTTGAGAACTCCCCGTCAAAGTACGTGAAAAAAGAAACAATTCAGTGAATGGCGAATTTATAAAGAAAACCATAACAAAAAATGCAGAAAAAGATAATCAATTCCCCGAGAGTTTTTCGTTATGTGATTATGTTTTGCTATATAATGAAAAAGTAGTAATCCCGAAAACGCTACAACATAGAATCAAGGATTTCATCAGGGGCCACCCAGGAAAGAATAGGAAGAAATCCTTAATGTGAACTTATCTGTAGTGGCCAAACAGGGATCAAGATATTGTACATAAGATTGACAAATGCAAGACCTGTTCCTTAGCAGCCAAGGCACATCCGATCACTCATAAGCAATCGTCTAAGACAGATCGACCGTTGTCGAGAATCCATGCAGATTTCGCAGGTGCATTACATGACTTCTAGTACTTGATTGTAGTAGACAGTTACAGCAAATGGCTAGAAGTATTTCGTTGTAGAAACCCAACTTATGAGACGAAAGTAAATTGCCTCCACGGGCATTTTGCTCACTTTTGAGTGGTGGATTGACTAGTCCCCGATAATTACATTTGTGGATTTTCACCAATTTTGTGAAAACTTTTGTATGAAGCTCATAAAATCTCCGCCATATCACCCAAAGCTCAAACGGTCAAGTTTTCTAGATAAACTAAAAATGGCACTAAGGAAACATTATGGCGGGCGTACCAACAGAAAAGGCATTACAAAAGTTTTGAAAGTGTATAGAATTACACCGAACAGTACTATGCTATCGGCACTATCGCCGGCGGAAGTAATGTTTGCCCGAAAAATTACATCGATATTTGAGAAGTTACTCCAGAAACAAAGTAATCACCAACAACGTTTGTACCGAAAAGAAAATTTAACCCATGAGAGAAAGAACTTTTGTAATGTTCTAAAACAACTCATCCTACTGGGAGCCAGGGAAAATACAGAAACGGATCGGGGACATGATTTTCATAATTCAGTATCCGAAGTTCTCACATAAAAAGCATTTCAATTAGATCAGAAAGAGGCTATCACAGGATTCTAACTGTTTATTTCAAGGAAGGGAGGACATAATGGACACAATATTTGACACATCCGATATGCGAAAGCCTCAAGCAGTTTCAGAAACACGAAAATCTGTCAGAAAAAAAAAGAAGTATTACAGAGTCTGTGATGATTAATCCGAAAAGGAAGAAATATTAAAGACCCCTGCGAGGTAAAAGCTTGGGAGAGGGTGTCATAGGTCCTTACCTGTAACTCCAGAATGAACTCTTCCTGACCCTATATATACTACCTCTCTCAAGAGAGAGAGAGAGGGTCGAGTTGGTAGTAGTTCGGTCCAAACCAGACTGACAGACATACTAACACAGTTTTGCATTTTGTATTGTTTTTCTCGTTAATATATATGTGTTATTTCTACCCCTGTGGTTGTGTTGTTTTTTTCGGACCTTAACCTGGTCCATAACACCTTTTTAGCTACATATTGTTATGAAATAAACTGTTCATTTAATTAACTTGCTTATTTGATTTATCTTGAATTTACATTGTAACTAAATTCACGAACATCATTTTTCATTCACTAACAGTTTTTTTTTTGTGGCTATCTTTTGGAAACGCTTCGGTCATAACATGAAAAATTTGGGCAATTCGAGACCTCCTCTCGTCACATTACATGAAAGAAGAAACCAAGGAGTGAAGGCAGAATTTACAAAGGAAACGAAAACAAAATTTACAGAAAGAGATAAACATATCCCAGACAGTTTTTCATGAAGTGATAATGTTCTTCTATATAATGTAAGAGTAGTAATCCCGAAAACGCTAAAATAGAATCCTCAAACATTCCACAGGGGCCACCCAGGGAAGCACAGGATGAAATTCTTAATGCTAAGTTGTATGTAGAGGCCAAACATGGATTAAGTTATTGTACATAGGATGGACAGATGCCAGTGCTGTTCCTTAGCTGCAAAGGCACTCCCGATCACTCATAAGCCATAGCCTAAGACAGATCGACCGTGGACGAGAATCCATGCAGATTTCGCAGGTCTATTAGAGGGCTTCTACGACTTGATTGTTGTAGACAGCTACAGCAAAAAAACCAATATATAAATAATTGATTTTTTAAGGGCCGTCTGTATGTGGCACGTGGCCAAATGTTTTGGGTACCGAAAGAAAATCGAACGCACTACTCTGTTGTAACAGTTTCTAGCAAACAAGCTTGCTAAGCATTACATCACGCTGAGGTGCCCTAATCAACTTGTAAATATGCTGTTTGGCTTCATGAATTTGCTATTAAGTTTTCCATTACTATTGGTTTCTGTGATTATTATTAGTAATATTTTTGCTAATTACAAACACACACACCCACACACGCGCGCGCACACAAACACACGTATATATATATATATATATATATATATATATATATATATATATATGTGTCTGTGTGTGTGTGTGTGTGTGTATATATATATACATATATATATATATATATATATATATATATATATACTATTGGTTATAATTATTAGGCCACCATAGTGTTTAAAAAATTTTAGTAATTATTTCTAAGTGAAGAAATGTAAATGAAAATATAATGGTTCTTTTGTTAGTACTGCACAATAACATGTACATTACATAAGTTTATAAATATTTAATAAATACCTATTTTGCAATTTCACCAGTAAATGGACGAAGAAAATTTGGGATGATTTGGACGAGTTCATCTTTGGTTATATGCCTTGTAAAATTTTACAAATTAATCATAGGAAAGAACTATTCTATTTTCATCTAGCAATAAATACTAAAAGTAGTATGGAATACATCATTTCGTTATAAAAAACACTGGGGTTGCTTAATAACTGTGGCCGATATGGAATCCGGTAGTATATATATATATATATATATATATATATATATATATATATATATATATATATATATATTATAAGAAGCATATTTAGTATTCGATGGCGTTTTATTTTTCCTTTTAACACACTCGATTTCTGGAGTAATCATTGTCAGATTCCCTTTATTGTAAATCTAAAAATAAATTAATTTTTTCTTACACATCAACAATAAATGTTCCCTTAAGTAACCTATGGCTAGATATATTTTTAACAAGGTATATTAATCAGATGATATATGGGCATGTCATATTGCCATTGCAAGCCCTATTAAGTAAGTCACAATGATGCACGGAAGAATGTAGAAATACGAATTAAATATAGGAATATAGCCTGTATCGTTGTCAGAAAAATGACAACTGAACGTGTTAGTAAATGATCAAGAGTGCCAAAATCAAGCATTTTCAGAACTCTTTCCGTGAATTTGATTACAGCAACGGAAATTGCAATCCAGAAATTGAAGTCCCATATCATTTCTGAATGTTGCTTATAATAAAAAACAGAAAAAACTTGAGATACAGTAAAATGACATCTGAATCAAATAAAAATGCCCTGAAGGTTTAATCTATAAAGGGAAAGATGTGAAAATTTCACAGATTCCGAATTATTTTACAGGGATTAATTTTTTTTCAGTCTGTTAATGAAGTGTGTATCATGAACAAAATGTATGGCGAAAAAGAAATTTCAAGGGAATATGAATTTTATCGAAACCTTTACAAACACATCAATATATATATTTTGGTGTGGGTACTGAAAAATAATTTTTTGACAATTTAGGTTATACTGAATGCAAAACAAAGAAGAGACATAATGTGTAGCCTAATCTTTGCGTTTTCCTTTACTTGATTTTACGCATTGTATTACTAATTTACTGCTTAACCTTAAACAACTCATTTACTGAATTAGTTGTGTCACTAGAATGTAGAATGCACTGATATCATTCTTAAGAACTCGACATATTACCAACATTTTGATATTTTTTGTATTTCTTTTTTAAAAAATCTGTTTGTTCATATCGGGACAAATTAAAAAATAATGTTAGTACAGGTTGGGAATCATTTATCCGATTTTCTTGGAACCGAAAGTGCTTCAGTTACAGATCTTTTCGTTTTTTCAGTTATTTATTTGTATATAGCATCTATAAAATGTGACAGCTTAAGAATGAACTTAATTATAAACAAGATATCCTTTCCTATTTCATAACCTTGCTTATGCATATACCATGAATTTGGTTTTATATAAAAACGTAAACAAAAAATGGTTTTATTAATATTCTATGCAGATACATGTATAAGTAATTTTATACATGTTATTTAAATACAGATACAGATAATGATGCTTGTCCTGTAATGATCAAAATATGTTAAATATTGAAATTAACATATATTGTATGACATATTTTTGGTATATTCTGGACGTTTACAAAAAGCATGATCATTCTTTACAAATATATATATATAAATGCAAGACATTTTACGTATTGAATAATATCAATACTGAGCCGGAACCATCAGGAAAATAATCCACGAAAGAAGTTGTGTTGTAGATTATCAGATATGGTAAATAATTCCGTGAAGTTATGTGAAACAGCAAAAAATATGCAAACTGGTTTGCAAAAGAAAAATAAATATTGTTTTAGTAAATATTTGATTGTTAAATTTAAGAATGCAGTTAAGATACCCGTGTCAGAAAAATATTTGATTCTTTATTAAAGCTGCATAGCTAAGGTCTGATAATATTGGACTTAAAATTATGTGAGGTGTTAAAATATGACGTAGACGTTTATATAAGTGAAAGAAATTAGTAGTAGTTCAGTCGGTCGATAGTTGAGATCAGAAGCAAGACCGAGTGAGACACAGGGAAAACCGCGGACGAGCGCGGCTTCTAGTCCCCTCGGTACGTGTGTGTTGATACCTCTGACTCCACCTTCTATTCTACGCTACGTCACCTGAAGCGCGAATAAATATGTTCTCTACAGTTGTTCATTTATACGTGTTACATTTGTCCTTTTATTAAGTGTGAGTAACGTCATTTTATCAGCGTGAAAATGTTAAGCGATTTTATAAGAGAAGATAACAAGATTTAGGACGTCGTCGTCGAATATATAATCGTCGTTCCATCGAAGGCTATACAATATATATGTCGGTTTCACTACAGTTTAATATTCGTTATTCTTGCTATCGAAGGTGCTATAACAGGTGCTGCTCTGGCGATGTCTAATAAAAGAAATTTTGCCAAAGTATTTGGTTTAGAGAACCTCTACACAGAGCACAATATGTCACATATGGCTGGGTATCACATAGACGCCTTCTTAGCTTTTTATGAAAATTTCCTTTTTTGGCATATCATGCTATCACATTAAAATCCTTCGGAATTTGCAAGTTATCAAATTTTGGAATTTCCTATAATACATACTCAAGTTGTAATAAGGTGTAAGTGATTTGATATCTTATTATTATTTCCATATATTTTTCAAATTCTTATAATATATCTATTTACGTATATTAAATATTTCATAGAAATCAACCGAGATTGATTCAAATCAACATAATTATGTCGATTTGGATGGGGGTCCTTGACTACTTACTTCTATTTCTTCTTCCTTTTCTATGACATGTTCACTCAGAAAATAAAAAAAAATCATGACTATTCGCATTTCTTCATCTTTTATTTCTCAAAGTAACTATTGGCGCATTTCTGTCCCACTATGTCAGTATTGTAGCAAACCTTCTCATGGAGTAATGTACAATAAGAGGACTATACTCAAGAAATATTATTATGTATAAAAGACACCAGGGTAGATACTTCTTTAGAAGTGAATTCTCATCAAATCAATGTTGAATCCATATATATTCACAATATCCTCATGATATTAGTGCTTTCTACATTTTCATTGACATATTTGATTTAGTAAAACTTCAGCTTGGACAGTACTTGAGCATTGCCTTGCGTGAAAAATATTAAAATAAAACAAGAAATTTGTTTACTAATTATGTCTTTTGATTGGAAATATGACTGTTGATTCCCTTATCTTTTATATGTAAGCTGTGTGAAGTTTTAAATATGTAATTCGAAATTAGTTTTTTTATTTCTTTTATCTATTCTGTTTCTTTTTCTGTGAAATTATTTTCCTTTAATTTCATTCTATGTGACTTTATTTAATTTCATTTAATTCATTTTCATTTTATGTGATAATGATAATTTAAATCAAGGTCCGATTTTTCATCTGTTAATGGATCTAACTACTTAAACGAATGTAAACTCCTATTCAAAATAATTGCTAAGTCTTTAAATTATATTCTTTTAATTAAGGTACTCGACGAGAACTCAACGGAAACTGTATTTCCGAATATATGTGCAGTGTTTCATGGACTGGAGAAACTCTTTTCTCTTGCACATCAGTCGTCCTAATAGTGTTATCTTAATAAATTACACATTGGGGTTCATGGAGAAAATCCCCAATATGAACAACGCGTACAAACAAATACTTCTATCAGATGATTGTTCAGTCTGTGTCTAAAATATTTGTCAGTGGAAATAGCTCTTCCAGCAACACCGAGAGAAGTGGTCACAGACCGGATTAACTCTAAGCTTAGAAATGTTTGTCTCAATGATAAATAAAAGACTGAAACCGAAGTAAACGGAATGAAATCACGATGAGTACTAAAAGTCATGATATTTTTTCACCCCACTCAAAAATCCACAAAAGAATAGTATGGAAGGTATATAATAGATATAAGCATGGATGATAGAAACAGTAATAATATCCAATCTGTTTGTATATGTACGCATCGACATCATGAATAATGATAGACACAAATGCAGAAATAGTCAGTTAAAGCTAAATATAAGATGAAGTAGAATATTTGTTTTCTTTTTAATTAGGTACTGTACATAGAATGATGTGCGTTATTGTGAAGTGAATATCGACGATGAACGAGATATCAGAGAACCGAATTGGAATTTGAGTTGAAGTCTTTGCATTCACTTACGCTAAAATATCATAAGGAAAGTTATGAATATGTCGCATCTGTCTCCTGCTAAATATCAGGATTGATAGGTTTTATAGCATTGGTTGCAAACCGACTGGATTTATTAGCAACCTACTGCAGAAAAAATATATGGAAGATACATAAGAAAACGCATATACATATATATATTACATAATATGTAGTATGTATATTCGGGTCTAATCATAATTTCGTAAATAATTATATCGGCCATACTACGACGAACCTGACTTGAAGACTGACGCTATATATCTCTCAACGGAGCTCAGTTAGATGTCATTTAAAGATACAGAGAAACCTACCTAACCTTACCCGGAACATGCTTTGTAATAACACAAATTTAAAAGAATCATCCACTTGAAAACATCACTAAAAATAATAAAGACCTTAGTAATAAAAAATCAATAAAACTCATTAACATCAACTGGGAATACGCTAGCAACATGCTTACCTTGTTCGGTGCATGACATATAACACTACCCTAGATTATACATAGCACTTCTTATATTCTGTTGCCCGTCAAATTTACATGTGGCAAAAAGTACAGCTGAAACATATTGTATGAAAAAAGATTTCACAGTTTTTATATAATTTGTGTCCTCAAATATAGCAATCATACGATCAATTGATAAATTTAAAAAAAAAAACAAGAAACTTACCCATAAAAACTTATCTGTCATTTTTAATTAAACCAACACACACACATATATATATTCATCCGCAGACAGATCTGTTTCACAGCTTATTAGTAGGTTTAGACTCCAGTTGCTCCTTAACCCAGGCTCGAAACCCGACCGAATTAGCGTCACCCGGCGACTGTACTACCGGGCCAAGGGGCGTTCGGTGGAAGAAAAGAATTATTTTTTAGCGCATATCATATTACGCACCCAATACATATATATATATATATATATATATATATATATATATATATATATATATATATATATATATATATATATATATATATATAAGTTGTTATTACTTAGCCGATCTTTATAAGGTAAGTAATATTAGATCACAAAAGAGCAATTAGCTGATTGCTATATTACCAAATTCTCAGTTTTAACAAATTTTGTCTTGTAGGAATCATAAATAATAATGACAGTAAAAAGAATGTTTATTGGTAATATTTAGCATATCAATCTTTGTCTTCTAGAAGAAGGAACTTACGTACTCTTTGAGAGGCAACATAAAATTCATAATGGTTTGAGAATAAAACAATTTCTCTGTTTTTTTAAACGAAACTGACAGATTTGATGTGAAAGAAATACGAAACTAATATATGTCTCTTTTGTTAAAAAATAATTTTAATTTTAACATTCATTATTATTTAATATAATAAGATATATTAAGCAAGATTGAATAAATTTAACCTTAAAGTTTTTCTCTTAGAGATTTAAAATATCCACATGAAATTACATTTCTGTTGGTATTTACCGAATAGTGTCAACCGCATCAAACCTTTTACAAAACACTCTCTATCAGAGATTATATTTTCTGGTCTTTTTAGTCTCTTAGGTACTTACGTAGTCTGCATACTGTCCAACGATAAATTGGTTAGATTGTCAATGGTGATTTTCATAATAGAAAGACATTTGTCAATGCAATATTCTTACCTGGAATTCCATCCACATGACGCTGACAAATAGTTCTCAGGCTGGCGCACATTTACTCATCAATATTTATAACATTATCTTTAACAATGACTGCAAGATGAGAGGTATGCAAAAACCTGAACAATGCTGTTCCTCGGGGAGTTATAAAAATTATAAATACGCTCATGTATCACTGATACCTAAAAAATGTCCGCACTCATTTCTGAGGTGCACAATTTTCTCATTCTACGAAACCTGCTATTTAAAATTATTGGCCAACATGGCTTTTCACATTTTTTTCATTTGTAACTCTTAATAAATTGTCTTTTGTTTTCGCTCCGAAAATATATTGTGCCATCCATTTAATAAAGCTCGACGTGTAAGTTATATATTGCCTTCATTCTTTCATTCAATATTCCCTGTAAGCTTAAAATTTTCTAAGTCCACTTTCTTGACTATGTACCAAAAAATATACCTATGTCTTCCTAATGTTAAATATTTTTTTTCCATTTTCTATCAGATATTGTCTTATTATTTGTTTGATCCATGGTATTCTAAGCATTTTTTGTAGATCTACGTTTTTTCTTATTTTAAGTGTCTTCACTTCTGAGAAGATTTTCCAGCATTGTCTACCGTTTAGGATGTGTATTATTACGTATTGCTCGGAACGGTAAATCTGCGAGACGAGTTCGAATTCCAGCTGAATTCATTCCATTCACTTACGCGCAAATACCCTTGGGAAAGGTATTAATCCGTCTCTTCCTTCCAGTTATGGGTTAAATAACAGGACAGATTGGGTTCTATAGCCTTGGACGGCTATAGAACCCAATCTGTCTACCGCAGAAAGCATTGGCAACCTACTGCGGCATAATATTCTGCCCAGTCATGTCTCGAATATTTATGTTTCTTTATACTTTGCATAATTATTTTTTAAACAAATCTCCTTAACCCATTACGTTTTCGTCTTTCAGTGGAAAACTTCGTCTTCTCTGAAAACATTTCCCATATATTTAAATTTGTACTTGGTATCTTTGGTATCTACAATTTGTAATTTAGATGTTGCCCAGAAATTTTACTAAAACTTATGCATTCTCTTCTTTTAACTGATGTTTTAATTCTTTTTTCTCACTTTTTTTAACTACCTTCTGTAGATATTCAAGTTTACTTAAATGTGTCTACTAACGGCTCCATGGCACCTGCATGTCATTTGTTGTTAAAATTACCGTCCCCAATAATGGATCCTTGTATGCTTACTAACTCTCTAAGTATCGCCTCAGTGCATATTCTTAATAAATCCGATGAGAAGACATCACTTGTTTCGAAATCCTTTCTTTTATTTTAATTTTTGTTATAATTACTGAATTTATTTTCCAACTACGAACGGTTTGTTTCAAATATAAGTTCGGGATATATTCTAAATTTCTTTCCAAGTATTAAATATTACCTAGAATTTCCAACAGTTATTGCCCTTTGTAAAAACAGTCTATTTTATTAGAATCAAAATTGCTTATTTGCATTAATGAAAAGAATTTTCCTTTTTTTTATTATGAACATGTGAATATTTTTATTAGTACCGATATTTCTTGCGCAATAAGATAATATCTAAATTTCATCTAACTGAATGAAATTATATTTAAAAAATCACTCATACCTGAACAATAACTTTTTGTCGAATATAGAAGTAAACTGTTTACACATATTTTTCATATTTCTTCCAGAAAACAGTGAGGGAAAGCATGAGTCAAAGTATACAAATTTTCATTCTTCCTTACTTCCTTTGGCTCCGAGGATTTTCAGATTCCCAGGTGTCTTCGTTTCCTAGAAGCGTTTCTTACTATAAAATTGACATGTTTCATACGTAGAATTTAGTACGAAATCTGCAACAGAAATTCCGAGGAGGGTGGCAGTACTAAACAGAATAGCCAACATTAAGTTTTTTCCTTAGACGCAAGTTTAAAGGCTTTGAAAAAAGAATCATCTCGTGGATTAATAATAGTGTAAGTGGGATAACAATGCTTGCATCCATTGACATTTATCACAAGTGAACATCTTTTTTTTAATTCTTAGTGAGATCAATTTGCATTGTACGAACTTTAATTTCAGAGAACATTGAATCACGATGATACCAGCAATAAAAAGCAACGTTAACATGGTTTATAGATTAAAGAAAAATACATGAATTATACCATTAACATCAGCTACTTCTAACGTTGTCTGTCATTAAAATAAGAATGTTTACATTCCTCTCTACTATCATTACATTTGAAGATATCATTTTAAGTTTTTATATTAGCAGAAATACGATCTAATATGTTTCCTTTTCTTCTTTCAGCCAAATGTTTTCCATATTCTCATATTCCAAAATCTATGCAATATTATTATTCCACTTCGTAGTTCTGCTTAAACCCCAACTGACGCAATTGTTGAAAGAACATCCATTTTATATTCGTCAATATATATTCTCCCTTTAGAAAGATATTCTATCTTTTCCTATTCAGTAAATTCGACAATCAATTCCAGAAGTGCAAATGTCGAAGCATTTTTTCCAATTTTTCATCATATGATTCTCTTGCTCTTAATGAAATTTCTTCGATAGGGCTTTGGAAAATTTACATTGTGGAATTATATGCTATTTCTGTTCTTTTACCTTTAAATACTTTATCCTTCAGACAATATATTTTCTCCATGATTTCCACCTTTGCTTGCCTCTCACGCTTATATATATATTCAACTTAACAACCTTTCAACATGCCATCATTTTTCTGCTGAAACTTAACTGATCCCATTCTATAAAACTACCATATTTTTTCTCATTGAAGATCATTCGATATCAAACTAATCTTCTTATGCCAATAGTTTGCCAATTCCTGTTCTTCTGCTTCAACAGTGTACGTTCCGAATCTCTTTAATAAGACAACTGAGGAAAATACTTCCAAGAATGGAGAAAGTGATAAATACTCATCTTGAAACTTGTCAGACTAAACATGTGAAGGATTTTGGATTTACATTTTCCAAAGACTATTTACTCAATGATCACGCGTACAATTACGTTATCCACATAAATATGTTTGTTCGTAAATAAGAAAATATGCATTGGTTTTATACAATAATTATTCATGATTCTACAGAAAATGTTTCCTTCTCAATGTAGACGAGTAATATATTAATGGGTTTAATATTACTGAACAAAAATCAAATCAGATGTATTTATTTATATTTCGCGTGTGAATTATTTTTTATTTGTAAAACATAAATTATTATTAAATTATTATTTTTACCTCTAAATTAAATGTCTGTTTGAACCATATAATGTCTCGTTTTTTATTATCTTTGTTCGGTTTTCTGTTTGGTTGAGAATTATATTGTAAAATGTATTGAACACCTTTTAATACAAATGTGCACTTGTCTAATTTTATTATAACCAAAAACCAAAAAATAAACAACATCTATATTTTTCGATGAATAAATTGTCGCCTTCTTATATTTTTTTGTTTTGCGCATGCACTTTGAATGTTTCAAATATATCTAATGGAGAGCAAAGTAGGGTCAGTTGGGAACGTTGAAAAAAAAACTTTATGACGTAATTAAAACCGTCAGAAATTCAGTGTGTTTGGGTGTCAATCTCTGGAAAGTTCAGAGGCTTCGGAAAGATATGGATTAGTCTAATAGAGATTACGAACGTGTAAGGGTGATCCTTACTGAGTACAATATTATTCCACTATCCATCTTTCCAGATTATCACAGACGCAACTTTGAAGCATACATAAAGTGCCTTATGAATTTATTGCTACCTGGGTCTAAAGGGTGCAGCTGAAAGTCCCTATGTCGGGCAACATTTCTCTACAATATGCTAAACAAACAGGGGAATACATCTGCGTTCACATTACCAGTTATAATAGGTCACCTAATTCCTCATACTGAAAACCATTTTTTCTGTATAGGACATTTCTGCGAGATAGTTAACTCTGCCTGTAAAACCAAAGATGAAGCGAATGTATGGATTATGACAGCATTCATAAACCTAAACAAGGTGACAATCTGGAGGCCGCAGTTGAAGCCAAAAGCGATTTTATTGAATACTATACACTCGTTACTCAGCAAAGTTATTTTTGTATACCTTTCTTAAATATATCTGTTATAATGTGATGTCAGAGTAATTTTACTTTTTTTACGTATGTTAGACGCCAGTTGACCTATAGCAACTTGTATATATACCTAGATAAATATGTTCACATAGCTGTATATAGCATCATGTGTAACATCTTTTGTGTCAGGCTTATGTAGCTGAATACCCTCCCCGGTAGTCCAAGACATCTAATACTGCGGTTAATTGATAAAGTGATATCTTAACCCCAGACCTGCCGTATCCATTTTGATTAGGTAGGATTGGTTTGCAGATTTAGTGAAGTTTGTTTACCTGATTTGGTAAGATTTGCACAAATTCGCTTCGGCAGTGATTTAAATGCGTTTTCTCCAGTTTTCCACTCTTGTCTTCTGTCGTTTTTGCTTGTCTTCTGTTTAATTCGCGTCCCCTATTCGTATATATTGGTGTCTGCCGAACCTAGTGTGGGATTAAAATGCAGTTGGGTAAATTGCTGTTTCCTCTACCTGTTAACTTCGTTGTTTTTGTTTCTGAGAAATTAATTATTCCCCTGTTTGAAAGTTCCTTCCTTTTCACGAGCGAGGATCGAAGGCATCTCTCCGTCGACATCTCTTTCCCCACGCCTTGGTGAGTCTTCTATGTTTGCTGCATTTTCCCCATTGCTCCGTCGACATCTCTTTCCCCACGCCTTGGTGAGTCTTCTATGTTTGCTGCATTTTCCCCATTGCTCCGTCGACATCTCTTTCCCCACGCCTTGGTGAGTCTTCTATGTTTGCTGCATTTTCCCCATTGCTCCGTCGACATCTCTTTCCCCACGCCTTGGTGAGTCTTCTATGTTTGCTGCATTTTCCCCATTGCTCCGTCGACATCTCTTTCCCCACGCCTTGGTGAGTCTTCTATGTTTGCTGCATTTTCCCCATTGCTCCGTCGACATCTCTTTCCCCACGCCTTGGTGAGTCTTCTATGTTTGCTGCATTTTCCCCATTGCTCCGTCGACATCTCTTTCCCCACGCCTTGGTGAGTCTTCTATGTTTGCTGCATTTTCCCCATTGCTCCGTCGACATCTCTTTCCCCACGCCTTGGTGAGTCTTCTATGTTTGCTGCATTTTCCCCATTGCTCCGTCGACATCTCTTTCCCCACGCCTTGGTGAGTCTTCTATGTTTGCTGCATTTTCCCCATTGCTCCGTCGATATCTCTTTCCCCACGCCTTGGTGAGTCTTCTATGTTAGCTGCATTTTCCCCATTGCTCCGTCGACATCTCTTTCCCCACGCCTTAGTGAGTCTTCTATGTTTGCTGCATTTTCCCCATTGCTCCGTCGACATCTCTTTCCCCACGCCTTGGTGAGTCTTCTATGTTTGCTGCATTTCCCCATTGCTCCGTCGACATCTCTTTCCACACGCCTTGGTGAGTCTTCTATGTTTGCTGCATTTTCAGTGATGCAAGCAACTGGTCTACCTTCATTAATCTCTCCTCTCATTAAAAAATCAACTATAGTTACGAACAAACTTTTTTTCTTTTTTTTTTCTGGTCTCTGATTAGAAGAAACAATTAGAGTTCTCTCCTTTCTCGATTGAAGGTCACATTATTAGAAAAATTTAGTAGCTTAAATTATTGCAATAAACATTCAGCAGAAATATCGAAATTTCTCCACATGCTTTTAAGAAAACAAATTAGTCGTTATCCATTGTTTTCAATTACAATAAGTGTGCAAGGAAATTGGCCAAGTCAGGTTTATATTTCCTTCATGTCAAAATCATATAAGGGGCAGCTGGGTTTTCTTTCTTAAGTCAAAACTTTCTTTAGTAACATGTTTTCTCTCTTAACTGGTATTTAGACTTTTACCGGGTTTATTAACCACCTGTCTGCACTTCAGCCGTTGTACAGATAATTAAGTATTATTCTTAGCTGGCTACCAGATTCATTTTAAAATTTTCAATATATATATATATTGTTTATATACAGTCTGTACAAATCTTTGGGCGGATATCTGACGACAAAACCAGAAAAGTATCCATGTAAAGATATGTCCAAAAGAGAATCGCTGTACCTCTTCGCAGCAATTAATATCCTATTTTCAAAATATTCTCCTAATGCTTCTATACAACCGTAAGATAATTATCTGGTTGATACTTTCAAAGACGTCGAGAATATTCCGAATATTTTGCAGTCTTCTATGATATATTAACAGAATTGTCTCTGAATTATTAATACCTGATGCAAAAACCAGTTGTTTCAGTTGTCTCACAAATACAAAAAATAGAATATGGTCGGATTAAGTGCCGGTCTTGAATATGGTCTACATTTTGCATGTCTAACTTACATGTTAGATGTTACCATTTTCTTAGAGAATAATATGGCTGTGATTTGCAGGTGTTTCATCATGCATGAACTACAAGCTTCTTCGAATTAACAGAAAAACTTCCCCCCAGCAGATCAGGAAGTGTGTTCCAAAGAAACTCACTGTAGACAGCTTCTATATGACATACTGAAGAAACATACGGACATACAATTTCACCCTACACAGTAATTGTAAACTGATGCTGATGTCTAGCCTCTTTTGTACAATAAGGAATCTGATCCGTCCAAAGAGGTTGGTTGTGTAAATTTGCTATTCCATCTCTTCCAAATTTTGCATCTTCAGTGAACAAGAGGGAATAGATAAACAATGGATCGGTAAGAAACTGTCGCAAATTTTCTTCCTTTCTGAATAATCATATAGCAAAAGCACACGTTTAATGGTAGTGATACAGAAGCAGACCTTGAGTTCCATCCATACGGTAGTATAAGATATGTGCCATGCTAAAGTCACACGGCCATTGGTGATACCTGAATCCTCACCGACATCTTGTAGTATATATCTTCTTTTTTTTTTTTTTTGGTCAGGTGTACGAAATGATTTCGGTCTTCCATGATCTATATTTTGTGATATCACGTATATTTTCCCAACAAAAGACGATAAACAGCAGCACTTGGATGCCTTCCGTATGAAACGCAATCAGATACAGCTGTGCAGCTTCGCGTCTATTACTATTTAACGGCCGTATTTAAACGTCATAAATGTTGTTTTCGGATAATATCTTGTCATGAGTGCGCAGTATCGCACAGGTTAAACGTTGAAGGCATAATATCCACAAATATACACAAATGAGAAATGTAATTCAGTATATATTGCAAAAAGTACCATCAACCGTGTACTTTATTTTAACCTAATTATTCGAAAATGTATTATTTGTGGGCATATGTATATTCTTGAAGTTATTATAAATGCATTCTTCACACACACACACACACACACACACACACACACACACACACATATATATATATATATATATATATATATATAAAGCGAGAGAGAGAGAGAGAAGTTAAAGACATTAATTATTTATCCTAAGAGAGAAGACAGAGTACAGATGGAATCAAGGAAATGTTACAACAGGAACCGTATTAAAGGATAGAGAAACGGCATTTGGCGTTGAATTTCAATTTTGGGTGATTCTAGCTGTCATGAAAGCAAGTAAAAGGAAGATAAATCCACAGATAAAATGTGTAAAACGAAAGTTTTGGAGTAGAAATGGGTATAACATTTAACTATTTTAATGGTAAATTGGTGGGACGTGATTGCAAATTAAGTAGCATTCTTAAATACACATGGTCTTGGCACAAGGGAAAAAAAGTTCAACAGAGCAGTTGCCATGAACATAAGTTTAGAAAGGATAGATAGAATCTACATCACGTCGGTGAAAACGATGGTATTCCAAGTCAGAATCGATTAAATAAAGTATTTAGAAGCACCCTATCATAGTATTCAGTGCATTGACGTATGGTAGACTGATAAATGTGCAAGATAGATTATGATTAGATAAACAATCTGGCAGGATACATTGACACAATTCTTTTAACAGTAAATGTTACTTTTGATTCTATATAATCGTTCGACTCCAAGTTTTTCCAAGTGATTTCAAGTAGTCACAGTGTTAACAAGTAGATTAGCATCAGATAAACTGATGGCGGCAGAATAATTGTCTATGTTGGTTAAATGAGAAAATTATTTTCGAAAGTATTACAATTTATAACCCTTTTTCCTGTGTAGGTTAATCATAGATTGTAGGTCCTTTTCAAGAGTAAGCAGTCAAGTTTACTTTGTCAGATTTGGCTGATTTTCTATTAAGATGGGCGTAAATGGTAGTAGCATCTTCATAAACGCCTACATGGGAACTGCTGCTGTCAGGCATATCATTAAGGAAGATCATGAACTGCGTCGGATCCAGGATAGAAGCTTTAGGGACATGTACATTATTGTTAAATTATCTGGATGCGTGCTTGTTGTAAATGAATTTTAATTCATAAAATCATACGATTAAGTTAGATTCATCCAGACATTCTGTAGCCCCAGAACTTGCGTAGAAGGCCAACAGGGCAAACCCTGCCAAACGCTTTAGATATATCTAGAGCCACGGACCAAGATTCGTTATTCTTATCAAAAGCATATCATATAGATTCATTATTGGCCGTTGACATATCAGAAGTAGACCTGTCGTCACAGAAGTCATATTGTTTGTTAGAGATATATTAGTTCAGTTGATTTAGTTGGTATTTAATGAGTTAAAAAGAAACCCCAAAATTGAAAATTCTTATCTTTATACCCTCTTTAAGGAAATGTAATCAAAATCAAAATTGAATATACGCTCAAAAAGCCATTCATTTTTGCAATATTTGATTGAAAATCTTAATGCAGTAAAAATAAATCAAAACATTTTCATTTTAATAAATAAAATCTATATTGCATGTAAATTAATTAAATTTAAATATTCATATAATCACACCATCAAAATTTTCAGCGTAAAAGGCTTTCAAAAGAAAAGAAGCTTTTATATGAAAACATAAGTTTTTGCAAAAATGTGCCTATATCTTGCATCGATTCCGAAGCAATAACATCGGAAGCATCACATTTTAATTTCACTGCTTTTTCAACAACTCTGAGATATTTCAGAAATATCAGGCAATATTATTTGTGTGTTTAATAAGAGATTCTTTAATTTCATATTCTGAAATTCTTTCGGTGTTTGAAAGTTCACATATTCCATTTTGTGATTGATTAATTCTACCCAATATTATCGATTGAAATATTGATTCTCACGAATTCTACTTGTGAAAATACATGACAGTCCCTTCAACACAATTTACCGAGAAGGCCTGTAAAAGTCGTCGTACTTCTTGTTGTGCCATCAACATTTTTAGAAATATCGCCAAATCTTATATAAGGAACAATCAGATTTATGAAAATTTTAATAACGCTTCTTCTCAAGATCATTTACAAAGTCTGCTATACATCAAGAATTTGTATTTGTGCTATTCTACATTTTTACGATTGTCTATACTATCAAAATCTTCCTTACTATTTTAATAGACCTGAAGAAGAATGATTATTTAGAACCTTCTGATAGGAAGGTTGGATCACTGTGACAGGCTAGAACGGATTTCTTGTCAAAATACAATGTGCACATTTATAAATCTACTATTTTTCTGTGAATAGAATACTGTTGTCATAGCTGACCGTGTGCTCCTGATATGAAGCTCAAGGTTCTCGTAATAATTCAAAGGATGACCTGCAATGTAATTGATCTTGGTTTTGCAGCCCACAATAAATCACTCTCTAGCTGAGGTGATGTTGCATTTCTTTAATATTTCTTTTTTAATTTCAGAGCAACTACTCTGAAGATGTTCTTTCCCTGGTTCTTGACTACATGTATTAACGCGTGCTATTAGATTGGCATCCATGTCTCAGCCATTTAATGTTGAAGCAGTTTAACCCTCTAGGGCCATTCGTATCATATTTGATACAGTATTTCCCTATAAGGAAATATTTGGCATCTCCCTATAAGGAAACATTTGGTATTCATTGACTGAGCAGTCAGTACTGCTTTCATTTGAAATTTATAAAATATTTCTCTTAAAAAATTTTTCAGGAAAATATTTCTTTCAAGGCTTGTTTTCATACTGTATCAAATATGATACGAATGGCCCTAGAGGGTTAATGTAATTTGATCTTCCACTCTAACATTTTTTCTCACATTTCCCGTCTGTGGAACACCCGTTTACTTATTTTTTGTTAGCTACAATCTTATAAATTTTAAATACAATGTCATTTACAATCCTCTATTTCCGTGAATCCTACATATTCCTTATTCGTTGTTCCCTCATTGAAACCACTTGTGCAGCAGAGACACTTCTATCCTATGTTTCGGCGAAAACATAACAAAACAAAAAGTTTCTTCTGTTTGAACAACATCAGTGGCAATTGTAGATAAAGCTTGTCTCTGAATCAGTATTTTTTCTGTCTCAGTTCATGCCATTTGAGTAAAAGTTAGATTGTATTCTGTGCCTCATTCATAACTATTCTAATATGACCCTGTTCCCAAAAACGTTATTATAAACCACATTTTCTTTATTAATATTTAATAGACAAATGTTTTAATATCTTCAATGTGTCTTTCATTTGTCATTACTTTCATCTTAAACTTTTATCCATCTAATTTTGACTTATTACATTATTTTAAAATTAATTTCCTAAGTTAAAAGATCTTTAGCCATGTGAAAAACATAATCAGGAGAAGCATTTCTCTTATATTGCCTTGTTCTTCAGACATTCTCATAAAACTTTTAAAAAATGTACTGTTAGAAAAAAGAACTAAACTAAACAGTCAATTTATATCTCACTTAACTGCTTGCAATATTTTAATAATTGATATTTTTGTTTACTTATATTTGTTCAAAGCTCCCTGAGAATGGGGGAAAAAAACGTACGCTCATATAGCGGTGTAAAACTGTTTATCTCTTTCAAAGTCTTTAATCCGGTTCATTAAAAGTAAAAATAAAAACTATATTTTTAATTTATTTTATTTTGAAATGAAGCTTTTCTTAAAATATATTAGCATATTCCGATTTATGAATAGTTTTAGTGAACTCATTTTGAAAAACATTATCTTGAAAAGAAAAATAAAGTAAAAAAATAGTTTTATTGATCGAAAAATAACTTTAATACACAGGAATTAAAATTTTAAATGTGCAAGTCAACTTAATAAAAGTTTTGAAATATCATCTGTAACAAAATAATGAATTAAATTGTAAAATAAATTTGAAAGAAACTGATATTCACTAAACCGTCTTAGTTAATAGAACTATTCAAAGTTTCAATATAAGTATATTGTGCCAACATGGAAAAGTTTTCCTACATTAATTTTCTCCGCGATATTTTCTTGATATATAGAATATATATATATAATTAGCATATATATATATATATATATATATATATATATATATGTATAATTTCATGCAAATCTAATAACTAAATTTTATGTAACGGATTCTCGAAAGGTGTTTGCCATTCCAAATCCACAAAACAGGTGACTGTGATATAAGTTCCAAAAACCATTTTCTGCGTAGCGCAAGGAGAATTCCAGAAAATTAGTAAGGGAAAGAGTCTTACATTGCATGTTTGAAAGCCGTACTGCTGCCCATCTCTCTCAGCCAAAGCCTTTGCTTGTATTTTGTGCAGAAAATGTTAGCTTTGTATGAAGATGTCGTTAAAAATATTCTCTAGACATATTTCACATCGATGGGCTGGTTAGCACTCACCACTGCCATACTTTTGCTGGAGATATTCAAAAGATGAAAAGATGTAGAAACTGACCAAACTAACGGTATGGTATGAGATAGCATGTAACATGATCGAGGATCCATTCATTCTTCGGGATTTTAAGAGCGCGGAGAGATACCTTGCAACGCTGCAAGATGAAATCTCGTCGGTTATCAGTGCTTGAGATAAAATTAAATATTTTATTTCATGCAAGATAGCACCCCATCACATTTTGCAATTGACGTTCGTGAATGACCGACTGTCAGCTTCCCTTAGAGATGGATGGGTCGTCTTTGTCTTTATGAGTTGTCAGCCAGCAGTCTTGACTTAAACGCCTGTGACGTTTTTCTTTAGAATTTGTTATTGAGGCCCATTTACTCCAGAAAATAAAAAAAAGATTTGAAAGGTGAATGTATAACGTTAGACGACAGTAATTTCTGGTGAAATCAGTTGACACGACTCCTGAGCAGCTCGTGAAGATTATAGCCAAATCTAATGTTCAAATTGAATTTAAATTACAACCGCAAACAAAACGCTTTCTTGCCATGTTCAATTTCTGCAAGAAATTTATTTAATAAAAGTAAATAAGTACTTTGTTATGAGGACTTTTGAATTGCACATATTATATATATATAATTTTCTTATCTAATTTGTAAGGTTAATCCGATGAGGACCCGATGTTAGACATGAATAATTGAATAGAGTATTATGATGAAAATAGATTAGATGACTTATGAATCTATTGGTGATAACTTATTTTTGAATATTGAGAAAAATATTCAACTTTTCAGATGAACATTTTACGAAAATGAATGGTTTAAATTTATCCCAACGGAACAAATAATGGAGATAATTGGAAAAAGGAAAATATTTTAATGGTGAAAGAAGGGGTTAGATATACAACGTTAAATTTACAACATGAATTTTCTGTAATTACTTATTTGTGCTTGGCTGTTTACAAGAGAAAAAAGGTTAATAAGTACATAATTTCTGTCATTAGCAAGCGACGTAGAGAAAAAAGTGTAATTAATTTTATTAGAATCAGAACTTTCTAAAATCTGGTAAATACTGTAAAACAGGTTGGAGAAATGTATTAAGGCAGTGTAAGCTTTGCTACAAAAGACCCAAGCTCGTTTTCTTCCGGAAGAATTATAATCCTAAGCCTAATTGTTTTATAATGTTTTGAATTCCCAATTCTACTTACCTCGTCTTGTTTTAATACTACAGAGGATAAGAATGGACGGATTTAATTTAATTATATAGTATCTTGAGTCAAAATCTGCTGCAAATACACTTCTTTAATCCAGCCGATTTTTTGCTACTAATCTCTCATGCAATTTCTAGTCTCTTGGTATATACCGATGTGATGCATTGTCCGATATTATCGAACGTTTGAATTTATAGAAAGTTGATTGAATACAACTTGTATTTTTTTTCTTTCGTGATTATGTCACCGCTTAGGAGGAGCTCGTGTTTAAATCAACTATCTTAATGCTTCTGCGTTTCAGACGATATGGAATCCCGGTGGTAATTCAGAGAAGTCTTCTTTTGCGAAACTCCGAAGGTAATATTTATCCATTCACACATCTACATTTCATAATCGCAGTTTTTTCCCATATGGCAGCGATCTATGATTTCGTAACGATCACTATGTGTTACGGGAACACACACACACACACACACACACACACACACACACACACACACACACACACACACACACACGTATATCTATGAGTGTTCCATATAATTCACGCATCTACGTGAGCACATATCTTCACTTGTGCATGTTGCATACATTATAACTGCCTTTGAATTTAAAAACATTCTTCAGAACGTTTATTTATTTTCTTTTAAACTTTGTAACACTTTTCCTGCTACAGGGCAATATTTGATTTTTAAACTAGACCATTTTTATACAAATATAATCCGAAAGTAAAAAGTCTAATCATAAAATACGAAAAAACTTAAAAGAAAATATATAAGACAATGTTGTCTCTATCGTTTAAAAAACTTGTTTAAACACACACACACACACACACACACACACACACACACACACACACACACACACACACACACACACAACATCTTTGGTTCACACTTCATCCACGTCTATTGAACAGGTGAAGAAGTTCATCCCTTGTTTGGGATGCGGTTTCCGGTTTTTTCTCTTTTCCAGTCTTCTCACTTTTTTTCAATTGTAGTAGATAGATTAAACTATCTCTCGATTCACACGCCACCCTCGTCTACTAAACAGGTGAAGATGCTCATCCCTTGTTCCCTGTTTAGGATGTGGTGTCCGGCTTTCTCTTTTCCAATCTTTTCACTCCTAAGTAGCCCCCTGCACATCAGTGGCGTTACCGCCTTTCTCGGGGTGATATGATTAATATATATATATATATATATATATATATATATATATATATATATATATATATATAAAGAACAAATCGAAAACCGAATCAAGGGAAATGTCACTGATGATATTCAGACCGTCTTAAAAGTGCTGTTTTTTCATGGGAATAAACCATTGGCATCAATAAATGTTAAGATGCCAACCAATACGAACCCCATTATGATTTCATCCAAACAACAACACCAGATTAATAAAAAAACATTAATTTCACACAATATTGCAGACTTCTGTGAAATAATATTGCTTATTGTGAGACAGGGACGTGGTTGGGACTAATACATGATTAAATGCAAGCATGTCATAAAATTTCAGATACATATATTGTGCAATGGCCAAATTAATGCCATCTTATATTATGAATTTCGTGCGTGAACGCAGTTTGTTTTACATCTTTCCGACTGCTCACTAAAGTGGAAGTTGGGCACTGACTCTGAGGAAAAGAACACCATGACCCAATTCAATTCCTCCGCGAGAAATGTAGAAAAGGAATGCTGCTCAACTTGGCATTCACGCAGAAAGATGCAATGTGAACATGTCAGAGTGTTTGTTCGTCAATCCGAGGCGAGTGCAAATCATTCGGAAAATGATGGCATGTCAAATGGTGATGGCGAATATACGGCATCTCGGAAAGCTGCTTCTGATCTTTGTGGTAAGAAAATGAATCGCAAATTTGTAGGTGAGGGATAAAGATTCCACACGGTGGTATAAATCAAATTGCTTGCGAACCAAGTGCTTTTCTGGTCAAGAATGTGGCTGGTGGAAAACAAGAAGATTTTGAACTATACTACACAAGCATGAGAACCCAGTAATAGCTAAAACAGAATTTTCGCACCCACATTACCACCTACATCTGACCAACTAACTCCCCTACTCCAAACCCAGTATGTGAAAGTCACAGTGAAGTGAAATACTAACAAAACGCATTGTAACACAAAAGATAAACAGAAGGCAAGATATGGTTGTATTCAACAAATTAAAGAGATCTTCTATATGATTCATAGTAGATTCCGAAATTTAATGATGATAATGATCGAAGCGAATGGCGATTTTATTGAATAGATTTCCACATTAGTCAACTCGATACACGCGTTGGGTGATCATGTCTCGAGACATCACTCTCTGGGCAGAAGATTATATCGCAGTAAGTTGTCATTGCTTTTTGGGGTAGAAAGTTTGCCAGCCATGGCTAGAGAACACAATCTGTTCTATTCTTTAACCCATATCCGGAGGGAAGGGACGGAATAATACTTTTCCCAATGGTATTTGTGCGTAAATGAATAAAAGCATTTTTTTAAATCATATCACCCCGAGCAAGGCGGTAACGCCACTGATGTACAGGGGACTTCGTAAGAGTGAAAAGATTTGAAAAGAGAAAGCCGGAAACCACATCCTAAACAGGAAACAAGGGACGTGGTTGGAGTGTGAACGAATTCGGTTCCAGTATTTGTTGTTGCACGCCGATATCTACTGCACCAAAATGCACTCGCTTTGTTAAAGCTACGAGGAAGACCTCAAATCGCTCAAAATCAAGCAAATATCTTGCCTATCGAAATCACCTGCAATACTGAAGGGCTCCCAATGGTGACCATTTAGAAGATGATATTTTCAAAATTAAATGGAGAATCTCATTGCCATTTCTTTAAACGAAATTGAATATTTTAGTCGATACTACTTAGATCAGGTAATATTTACACGATTTACATTGTTTAGACTATTATAACTCATCTTTATTGCCATTTATATGACGTTTTGATCATTGTACGCTCAAAAATTATTCAGGTGTTAAGAATTTCGTAGAGAACCCTTTATTACGATCATTGTGTATATCATTCTAATTTCATGTCCAATGCCACATCAGGTAGCATGTAGTTATCTCCCTTTAACTTAAGTCTCAAATTTACTTGTGCACCACTGCTTGTTATTGAACTCACAATTCTTTGGGGTGTGTCAATGGAACAAATTAAGGTCTACCAACACAGTGCTATTTGTCTTTGCGATCATTGTTTATTAATCCAAAAAATATTTATTCATACCATCTGCGTTATATCTAGTGTATTTGCAGTCGATCTGCAGCTTTTGTTGACTGAAGAATCATTTACCGAACTATATTTGCATATACTCCTTAAAATTTGCTTTAATATACCTACAGTGTCAAATTTAAAATAATTAAACCCTCGGTTTTATATGGGAGATACAATGTCTTATAAAAATTTAATAATGCTTTTGTAGAAGCAGCGCTCATATACACTGAAACAATTTAAAGATAAGAAAAACTTGTATTTCATGGCAAATCATTAATTCATGATAGAGGGGTGGGGAATAAGACCACTAAATGGATAAAAAGAGTGAGCTCAATGAACTCTTATGATGATCGGCATAAAATTCTCCGATCAAATGGTTGAAAATAAATGTCAAGGAGAACTTAACAACTGAACCGTCGAAATGTGTTACTCATTTCTGTTTGTGAGGAGCTGTAATTTTCAAAATAAAAAAAACTATGTATATTGTTGGTGGTAGAATAAAATGTGGGTAGTGGTTGCTTCGCTACCCCACTTTTTAAAATGTGTCTCTAAGTCCTCATATGCATTACCAAGAATTGCGGAGGTGTTACAATGTTTCTTAGCCTAGAAGGAATATTGTTGCCTTGATTTCCCATCATTTATACGCAGTGCATGACATATCTTTCTTTTTCCTGGATTAATTGCGCCTTTATTTAATGTGCTAGAGGTAGATGTTTTTTCGCATTTTGTCTTATTCTCCGGCTAGACATGTTTCCGAAGATTTTAATAATTTCAAAAAAGCTATCTTATCAGCCGGTGCATAATATCAGGATCTATACTGCCATCTTCTGCATAGGATCTGAACCGTGTAAACTACGGTGAAACTTATTGTTACTCTGACGGATGTATATCTGAAAATTCAATAAAGTTTATTTATACATGCATCTGCCTCAAGACCTAGTCTTCTACTAAATACATTGCCGTGCACATATTAATACAACTTAGTAGATAAAAGCGGCAGATCCATGATAACAAATGAAAACAACACATTTACCATCACCTAAACAAATGTCAGATATATAATTTCCAGTTTTCTACATGGAGAACTCAGTCTTTTTTTATGTCAAGCCGCAACTTCTATTTCCCTATGAAACATGTATTAATAACTCCAATTCCAAATTCTGGTACATACAATCAGTCTCCTAAATCATCATGTTTATGGCTCAGTGCTCAGAGATGAGTGTTTTGGTGGCAGAAAAACAAGACATGATCACACTGATCTGCCCGTATATGTTCATTCGTGTCACACGTATCTAAAATGGCTCATTAATTTTCACTCACTGTTGTTCTTACGACGCTGATTTTTGACAGAATGCCAGAGTTGTTTTTTTGACATACTCACTGAATTGTACTCATCAAGATTTCTTATCTGTGATAACTACATATTTCACCAAAAAGAGTGATTATTCCGTTTATTCGGCCATGAAACATGTCTTGCCAAAATTTTAACACCACAGGGCTCAGACCATTATCTAGTAAGTGTCTAAATTGATGCAAAACTAAGGCATCACAGACTTAATTTTTATAGGATGATTGGGTGTTACAGGTTTGCTGGCTGTACAGTTTTTGATCATTTATAATGAAAGATCATCTCTTGAAATTTCTCCACAGACAATGACTTCAAAATTGCTGCCTTGAATGGATTTTCTCTAGATTGGAGACTTTTATACCAAAAATAATTTTCCACAAAAAATGAAACGAACAGCCATCACTGATTAACTACAAAATTATTTGCAGATGTAACTTCCCGCAATTACTAAATTACTAAATCAATAACAATCACAAAAAGCTGGTGAATTTGTAAATTGGGGCATTAAAATCTGCTCGCAATCGCAGCAAGAAAGCTTTGGAATATGTGAATTGTAGATATTCACAAGCAGTAAATGTCAAGGATACAAACCAACACATTGGATCATGAGAGTTCTGGGAGATATCTGTCTGAATTCAGAATAGAAGCAAAACGTCAGTGAACACTAATAATTCCGAAGTAATCATTTCCTCGTCATAAAAGAGGAAGCTCGTTTTGTAACATATGGATCTAATCGAGATAAGGCATCTTTTTCCAGAATTTCCCCATTTTTAATTATCAAAATCTCAGTGGCACTTGCATTACTTCCCAAGAAATCAATGTCAAGACATAAACGTCAGTGAACACTATAATAATTTCGAAGTAATCATTTCCCCGTCATATATGGTTCCATGGAAATTACACAAACAAAATACATTATTTCGTTTTACCAGTTTTAGCTGTAATGACTACAACTGGCATCCTATGCGCAGTGTACCGAAACACAGACTTTCCTTTCGTATTTAATTTATAATGTATATATTCCACCCAAGCAGCTTCGTTCCCTGTAAACGATGTTCTAAAAAATGCAACGTCCATTTTGTACAAGGCCCTGGTCAACACAAGGTAGAGAATATATTAAGCGGTAATTTATACAAATAGGATGGGATAACAACTTTTAAATCTAGACTTGAACTGGTAAGGATTGTAATGGACGTTAAAGACTTCTCTTAGAAGTCGATACACATCACAGTGGTTTGACGGAAGAAGCTGTTCAAATGAGACTTACTTCTCACCAATGAAATACGGAAGAAATCTTGGTTGTTTGTGACATTATATGTTGTATGCTGGATACGTGCTTTGCACTTTAAAACTTAGCGAACAATTGAATGTAGTTTGTCTAAGGAAGTAACAACCGAGCAGTGAGAGAGCCTCACATATAATAATTAGGAAAACTTTAAAAAAAATTAATTGATCATATCAAACCTAAAAGGAAATTATTAATTGTGTGCTATTAACAAATATTTCAATTTGCATTTATTAAATATTCTCTTTAACATTAAGAAAACACAAGGACACTGATGACTATTAATTTGGTGCCAGCAGTTTCAAAAAATGCTTCGTTTAAATGATCACGCTTTGGTTACATTTGCGCAAAATGATTAAGCTTCATCATTATTGCACTGTTCTATGTTGTTAATATTTCCCAAATAATTATTAAAATTAAAAAAATGAATGAATTTGTATATAAATAAATCATTAAGTTTATGGTAAAGAAAGACGATATGAATTTATTTTTATACTGAATAGATAAAAATGATTGCTGAGTATCATTGAAATAGCTCTACCTTTTTTAAGGAATATGAAATTATTTTGCCAAGTGGATTTTGTCTATTTTTGTATATTTTCTGAATTCACTTCCTATCTTAACGCCCTTTCCTAACATGACAAGGTTGTCGAGCATCTCTATCAAGTGCAGTAACATGCTGTAATATCGCGGTCATTGCACGTCTGTCTTTAGAAGTATACCCCAAATTGTCTGAATCTCTTTCCTACTGAAAGTCAAATCTGTCGGCTTTCTATGAAGAGTTTGTTTGCTTTGTAGTAGAAATAGAACAATCCGTAAGACTTGAATTTATTTAATTTTATTGCTAACCAGTTACGAATGGTTACGACTTGAAGTATTTGAAGGGTTTAGGGAAGCAAACAGAAAAGAAATCTCTTCCACAAATACTGTGGAAATTGTTTTAGGTTACATTTCGAAAAAGAAATAAATAAAAACGATTCAACTGTAAAAGCGGTATGATTTCTTTTAGCTGTAAAGTTATGACTGGAAGAAAGAAAAGAAGAACGTTCAACTTGATACTTGCTATGGATGTAGATATATCATCGGCAAAATGGAAGAATTTAACTACTGGGGACACCATACAAAATACGGTAGTTTTATACTATATAGTACTATTAAGTTAAACTAAAATCTATTTCCTTTATAATTCATTTAAGATAAGAGATGAGGTTTTATTTACTATGTTTTAGCTCGGTTTATTTGGTTATTTTTATCATATTTTCTAATATTGCAAGTTTTAAAAAAATCCTTTTAGGATAATGTTCCTATTCTAATGAACGCTAAGCAGTTTGTCAAATGTTATATTTGAAGCAAGAAGAAATTTTAAAATAATTTCTCACTTCACACTTTTGCAGGTGTTTTTTGTTACCACTACTCACGCCCCTGAAGATGATCTCGGAAAGAGATTACAAGGACATCGAGAAAGAATAATAAAAATCATCTATCAAGGTTATATGTTATTTTTTAAATCTTTTAATTATAATACGCGAAACATTATTCGTGAGTATGAACTGATTTTAGTAAAGATAAGCAAAAACAATATTTGCAATATATTTAATGACACACACACACACACACACACACACACACACACACACACACATATATATATATATATATACATATATATATATATATATGCTTTCTCTCCTGTCCTAATCCGTAGTTTGAATTTTCTACTTACGTCTTAATATGAGATACTTAATAGTACGTACATCAATATATATATATATTGATGTTATTTTTCCACCAAAACGATATAAATATTTAGACTTCACATACGACGACTCGGGCCCAATCGTATATGTATATTTTAGTACAAACAACTTGTAAAGAGAAGACCATCAATAAAAAATTGGATTGTATAAGATAGAAGTCAAATAAAAGAAAATCTAAAAAAAAAATTAAATAATGAATATTATATTGTTTATTTTGCACGTAACTGCACATTTATTCCGAGATATGTAAAATGCAACAGTTGTATGACGAGGATTATCACTCGGTAAAAAGTAATAAACATACTGCCTGAATATAACATCGAAAATAACTATAAACTTTGTACCTCAATAGAATCGTTTATGTTATTTAAGGATATTTTTAAACTTTTTCACATAGGTCAGTAAAAATTACGCTCAGACTTTTAAACCCGACATGCCAAGTTCGCAGATTAAATTTTAGAAGCATTTTTCTTTGTTTTTGCATAAGTGAAGTGTTTCGTGTCGTTGTTAAGTGTAACGTATAAAAAAAACGATTTTATTTTCAGCGAACAAGTTTTACAATAGCCCGTATTTCATAATGAATAAAATACATAGTTAAGACAAACAAAAATATATATCGGCAAAATATATAACAAGATTTGTTTAATTTAATTTAGCCTTTAAAATATAAGGAACAATATTTTCCTCAGAGTGCAAAAATGAATATATATATATATATATATATATATATATATATATATATATATATGTATTTATTATTTATTCATAAATAATATTTATAATAAAATAAAATAAAATAAAATAAAGACATATGTAGTTTTATACCAGACGAAAAAACTTCCAAGAGTATCAACTATGAACACGACCCGTATAGGCTCATCATATTTGTGAAATGAAACATTCTTTTAAATTACATATATGTATAAAGCAAACCATAAATACAGTTAAAAGTAAAATAAAATTCATCCTTGATAACGGATTGTCAAAAGCTCTCATATGAATAAAACATTCAGGAAAATTTTTATATATGTTTTGATAAAAAACATGAAAAATTAAATTAAAACTTAACTATAGCACGCTTGCCTATCCTTTTTAACGAAACCTGTTTAAAAAATTATTGCTTCCTACATATTATATATATATATATATATATATATATATATATATATATATATGGTAGGGCAAAATTTACCGCTAAAACTTGGAATTGTGAATCGGTTTTGCTGTCTATATAAGAATTCAGGATACAGTCGATTGTGTAAAAGATTGGAGAATATTTTCCTGGCATACCATGAAACCTTGGTAAGCCTATAACATAATATGAAATGACGTAGTTAACTTCGATATTGTAGCTGATAACGTATCTCAGATTATGCTCACATCATATTGTAATGGTTGCTTCCGAAACGATATACATTGTGTCATAAAACGAAAAAAGTGGATTATTGGTTCAAGGAAAATGAACCAGGAGAAATCAGTTTCTTCATAAAAGGGAGATCAATATAGTTTTTGACGATATAAAATAGACATCATCCTGTATTTTTGCAGGATAATTGGTATATGTTCATGTTTATTCACACATTAAATTGATTTATTTAGCAGCAAAACCTTTAATGTTTAACACATCAGTAAAATTAATATTATATAATTTCATAATTATTACCTGATATTTTTCATGAATCCTCGAGAATATATTTCACTTCATTGCGTTGTGAATACAGAGCAGTTCTAATGTACAGACACAATTGCAATAGAAATGACCACCCAATCTAAAGTTTCCACTATTTGAACTCTTTAATATTGTTGTCATATTCACGATGTTTCAGCCGTTGTACGCTCCGAAATTCTTCAGTTGATTAGAACTGTTAACTGAAGCCTTTATTATTTCCTTCAGCAGGATAGATAGTTCATGAGTTATGTTTCTTCCAGGTGTCTCAGCATCAGTTATCTCTGTTCATCTCTACTGCTTTAAACTAACATCGGTCAAGTCACTGGATCTAACCAGCACTTCGATACACTGGGTCATGTTTAGAAACAATGTAATTAGAGTAAATAATAAAAATACCTCATCTCCTAGACAAAATAATCTTTGAAACCCAGACAAATATCAATCTACTCTTCTTACTTCGTTTTAAAATGTAAGGAAAACAACTTATCTCAGTTCTGTATTTGACTTCTGAGCTCAACAATGTTTTACAGTCTCAGTTTCCTATTTTTTTTGTCAGTAGTTAATCTTGCTAATTAAATCCGATTGTAACAGGAGTTTTCATCTCATCGCTTTCAAGTACTTTACACAAGCCGATTTCCTTTGACTCTCATGATTAAATTTTCTCCATAAATACTATTTACTAGTAGCTTGTGTTAAAATATCTGTTCTTTTAGATAAATACACACACACTCACTCTCACACACCGACGCGCTCTGTCTCTCTCGCACACACTCTCTCTCGCTCACAAACACACACATAAAGATACTGCAATAGAATATTCAAACATACATAATGTGCTACTATTACACACCTTTGTAAAATGTCAGAAAGAATAATTGTATTGTCATTAATTAATTGGTTATTACATTGTAATATTAACAGAAGGTATCTGCTTGCGTTTTCTATTAACAACTGATTGAAAGATGAAACATATATATATATATATATATATATATATATATATATATATATATATATATATATATATAGCATTAAGAGTTATTTTGGTAGATATACTTGATTGAAATAGAGGGTTTATTATGATTTGTTTTTACAGTGCGTATTATATATATAACACCTTGTTCGGCAGTGATTTTGAGGTGGCGCTATCAGAAGTACCTTGAAAAGGTGGTGGCTTCTACCAGAAAGTGATGGCGTGTTGCTTCTTCTTTGTTACGAATTCCCGTATATCAAACCTAGAGGTTTAATATACAATTTTTAAAAAGTGGGGACGTTTGATGTAACCTGTATATATATATATATATATATATATATATATATATATATATATATATATATATATCGGGACATGTATAATAAATTGAAGAAAGTTTTTTGTGATCTGTTCCGATATTTTGACTTCATCACAATTCGTGGTTTATATTAGTGAGAATACACATAGGCACAAACGAGTAATGCTGAAATTTTTATCTTTTTTGTTTATATATAAAATATTGATATATATATATATATATATATATATATATATATATATATATTTCACTTGATAATTAAAAATACATATTTTTCTCATATGTGTGCGTACGTGTATGTATTTGTGTCTGCGTGTGCACTCGCATACGTGTATTTGTCTATGTAGTATCAGTAAAATTTTGTTACGTGTTTCTATTATATACTCCATGTGACTTCTTTGGCAGATTAACTGTTTGTATAGCAAAAAATAAATAAATAATTAAATAAAAAATAACAAAGCAATAAAATAGCATTAACTCGTACTACAACAATGAGATTGAAAAATTAACGAGCGATATATATGTTTTTTAATTTAGTTAATTTTGGATCTTGCATGACGCTATTGGTATGAGATTCCTTTTTCCATGACTATAAGAAAATAGACATTCTTAGATGAACCGTTGTTAGACACTTGTAATGTTCCACTTCTTCAAGGCATGGATATGGATAAGCAGGGAAGCCGTAGGACGGGTTGACTGTTTGCATCAGATACTTATTAGATTTAAAACGTTGCAGACAACGAGAAACTAAAGATTTAATAAACAAAATCGTCGTAAACAACACGCTTTCGACGCAAAAGCAAAGCAAATGTATTCAAGTGAACTAAATTTCAGTCACCGACTAGAATTTTCTAACGTTTATGAGGAAAAGCTAACGCATCTTAATTTAATTTCACTATCTTTGAAAGTGGAAACTCAAACCTACTTAACTTCATTCAATGCCAATTCTCCGAGAAATGCTTTTTGGAATCCTAGGAACTTAACTATTCTTTTTATAAGAAAATGAGTATTTTCTTTGATAAAAGTAATCATGATAATCTTATGAAACTCAAACACTTAACATTATTTCATTTTGTTTTGAGAAAATTTAGTTATTGTGACTTATCTAGTCCCAGCTTGAATATTCAGGATGCGATTGAATGAATTATTGAATGAAACATTGTCTAAATTACGCAAATGTTAGAATAACACTGATATGTCATTATAACAGAGATAGTTACCAAAACTACACAGGAATATTTTGAACTCTGAAGAGTGCATTTCTAAAATAAAATCTTTATTGGGTGAAAATTTTGGAATCTCCTGTCACCTTGTTTACGTTGGTGAAGAATGTAATTAGCGTTGGCGTTAGTTCATCTTTAGAGTTACAAGGAATTTTGTTGGTCTCTCACACAATTATACATCACAAAAAATATTCAATAGTGTTGCGTTTCTGGACAGTTATGTCGTGTGCAAAGTGTGACGTGGTTGCAGACATTTTTTCTGAAACCTTTGAATGCGGTATCTTGCTTGAGTAGCATGGTTCAGATTCATGCTGCCAGACATAAGTTCTTCCAGTAGCCACCGTCTTTACCCAAGACCTACTCAATAAAATTTATGTCAGTCTTTCTGATGAGTCTGATGCCAGGTTAGACAATGAATGGAAGCATAATGCAACAACAACTAATGATCATTATAAACACTTTCGTAAACACCATTAGTTTTATCGAACTCTCTCCGAATCATCTGCACTGTCCTCTTACTGACACCCAAACACTCTTAAATATTTTATTAGAGTGTCCAGTGCGAATGCCAAGCAGTACAGCATGTATTTTTCTCAAGCACTAAAGTAGTAATTTGAATCATAGCCTTCTATTTTTCACAGATATTGCCAAACTGACCTTACTATAATATGCAATCGACAAAATCCCATGCATGCTCTAATTCAAAAATAAAATTGGCGATAATTTATCCAATGAACACAGCAGAATGAAAATGTTTGCATAGTATTATCATTTAACCCATTTTATACCTGAAATGTCACGATCATTAGCGACGTATTTGCGCTGAAAAACACCTACGCCCTGAATACAGAAAATACATTTTCGTATGATATTGCTGTAAAATTATGCACCTCTAATTTTTAACACATTGATTTGGAAATGTTTGATAATCTCATGAAACTTTCATTAAACTCCAATGATCTATACGCAAATAAATGTAATTATTTTTCTCTGACAGGCAGTATAGCTTCCGCTTTGCCAGGTCCACGGCCGAAATGCAAACAACCCTTACGTAGTACATGCTCCAGACCCTTGGTGAGTCAGGCGAGGCTCGTGCTGTTGCTGTGGACATCTCCAAGGCTTTTGACAGGTTATGGCACTCTGACCTTCTATGCAAGCTACAGGTTTACGGTATTTCCGGACGTTTGTTTGATCCAATCCAATCTTTTTTAAATAACTGCAAAATAAAGGTCATTTTGAATGGGCATGCCTCTTCATCCTACTACAAATGCTGGTGTCCGACAGGGCTCTATCCTGGGCCCAATGCTCTTCCATATTTTCATCAACGACCTCCCAGATGAGATCAAGTGCCAAGTAGGCATCTACGCAGATGACACCACAATTTACTCCCGCAGCAGTAAGAAACCCGTCATGGCGGACAAACATAATCTCGCTGCTGACCTTGAACGAGATCTACACTCTATGGTGAATTGGGGCAAGAAGTGGATTGTCAATTTCAATGCGTCTAAGACCAAGCTGTTTTCTGTCAATCATCACAGGCAACCTCTTCTGCCTCCCATAAGCATCGACCAAGCGAGTCTCCTTGAGAGCAATATACTGCGCCTTCTCGTACTTACCCTCTCTTCTGATCTCAAATGGAACCACTACATCTAGTCCATAGCTAAATCTACTGCTAAGAAGCTTGAGTCACTCTGTCGGTCCAGGATGTTTTTTTCGCCTGAATCCATCGTGAATATATACAAGTCAACCATTCGTTCGTGCATGGAGTACTGCTGCCATATATGGTCAGGTGCCTCTGCCGTTCACCTCAGTGTTCTCGACAGGCTCCAAAAGAGAATCAGTAATGTGATAAGTACTGACTTGGCTGCTCGAGTACAGCCACTTCCCCACCGACGGGATGTGACTTCACTTTGTCTGTTCTATAAATACTTTCATGGCTTGTGCTCGGACGAACTTAAGTCACTGGTGCCTCCTCAACAGGTATTTACTCGTGCAACCAGATGGGCAACTGGGTTCCACCCATTCACAATTAGGTTAGGCAAATGCAGACGACAATTCTAGTCCTGCAGCTTCTTCCGTATCCAAAATATATGCTATCCATTTTTTTAAAGTACGGTTGACAGTATCAAATTATACTTGGCAGCTCGACTACAGCCACTTCCCCACCGACGGGATGTGGCCTCCATCTGTCATTTCTGTACATATCTTCATCGCTTCTGCTCCGGCGAACTGAGTCATTGGTGCCGTTACCACAGGAGTGTATTCGTGCAACTAGACTGGTAACTAGGTCCCACCCATTCGCAGTTAGATCAACCAAATGCAGCTGACAATTCTACTCCTCCAGCTTCTTTTCTCCCACTTCCCGCTTTCGGAACAATTTTCCATATTCTTTCTTTCCTGACGATTACAACATCTAGGAATTTAAATTATTTGTGAATACCCATCCCTTAGCCACTTGACTCTAGTTCTTTCTACATCACTCTGTATATATTTTCCTTTTAATCTAACTTTGCAACTGTTATCACACCTGTATTTTTATCCTTTTCTTGCCCTTTCACTGACACCCCCTGTAACTAGTTCATATTTCTCGTTACTGTCCTACTATCTAATTATTTACTATTATGTATTCTCCGGCGCATCAGTGGAGTTACCGTCTTGCTTTGGGTGAAAAGATATATATATATATATATATATATATATATATATATATATATATATATATATATTTCACTACTCGACGATGTAAATATTGCAGAAATATATAAAAATAACGCCGTGTTAAAGAGCAAAATATAGTATAAAACATTCATAACTAGTAAAATTATATATATATATGTATATATATAAAGCATTTTTATGTTAATGTCCTAACGTAAAAAATAAAATCTTAATAAAATCACATCTAAATCTTGTCATAACACATTTCATTAAATTTAAATATATGGTTCTGTTAAAATTTTGAGGTATCACTCGGTGTGACATCAAAGAGTCGCTTTACAAATGTACGAACAGCGCCTGCTATTTGATATTTCTTATCGTTGCACAATTTTATATCAACAAAAGTTAAACAAATCATCTTTTATGGTTGATATTTTTATGTTAAGATCCCTGTAACTTCTCTAAAGATGGTTCTTATGAGGCGAAAGTTTTGAACCAACATAATAAAAAAATAGCCACCTGAAAATCAAACTAGCATCCGATGTTTAGAACGATTCATGATTAAACATAATAGACATTCATTGTCTGTTATATATATATATATATATATATATATATATATATATTCGAAACATTCTTTATTGCAATACAGTTGGTTTCAGACATATCCGTTCAAATATAATGACAGTAATTATATTTATTTTTTAAATCAAACCTTTTGATTCATTTTTCTAACCCACTCAACATAATCAGTGCAGTTCTTTATGAACCATAGACAATGCTTAGTGGAAGAAATAAAATAATAAGTTATTTGAATGATCCGTGAAATTTATCTTGTGTAATGACATTTAATACTGCCCCATGAAGTCCGCAGTACATATCTAGAAAACTAGAATATTCGTTTTTTAAATTAAAGAACAAATATTTTTTTTGGATTGAGAAAGGTTAGTTTTATTGACAACAAAAGAAGAGGGGCGACTTCCACCATGTTTTAATGCTCAAGACACTTATCATGATGAGCACACCAAAAAACCATTCGATGAGACTAAGGATTTGTCAGAAGACCACGTAAAATGAGAGAAAAATAGTGGACTGCTCTGTATTACACTACACCAATTTCACCTTAAATTACTGATGGTGAAAGAAGAAAATAAAAGATGATAACACATCTTTCAAACTGTTTTATGGTTAAGCATTTTTATCTTCTTTAGGCTTTTTATAATATTCTATTTGTCGGTATGTGAAAACATCATGGTTTTTTATCAGAAAATAATCACATACAAAGATTTTGGAAAAGTCTATGCTTCATGTCGGAAAGAAAATAAATTACTTGAATACTCTCTGAGTTCTGTCTTGTGCAGTGAGGTTTGGAATACATTTTTTAAAATATTCTATTGTATTTCTCTTCATGCATACGCCGGCAAAAGAAGCGAGACTATCCGTTCCGGAAATAAGATTCTCCAGCTTCTCAGCACGTACCCGGAGCTAAAAACATATTGACAAACAGAATATCCTTGGAAATCGAGATAAGTTTTGTAAACACAATAACAACTAGTTGAATAATAAAAGAGCAAGAAGGAAATGAGCTGAAATATTGACGTCATGTCACGAGCTACAATTGGTCTCCAAATTAAAAGAGAAAAAAATATGACGTGCAATACACACGTTCCAAAAACGAAATAGATGCTAATGGCGTAGAAAAGTCCGTCTGTCTCATGAAGAAATCAAATTACATGGAAATGTACCAACAAGAGAAAAAAGAATTTCAGTGACATACTGACCTAATAAATTGTCAATAATCTAAAAGCAGAATGCCGTGACGACGAAACAGATAAATTCTGGAAAATTTCATTTTTGTCTGTTCTCACTATCATGGACAATACGACAAGCATTTGCTGGTACACAGATTAGTAACTATATCTTTAAAAGATGTAGATTGCCACTCTAACTATAACAGTAACTATATTTTTAGATGTTGAATATAAATCGGCAGTGCGATCGCATGTCAATATGTGCTTCTTCTGTATGCTCTGCCCCTTCAGGATGTTGGTGATCGTGGCTTTCCACTTGCCTCGCAGATGTCGTGTATAGTTTCTCATCTCTCTATTAAGTTTTTGTCTCATTGGGGATAAGTGGTAAATATCTATGTCATTCCATTATTTACTGTATATTGTAATTCTTATTAAGTTTTGTCATTTTGTTATGTCATCTAACCTTCTTCTTTCATTTACTCAATTTCGCTGGTTATATTAAATGTTGTTCATACATGTATAGATTACAATGTATGATGTGTCGTCTAATGTACTCAACAATGAAAATAACTTTAACATTTTCTTTTAACAGACATAATTTTCAAAATTTCACATAAATAAATTGAATTACTAAAGAATAAATTTATCCATTAAATTGCTATTTATTTCAACCACGGACCCCAGATAATTTTGTAAATAACTGAAACTCTTCTGGACAATCGGTTTCATTAATTTTGTGAATTTTGCCACAATCCTTGCCTTCAGTGTAACTTTAGTGATACAAAAAGTTTTGCTTGTGTCTCATACAACTTCACACTACGCATAATACTCAAGTGGTTTAAAACCTGGGGATTTATTTAGCCAGATGTAAGGTATAATGAGGTGGCAGAAATTATCTGACAGCTATGACTGGGTTTTCCTGATTGTGTGACATGTTGTCAGACATAGGTTATTCTAGTAAGCGCTCTCTTGACTAAGGGCAGCATTACCTTTTCTCAATGAAATTAATGGCGGCCTCTGTTTTGAGTCTGAGGCCTCTAGTAATATGGATTGATGCATAACCACGCCATCATTAAGATTTTTGTAATATTCAGCCTAATAGCAATGAATATACTTTTTAATAAATAAATAGAAAATAGGTTGTCTCATTTAGTAGGAGTATATACAAAACTAATGACTATGCTTGTCATTTTATATATACACATATATGTATATATATATGTGTGTGTGTGTGTGTGTGTGTATCCATCCATGCGAATAAAGAACGAAGTAAGTTTTAACAACGTTCAAAACATTAATTTAAAACAGTGCTCAATATAGAAATAGGCCTAGGCATATTCATTATAAGTTTTGGTTTAGACCATGTACAAATTATAAATTATTACAAAAATGTACATTTTGTTCCGACATCGAAAAAAAACAATGTCCTTTCAGTCTTTAAAACCAAATTTTATAAATATTACTGTTTGTTTGAGATGGAAATATTTTTCAACGAAATGTCGAATTATATTGTATGTATATTTAACTTAATATTAATGGTAAAAGTGCTAAACTTAATATAGCAGCGGACTATCAAAGTGAATAAACAACGAATATAGTATTAACAGCGTTCAAAATATTAATTTCAAACAATGATCAATATAGAAATAAAGATGTGTATATTTATTATAAGTTATGTTTAGGAAATGTACAAATTATACATTACTACTTAAGTGTACATATTGTTTCGACATCGAAAAAAAACAATATATATATATATATATATATATGTGTGTGTGTGTGTGTGTGTGTGTGTGTGTGTTTAAAAAGTAATATCAGTCCCTGTGTAACATTTTGTCTTTTTGAATGTTGTAAATATTACACATGAATCTAGTTCGGAATAAAGCTCAAACAACGCGCAAATAGAGAAAGCAATTCACTCTGAATTAATGCGTTTAGGAAGTATCATAATTTACGTTATTTACATTTGAAATCGTGTTTTTGTGCTCCGTCCCGTCCTTGGTTTTACATCTGTGTAGATTTCAGGTAATTTCAAAAGATGTCATACGTAAGACTGGCATTTACGTAGACCGAGTCGTCATCAGTTCATGTGGTATTGGTACTGAACATATTAGCTGGCACACAAATAGGAAATCAGAATTATAGGTCCCAAGTCTAGATTCAGGATAGTTCAAATAATTAATATCCTAGTGGACAAAAAAGATTTTCATTAATGTTCTGTCAATGTTATTGTGCGTTCAATAACAATCTCACTGTCAGCCGAAATTTAATCAGCTCAGTAAAGAACTGATTAAGAGTATATGAAAGCAGAATTAACAATATATTGTTTGTATTAAATACTGCTTTCGATTTGAAAATATTTGCATTTCTCAGATTGGCAGATATCTTAAGAATCTTGGAAACACCACGGCTTATATATTGCGATAGAAATTAAAGTGTATTACTGTGAAAATAAATAAAGAAAATAATTATCTCTCAACAGTCGGTCAGTTAAGTGCCATACTTGATACACGCTTGGGCGATCATGTCTCGAAAGAGACATGATTGACTGGGCAGAAGGTTATCCCGTAGTAGGTTGTCATTGCGTTCTGCGGTAGACTTATTGCCGTCCAAGGCTATGGAACTAAATCTGTCCTGTTATTTAACCCATAACTGGAAGGAATAGACGGATTAATATCTTTCCCAAAAGAAATTGCGCGTGAATACAATGAATTAAGCTGGAATTCAAACTCGGCTCCCCGATTTCTCGTTCCGAGCCGATATCCAATGCGCCACAACGCACATATTTCAACAACGAGAGCAAAATACTGTAAATAATACACCAAAAATTGCATCATTGTAATGGCTTTAAACACGCTCGATTTGAATTATTTGTTTAACGGCTTTTAAACTATTTATACGTGATTTAATGACGAAATTATCTTTTCTCGGGAGCTTTTAATGAATATAAAGTTTGACTATAAATATGCAATTTTATAGTTTTATATTGTTTTGTTTTGTTTGGATGTTCCATATCTTAGACCTTCATATGTATTTCCAAACCGGGTTAGAGAGGATCTGTGAGCAACAAGAATTAAGAGGTGATCTCATATCCCTGTAAAATTCTAATCTTCCTATCAGACGCCCTTGCCGCTTTATAAAATTCAATGTGATACTCAGGACTAAGCGTAAAATCTGTTTCATTGCCAATAAATTATAAAAAATAAACGGTTCTAATTGTTTAATTGTACAGTCCAACGACCAACACATAGAAACGCACAAAGGCAACGAAAGACGATTTTGAATTGATCTTTTAATCTTTGTTGTGATGCATTCTTTAATATACAATGCTTTTAGACTTTTCATTTTTACTATCCCATTTACATAAAGATATTTCAATAACACGCTTTTGTTGAGTTGTAACTCCACTATCTTTTTCAGAAAGAGAGAATATTGATTTTACCCAGCTCTCAATATTTTCCTCTAATGTTCGTATTTATAAAATGTTTTAAAATATTGATTTTTTATTCATTTTTATTTTTAATATTTTGGTTTCATCTTTCTTACAAAGAATGAATCGTGAATTTAAGAAAAGTGTTTTAAATATAACAAAACGCACTTGAATATAAAGATCAATTGTAGAAAATTTGTAGGGAGTCTACACAGTTCGACAACCTCTTATTTTTCTTTAATTTTCTTCGTGCATTTGCATAGCTAATGCAACAAAGAGCCATTTTAACAAGCGAAACACGCCGATTTATGTTTGTACTTTTCTAGAAAGAAAAGTGAAACGCGGTAGCATATCATTAAGGCAAGGAGTTCAAGATAGACATTGAAAGAAAGAAAAGGGTAAATAATGAGAATGAGAGGTGAATATAGAAAAATAGAAACGGGGAGATAGAAAGACAGCAAAAGAAAGAAAGAAAAATATTAAAATAAATTATTAAATATATAAATCAATGTTTACTGTTTCATAAGAATTATCGTTCTAAACTGATGTAAAAGACGTTACCTGTACATACGTTGTAAAAACTGCTTAAAGATGAATTTTAAAATAATACAAATTCACGCATATTAGAACAAATATATTTCAATCATTTGAAGAGTATATATAATTATACACACATTCACAAACACACATATGTGTGTATATGTATATATTTGTAATATTTTAAGACTATACCCTTATTTACATTCATATATATATATATATATATATATATATATATATATATTCAGTTCAATTTTCTTCACAAACGACTGGTGGAAATTCTCTGCTGTAGACACTGGCATAGTAATAACAATGTTTATTCAACCATCACCAGCCATGTAATTTTATCAGTAATACTGAGCTGGTAATACACGTTCTACAGCAGACTACATAATTATGCCTGAGGGAAGTATGGTCGTATGTCGAAAACATTTGTCTTCGGACCTTGAAACTCATTGTTAGAATCACACTATTGTTTATTTGTTTGAATACTGACTCCTAATTCTTTTTAATCTTGTGGAGGTTATAGCAGCATGTCACCATTGGTAACTGTCTAAAATACATGCGTCAGTAGATGAATTAAACAATGCGATTCAAGTTGGTTTAATAAGACACTTTCGTAGAGGTTTAACGTGCAAACACAAGTTCTCGTAGCCGCAGATTTTGATGCAACTGTTCAAACATATTTAATCATCTAATCTATTTATATGCATATATATATATATATATATATATATATATATATATATATATATATATATATACTTTAAATTAACCTAAATTAACGAATCTGATTGTGTCATCCATGCAGTATTGAATGTTAATCTACATTAAAAATCATACCAAAATCTAAAAATGAAACAATGAGCAAAAAAAATAATTTCACGGTTCAGTCAGAAAACCGAAGAATATATATATATACAAATGTATACAAATAATATATAACGTTTTTTACAATTTACAGTATAGTAAACAATGAAATAAACGTTGTTTTTCTTTAATTTGCTCCGAAATCTTCTCGATTTTTTTTTCATTTCACGCATGCGTCTCGTAAAACACTGATGGTATGCAATGTGGCAGGTTGCCTTGACTTATTTTACATATAAATATAAAAAAATAATATAGTTTAAAATGCATCTTTTAAATATATACCCCACACATTATTATTCGGAAGGCGTTGCGTTCGATTTCTCAAAATTATATATGGAAACTGTTCAGATGGTATTTGCATTCGACTCACCAGTCTAATTTTCTGAGTATCAAGTACTTACAAAGATGCAAATTAAATAATACCGAACGCAATATTACATATTATTCTCAAATATAAACATTCTCGTCTCCTTTTTCAAACAGACAGAAGAAATGAAAAATTTCCATCATGCTCGAGGAGGTAAGTAGAATAAAGCTAGCGTGTTGAAAGAGACAAGATCACTGGATCCAAGAACAGAAACGACACGAAAAATCTGGTTCCTTTCAAGAGATATAAACCTCTCTGAAATCAGACGTTGTAAGGTCAGCAGTTCCAGTATCTCTCTAACTTCAAAAACGTGATCTATCGCAGAGCTGCTTAAAATAGCAGAGACTACTAAATTAACTATCACACGATTAGCACAAAAGGCTTCAAGGTAAACTACAATGATTATCAAAAATAAATAGACGCTATTTCATTTTTCGCCTGATAGCGAGTCTATATGCGGCAAAACCAAGATTTCTTGATATCCTTTAAAAACTTGATATAAGTTTTTTGCGGTTACTCGAACATAAGAATGATTTCCTAAGAGATATAATATGCGCAGTGTTAAAAGGCATGGTGAAATTGGTGAAGAACTGGTATGAATTGGTATACTTAAGTGTTCTTCTAGTTTTGTCGGGCCGCCAAAGTTAATATTATTTTTTTACATAGACTATGCCGAATGTCACATTTGGACTCTAGCAATATGTATTCTGCATCAGACTCTAGAAATATCTAGAAAAGTCACGCTGCACAGATTTTTTCACCAAAGAAGACAACAGTATATTCATATATTATTTAACACAAATGACTATGAAACACTCCATAAAGAAAAAATAATTTCATTCTACTCCTCTGAAGATTCACCTCTCATCAATACACTAAAGGAATTGTAGATATTTCTTAGTCTTCATCAGGTTTTCTAGGTGATTTTTTCGCATTAATCATTGTTTGAGTCGTTTGGTTACTATGAATAAACATGCACACACACACACACACACACAGACACACACACACACAGACACACACACACACACACACACACATATATATATATATATATATATATATATATATATATATATATATATATAAAGATGGAAGAAGTGAACACTCTAGACTAGTATAACTAACGCTGTTAAACGACATAGACTTATGTCTGAACAGTGGAATCGACTATGATTCTTGAAGTCATTTACAGACAGATATTTCTTATATATGCACTCAAATAGCTTTTATTCTTCTGCCATAGTCAGCATATATATCAGCTTCTGTATTAATGAGACCGTGGTATGTTGTTGATATATACATAAAAATACACACATACATGATATTGTTAAATTATGTATTATTTATCAGCTAGAATATTTGTTTAGAAGCATTTTTGGAGAGCCAGTGTTATATATTATCTGCCCTCGTGCGTAGTTTTGCACAGAAGTTTATTTTTATCAAACAAAAACAATATAAAATTCTGGCTAGGAAAAGACATATACATATTGTTTTGAAAATATTTTAGAGATTTGAAAATTAAAGAATTCATATACCGGTTGATGGGCAAAATACTCCAGGTAATGAAATGTGGAAATAGAAATGTATTTAAAATAAATATTATTGCATTGAAAATATATAATTGTCTTTTTGTATTTTGATAACCAGCGTAAAGAAGATTAGATAATATAAACCTCGAAATCGTTTGGTAAATAATGTGCTTGGAAAATGACATGTACAAAATTCGTGATATATTTTAGTCGTAGTAAGAAGTCAGACGGCACTTGAGATGATAAGACAAACCCAACAACTGATTCCTGTGTATGCTGACTTCTGACCACACTTCTACAACCAAGTATCTCCGAAGAGAATAAAATAGTTAATATTTTTATATGTATGTGTTGGATATCGTTTATCAGTCAAGGCATTTTTTTGTTTCAGCAACAATACAAGCAATATTTTATACCAAAAACGACAGGTGTATATACCACCAGCAGAGATATCAAATTACAAGAATTTGTGGTATTTCCAGTGAAAAAACTAATTAAAGAATTTCACAAAAATTTTTTTAAATAAGGTTACCTTTAAAAGGAAACATTTCAGAATTTAAACATTATCTTCAACACTATCACTAAATATAATTTGTAGTATACTTTTATATATTCAAAACTTATTTTTTACAATTATTTTGCTTCAAGTGTCACTGCCACTGATGTGCAGGCGTGTACATAGGAAGAAATTGATGAGAAAGAGGAAAAAGTTATAGGGGCTGTCAGGGAAGAGATTCTATTCCACTCATAAGGTATTTAAGCTACCTTATACATAGTCATTGATTTTTACCTCGCCGAACAAGACACGGATATGTTTACTCAAGCATTAATTCAAGAATGTAGTCATTCTTTTTATTGTCATTACACTTAAAGATCAATACAACCAAGAATATTCAGAGATTGAATTTGGTGTGGAACGTGCTGTTGCTCTACCATGTCACTTTCAAGTCTGGTTATCGCTGCTCATGCTGCGGCAAAACCTGTGCGGATTTTTACGTATCAGGTACTATCTTTTGATAGGGTTGCTCCTAAGTATTTGAAACTGGACACTTACTCCAGTTGTTCGTGGTTCAAGGTGACGACTGCAATGCTGGTTTATTTATAATTATATTTGATTTCTCTGTGTTGATTTTTATTCAATATGTGCCAACAATTTTTAACGAGTTTATGAGTCAGGTCTTTCAACTCGTTATTATTGACCGTCATAAGGATGAAAATAGTTGTGAAACTGATAGTGATAGATTGTTAAAATCTGTTTTCGTGTATAGGAACTGACACTGAAAATCGTTTGAAAATAATCTCCCATTTAGTTATCTCAAGAGAAATGAGAAAGTCACATAGTATAGAAAGCCTGGATTTCTTCTATATGGTATTTTTTTATTTTGAATACACTGGAGACTTGTCAATCGACAGTGAATGCATTATTATATGCTTTCGTGAAATCAAATCAGTTTTTGAAGAGGTGCTTTTTGGATTTGTAAATATTTATCGTTGAGGAAACTACAGGTAAAGATGTGTTACATGGTTCTTCGTCTAGCAATAAAACCTGACTTATATTCTTACAGTTATATAGTGTTGTCGTTCAAAAGGTTGAATATTATACGGAGTATATCTTGCTTGGATGGCCAGGGATATTGTTCCATAATTCTGGATTCAGATTTACCTTTTTAAACAGGGTTGTAACTAGATAATAAATTCACTATGTTGGTGACTTTCTTGTGTTCTTTTTATTTACAAACGACTAATTTCAGACTTTGATTACAGTACTGATATCTTCATTTTAATGATGTTGTAATTCCTCAACTCGTAAATTACGCATTTATCAATGACGTAAACACCGAGTTTAACTTAAAACTTGCATGTAGAAACATATTACCGCAGTGTCTTTAGAATTTCTAGCTCGTTTTCATATTGTATTTATACTAGGAAAAGGATCGCCACTACTAAAATACATAAACATCGGTATTATTCGATTTTGAAATGGCATGATATCAGAAATTACTAATTAAAGAATATCTACAACAGTTGTGTTCAGAATTTAGTATACTATAATGTAGTAAATTAAAATATCTGCAAGAATGAAATAATATAAAACATTAAAAATTAATAGGTTTTATATTAAAAATAAAAAAATGATGTAGGTTTTACAACTACAACACTTTTCTTCAATCTACTGTGTCTTTTCAGAACGCTGACTTTCTTTGCTCTCCACAAATTTCTGACCATTGTAGATTTTATAATTTTAGTCTTTTCTAAACACTCCTAATCCGGTTACAATAATTCTGTATTCAGATTTGCTATGCAGTGTATTCGTATTTCACCTGTCTTGCTAGACACCAATCTTTCTTACGAGTATTATACTTTCCAAGCCATCTTTCTTCATTATGTATCTTTCACAGTAGATTTCTGGTGTTAAATATATTGTTTTTGTTTCTATTTTCCCAAAACTTAGTCGTTTTTAATATGTTTAGTTTTGAAATGTCATGAATGTACATTGAGCTGGTAAATATATGGCGGCTAGGTTGTTTTTAATAAGAAATTCCAAGATACCATTATTTCTTTTAGCAATACGACATTTTATAAATATTAGAAACGACTAAGTTTTGGGAAAATAGAAACAAAAACAATACATTTAACACCAGAAATCTACTTTTAGAAAAGAGACAATATTTTATTTTTATACTATTTGATGTATATATATCATTTTCTGCATCTTATTATCTTGTATGTATTTAAGATTTAGAAATATTTTACATGACGTGTATTGCGATAAACTCATCTTATCTGTGTTTTCGACTGATATTTTAAAATATTATTTCAGTTAGTACCCATTAAAGTGTTATTTTATTTATTTAAATCACTTAAACCAGCTTTCGTTAATACAGTTTTTTTTTTTTTTACTTTCATCTTTCGCTTTTTAGTAAGAAGCCACAATGCATTTATAAAATATTTTATAATAGTATACAAGGTATCATTACAGTCTGGATTCAGAAAAATGTATATTATTAGGAAATAGAATTTTCAAATTTTTATTCAATAGTAATATTAACAAATAGTATATTGAATAGGATTTCAGTCATTGGTGATCCAAAATTTAATGCGCTTTGCACTCTTTGCAAACTCAATGAAATAATTCCATATTGTCCTTAGCTTTAGCACATTCACTCTTTACGCTTTAATTCATGTGTTGCATTTATGATATTCATTAACTCTATCTTTTTCTTTCAGTATACTTCAGAAAAAATAATTTATTACTTTGTTTAACAAAACCATATCAATCTGTTGAGGTAAAAAGAATATTGCTAATGAGATTTCCTACGTGTCCAGACACTAGTGACACTCTGTGGAATACTATATCCTTTTTCCATAATAATACAACTTAAATGTAATACAACTTAAATGTAATTTGAACACCACCACCAACAACAACAACAACAACAACAACAACAACAACAATAATAATAATAATGATAATAATAATAATGTCAAAAACGTTAATGATTTCTCATAGTTTCTGATTTTAGTGGTTTTATCCCTTAAATGTTTTCTCTTTATGAATTCGTTACTTTACAATTTGCCACACAGATTTTCTTGTCGTTTCTGTAACCGTAACATGATGGGTGTATTTTTAAGATTTGATGATTTGTGTATATATGTTCATTAGGAAGCGTATTTAAGCGTAATTTTGATTCAACCGAGAAAATGTTCTTGTTTCGTTTTTATGCTTGAAATTGGAAGAAGCCAAGATTGATTGACAGGCAGATCTTGATTATTCGAAACTCTTCGGCGGAGAAAATATTACAATGGACTTATTTACACTACCTGTAAGTTTAAGCGGTCACCCTAAAGCACATATTTGACTGTAAAACAGGTCTTATATAGTTTGTTGGACAAGATGCCAGGATGGGTATATTTAGTATAGTATATTTGTAACTCAGATTCGTTCTTTAGTAGTGTATAAGTTTCAGTAAACAACAACAATGATAGCACTACTACTACTAGTTGCAATAATAATAATAATAATAATAATAATAATAATAATAATAATAATAGAAAACCGAAAGCGCTTAAGGAGAAAACTGCTATTATTTATTCTGCGAGGGTTCACAAAATGTTTCTTGAGTCTAGAATGATCCAGATCATACCATTTCTTGAAGAACAAAGTTTACTTGATTACTTTAATTCTGGCATAGTACTACTGCTGCTGGTGATACTCCTGCTACTACAAATACTATTACTAATAATGATAATATTAATAATAAAATATTATTTTATTATGAAATATTTATGTAAATGAAGACAATCAGTAAATATCTGGAAAAAAGAGCAAACACCAACTCGACTCGAAAAAATTAAAACTGTTACGAATCGGACATAGCCTATGATAATTTTATAATGGAAATGTTCATTGGAAAATTATATCTATTATTCTGCACTATTTGATAAATTTAGAGCAAAAACTATTATATCCGTGACTAGTTGTTTAAGAATCTATTTTCAGTGATCACTTGATTTCGACTTGTTTTCACACCTATTTCATCTCATAGAAAAGGACTGCCAAACAGAAACCATCTATAAAATTTCTTTCGAATAAAATATGATTTTAAGTGCAGAATATCTGACACATATTAAACAAATTTTATTTTTAAAATGAAAATGAAATGATCCAGAAGATAAATAACTGGAAAGAAATTAAAAACTAACATAAGAAATTTTCTGAATTAATGAGGGATTCGACTAACCTGTTTTTGTTTTATATTTGATCTAGCAATTCCTCCGTCATCAGTTGATCATGTTTGGCAGTCATTATATCTCACATGCCATTCATTTGATTATGCTGCTGATACAACAGAATCATTTAACATCTTCTCGGCGCCGTTCGCGTAAGTTATATAAAGTTACTGTGTCTAGACAACAGACAGTGTTGCGTATATAATTCAGATAACGACACATAGCACCAATTTCATAAATATAGAATTACGGTTTTCTTTTACACTTCTTTATCTGGATTGGCTATTTTTCCCCAGCAAGTCTTCTCAGAAAACATAAACGGATACAGAATTCATATTTGTTCTGGATGGATAGTGGTGGAACAATTTAACCCGATAATAGAAACCAATTTTAAATTCCGGTTGAAACTTAGCCGTAGCAGATTCGTAAGTAACAACCCGGGAGATCTATTCCATGAGAAAATAATCTGAGGACATAGGGAATATGCACATGTAGCGTAGCGGTTATGCGCCCAGGCAGTGGAACAGTAGACAGAGTTTAAATTTCACCTCTATCAGCCGCGTTCAATTTCGTACAAATGCACTTAATTTTCTATTTCTTCTCGTTCACTTTAAGATTCCATTGAGCTTTGAATATGCTGCTGCACATGACCTGGTGCTTCTGCTAAATATTTGCAAATTCTTGAAAAAAATCCAAAGAAGAATCAGGAACATTATTGGACTTAACCTGGCATTTCAGCTTCAGTCATATTCCAATCGCAGTAATTTAGATTGCCCGTGAGTTTCTGTAAATAATTTCATGTCAGTTGTTCGGGAAAACCTTTCGCTGTGATACGTAGACTTTAACAATTTAAGTTCACCATACGTTCTGAAGGGACAGCAAGTAAGGAAGAATAGATAGAATTTAACCATCGCAAAAATATTATTTGCAAAATTTTGCTACGTTGAAAGGATTTTGATATAACCTCAAGTTGAGAATTCAAATTTCAATTCTTTGCAAAGTTACAGTAATCTCACCAGAAGTTCACATGCAAATAAAACAGTGTTTGAAACATCCCGTCTTTGAGGGAATGTTGATTTAAATATGTAGTATGTTCTTCTGCAAAATCTCAATTAGGATAGAAATCAAATACTTTTCAGCAAGTGACAACTGTCATAAAAAGAATAGTGTCAGCCTATCAGAGACAGTAAATCTAAAATGAAACAAGTTCTTACTGAGTGTGAAAAACTAAGAAAATTTCAGATAGATTAGTAAAGAGTGAGGAGAAGAGAAGAGTAATCAACAAGGCACTAAATAACGATTGACATGAGAAAAACTATTTGGAAAAACATCGTATCAGAAGATAGATCTACTACAGATATGTCGGATTAAAAAATGTTATTATAGAAATCTTGGTTAAAACGAATGAATGGAATACTGAATCGACAACACTATTCCAACAAACTTATCAGTTAGTTAAATGCCATACATGATACACACTCCTATCTAGAAAAAGACTTGACATAATGAGAAAAATATTTTCGGTTGTAGGCTGTCATTACTTACTTCCTGATGAAGACTGTTTCCATTCCAATGTTATAGAACCCAATCGTTCCTAGAATTTTGCCTATAACTGGAAGTACAAGCGATGGATTATTTTTAGCAAAAAGTTATTTTAGCGTAAGTGTTTGCAACGAATTTAAGTGGATTCCGTTCGGATGCCACATTTGGAATGCATATTTGGTCACCACAATGTGTAATTCATATATATATATATATATATATATATATATATATATATATATATATATATATATATATATTATGGACTCTCCCATCGATTTCGATGTATGAGGGTCTAACCTTAGTAAAACATCCACATGAAGATTTGTTTATCGTGGTGAAGGCATTTTGTAGTACCATCCACACTTTTTGGAACCGCTGCCACAGATCGCATGAACAGCGGACCTCAATTATTTAACCCATAATTGGAGGGAACGGACGGATTAATACCTTTCCCAAAGGTACTAGTGCGCAAGTGAACGCAGTGTGCTCGACTGGAATTGGAACTCGGCTCACTGATTTCCCCCTCCAAGCCGACATCCACCGCACCAAAACGCACATCCGTGAACGCTAACAGCACCTGGTATTCCCAAGTGGGTACCCACCTAAGTACTGTCCAGGCTCAACGTTGCTTCACACACACACACACACACACACACACACACACACACACACACACACACATATGTGTGTGTATGTGTGCGTGTGTGTGTATGTATGTGTGTGTGCGTGTGTGTGTGTGTGCGCGCACGTGTCTGTGTCTGTGAGGGCATGCGAGTGTGAGCTTATATATATATATATATATATATATATAATATTCTTACATAAATTATTATAAATAGAATTATCAAAACTAAAAAAAAAATTTGTAAAATTTTATTTCATATTAAAACATTTATATACAATATTGTCCTTGAAACATATTATCCATAAAATTATAAGTCTTTCTTTTTAAATACTACCAGAAATTTTAAATGTTTTCTATTTTAGGATTCAGTGAAGATTTTCATTAATAGAGCGTCTAAATTGACAAAAAACAACGATAATTGAAAGTGTATGAACTGCTTTACCTTTGACTGATGTAGTGATTAAATGTTACACATTTGAATTTCACAAGCTTTCATAAATGAAGGGAGGTGAAAAAAATATAAACTATATATTTTACCAATATTTTAACTAACAATTGCCAAATTATTTTTTTTAATTTATAAATGAATAAGTACTGAAGGTTTCATGAATATTCGACAATTATTTGATTTGTGAAGAATTTAAAATTAATGTGTTCACCACCACAGAAAAGAAGCTAAAACTTGCTATGCTAATATATGGGCCAAACTTTGTCCCGTGAAAAGAAGAATTTTAATCAAAATTTCGAATGGTTTAAAAAGGTTTAATATATTTATTCAAATATTAAATATATTTTGATCTGTTTTGTTAATAATAATATAGAGATATTGCCAATAAATTTTTGTTTTCAGCAGTCGTGGCATTTGAAGTAGGCTTGATAGAAAACGGACTGTAGGTATTTTGGCGCATTTTGAAAGAGTTAATATTCAGAAAAATATTAAATTAGAACTTAATATTAAATTCTCTCGCTTATCGTGTAACGTCGAAATTTAATCTCTTTAGTTGTTAAACAAATAAATAATAAATAAGTGGATGTATCTAGCTACACTGATGAGCTGTGATACAGCGAAACACACTTGTATGTGGATGACTAATATGTATATATAATTTGAAAGATACATCATTTAAATGCGGTTAGGACACATCATCAGTGATGTTACCCGGGTTCATTCACGGTTTCGGTCCTTTAGAAACATCATACTTCTCCCCAGGTTGACTCAGCCAAGGTTGATCAGGCCACGGCCTGTGTCCTAATCTCTGTTTGCTACGTTTTGGAACGAAATATGTTTATGGTTGTACAGGAGAAGAGGGAATATTTCTAGAATAAGGTCCTCCACAAATAAAGGAATGTCGATTGATGATAATGTGTAAATGGTTTCACTAAATATCCGGAAAAAATAAAAATAAAAATAAAAATAAATTGACTTTTCGTGATATTAATGTGAAGATGAATGGTTAAAATAGCTAAATGACTAGATAAAAAAAAACTTATTAAAGATCCTAAAATAAATACATAAATTACGATTTGGAAGATACCATTCCATATATTGATTAATTTTTGAAGGTTTATCAACATATTGAAAGTTAATTAAAGCCCCAAAAGAGTTTTAGTTTGTAATAATGTTTTAGGGAAAAGGAAGATTTAGATAATCTAAATAATACACAATAAATCATTATTAAAAACGAACTGTTGGCTTCTAATTCTTTCTATAATTTCTATCAGACTTTTCCTGTCCAGTATTCTTAACGGATTCATCTGTTATATGATTTTTGTGAATTGTGTTTGTATTTAGTCCATAATTGCATGAGATGTAATGTACTATATTTGTTTTTGATTTACAGAAAATATTCGTGTGTAATACATATGTATTACTTTTTATACCATTATATGTTAAATAAATTAAAGCTTCGAAAATTGATTTCGTCGAACGCTGATTTTGGGTTACATATCACAGAAGTGACACGAGTAATGCATAATTCATAACGAAATTGGCATAGCTGAATAAATTCAAAGTTTTAAGTAAACTAAAAAAAAATATAATCTATATAATTCGGCTAACGGATGAAAATATCGTATAAACAATAAAGTGAGTATGAAACACGAATAAATCACTTTTGTCTCCGTTGCTTGTCATAGAATTTCTTAATCTTGTGGAGCCACCAACCGATAGTTTAATATTTAATGCTAAGCCAGTGTTCAGATTTTTTTAGTTTAGACAACTTTGGCTATATATCAAGTCTTCTGTTGATTTTACCATTCATGCAGCCAATAGACACGTTTCGCTTTATTTAGATGACCACCCATGCTGTCGAAATAAACTCAACACAGGGTGCTGTAAACAACAATTTAAAAAAAGGCTAAATCTCTACCAGAATCATTACAGTGAAAGAATAGAAGATGAACATTTATAATAATTTTCATATATAAAGAAATGACAATGAAACGCTATTTCTATGAAAAACGGAAATTTACAAAAATTACATCGGAGTCTTTATAAAGACAATATACGCTAATATAAGCAAAGCAACGCGCACTAGGAAGATGTTTTATTCACAAAGTTTTTACAATGTAAACTTATACATTTTAATATCTAATTTTCTTATGATGTCATATATTTATGTGCGCTATATATAACTGTTAAGGAAAGGACCAAACGAAATTCATAAACTCTTTCACACATTTACACAAGGGAAGAGATAAAAATTGAGTTTTGTACAAAAATTGAATAAACGAAAATTTTTAATATAGTTTTTGGTTAGTATATTTGATAGCTTCTTTTATTTGTATTTTTTCTGTTTTTGCCTAGTGAATCCGTATTTTAGAGTAAAATTTAATCAGGTAGTTTGAAGATTATATTGTGTTGGACACAAATTTGAATATTTACAGTCATTAAAAATCATTAGCTCACTACTCTTATCCATAAATTTATTAAGGCAGCCGATGTCAGCATAAGAAATGTGAAACTCACTATCCTCTGATTAGTTTCTGGAATCCATACGATAAAATATATATTTGTAACATATTTTACAAGTAGTGAACCCATAGACTAACACAATATACTGTCAGAAAATTAAATTTACACTAAATTAGTGTACAAGGGTTGTATTAAAAATTTATTCTTAAGTTGTTATATACATATATGTGTGTGTGCGTGAGTGTGTGTACGTTTGAGTGCGTGTTTATAATGTAATAGTTTCATAAAAAACGTATGATAAAAATAGAATTTACTGCAACAGAAAACTCGTTGTTTCGATACTAGCTTATTAGCACCTCATTATGCATGAGGTCGTGTTAATAAGGAAGTACCGAAACACAAAGTCTCTTTCATTGCAGTAAACTACTTTCCTACTTAACTACTGCCTTTCTGCTTCCTGCTTTCCTGCATGCTGGAAGTTCTCTTCAGTCGTTCCTGTCTTTAAGAATTGTGGTGAACCCTCGGACCCATCCAACTATCGCCCTATCAGTCTTCTACCTATATTCGGGAAAGTATTCGAGACTATAATCAATGCTGAAATAGTTCATCATCTCACCGCCCACAAACTGTTCTCCGACAGGCAATATGGATTCCGCTTTGCCAGGTCCACGGCCGACCTGCTAACAACCGTAACGGAGTACATGCGACAGACCCTTGATGCGTCTGACGAGGCTCGCGCGGTTGCTCTGGACATCTCCAAGGCTTTCGACAGGGTTTGGCACTCTGGCCTCCTATGCAAACTACGCGGTTATCGTATTACCGGTCGCCTGCTTGACCTAATCCAATCTTTCTTAAATAACCGCAAAATGAAGGTCGTTCTGAATGGGCGTGGCCTCTTCGTCCTACACCACGAGTGCTGGTGTCCCACAGGGCTCTATCCTGGGCCCGACGCTCTTCCTTATTTTCATCAACGACCTCCCAGATGAGATCAAGTCCCAAGTAGGCATCTACGCAGATGACACTACAATATACTCCTGCAACAGTAAGAAACCTGTCGAGGCGGACAGACATAATCTCGCTGCTGACCTTGAACGGGATCTACACTCTGTGGTCAACTGGGGCAAAAAATGGCTTGTCAACTTCAATTCATCTAAGACCAAGCTGTTGTCTGTCAACCATTACAGGCAACCTCTCCTGCCTCCCATAAGCATGGACCAAGCGATTCTCCCGGAGAGTAATACACTACGCCTCCTCGGACTTACCCTGTCCTCAGACCTCAAATGGAACCACTATATTGACTCCATAGCAAAATCTACTGCTAAGAAGATTGGGTCACTATGTCGATCCAGGATGTTTTTTACACCTGAATCCATCCTGCATATATACAAGTCAACCATCCGTCCGTGCATGGAGTACTGCTGCCATTTATGGTCAGGTGCCCCTGCCGTTCTCCTCAGTGTTCTTGACAAGCTCCAAAGGAGAGTCTGTACTGTGATATGTACTGATCTGGCTGCTCGACTGCAGCCACTTCCCCATCGTCGAAATGTGGCCTCCCTTTGTCTGTTCTATAAATACTTTCATGGCTTCTGCTCAGATGAACTTAAGTCACTGATGCCTCCTCAACAGGTGTTTACTCATGCAACCAGACTGGCAACTGGGTCCCACCCATTCACAGTCAGGTTAGGCAAATGCAGACGACAATTCTACTCCTGCAACTTCTTCTCTCGCACTTCCCGCCTGTGGAACTCGCTCCCGTATTCTTGCTTTCCTGACGGCTACAACCTCCAGCAATTTAAATGCAAAGTCAATGCTTATCTACTAACCACTTGACTATAGCTCTCTCCCCACCCCCCGTATAACCTTCCCTTTCTCTCCACCTATGTATCTGTCATCGCACCTGCTTACTCAGCTTTCTATTGTTCCTTTCTAACTATTTTGTATTGTTCGCTCTCTTATCATTAATATTTTTACATTTATGTAGCCCCCTGCACATCAGTGGCGTTTCCGCCTTGCTCGGGGTGAAATGATTAAACAAAAATTAAATTTATAATAAATATATTACCATATATAATGCTGTACAATGTATCGCGCACATTTAATAAAGTAAATCACTACAAGCAATAGACTGTTAATTAGTATACTCGTTAATTTGTAAGTTTATATCAACGGAGGATTTTAATCCGATGAGTACTCAATATTAGAAATTATAGGATACATATCTTATATCATCTAACAATTAACAGAAACCAAAAAAGTAAAATTGCACACCCATAAAATTAGATCCAAACGATTAAAAATAGTTTGAAAAAACCTAGGCCAAGGCAAAATTCACAGGTCAGTGTGTAAGGCAAAATTGTGCATACTGATTAGATAAGTAATAGAAAATTGATATATAACGCCAGTCAAATGTTTTTAAAACCTAAAGAATGAAAATACCTCCTAGAGACGGTCACATGATAAATTTCACTACTTAAAATTCGTTTCGTGACTGGTCATGATAATTCCATTATGGGAGCGGTTAGCTAACGGAACTTGTTGAAATGTAACAAAAGAAAATTCAAGAAGTCAACGCGTCACACATTCATTCAATTTCTTCGTCCTTTGTTTTCTTTATTCATTTTCACTTCACTCCGACAAAGAAAACAACAACAACAATAACAACAACAACAGGATACTCCATCTGTCTGTACATCCTACTACTATGAATATGAACACTTAATTTCTGTGGTACAATTTAAATAGTTACATTTCACTTTGCAAGTCAATTACATATATTTTCTCATCGAACATATTCTTTTCCTTCTTACACATCTAAGTTATTAATGTTCAGCAAACAAAATTCTACTTATTTTTTCAATAAACTGAAGATATCGTTAAATGCGGGAATTTTCAGCTATGTTCGAAGTGTCCTTGTACCGGGAATGGCTGACGAAACCTACAAGAATTGTGACTCCGCAAAGAATACACAGTATAATTCTGAACACTACATGACGGTGACCCCGTTAGGAATACGCACTCTACATTTTTGGGAATCCCGCAAAAACACACACCCTACAGAATTATATAACCGCAAAAAACATTCAACCATCACTACATAAAATTGCAACCACACATAGACACTGTTTAATAATCGCATACAAGATAGAACAAATGTCACCCCCTCCAAGATTTTCCAGAAATAGTATGATACAAAATCGACACAAAACAGTTTTCATCATTCATCGAGAACCAATTATACATCTGCAAGTTCAATTTTTTAATACTGGAGATAACAGGCACTTCATCATAACGACCACAGAATTATATATGCAGTAGGTGAAGATAATTAAAAAGACATCGGTGTTATAATAGACAAAGGCACAAGCAAATGCGTCATGGGATACTGCCAGATCGACAAATAGATATTAAATTCAGAGATCTTTCAAATCTCTTCAAACACGCGTAGACACTCGGTATCAACAAAAAAGCATCAATCAACTACTTTGCAAATCAAACGAAAAAAGGCGCTTTTCCAAACGCATTCAACTCAAAATGGGGCAATACAATCAATTAGAATATTTTAAACAGGTTTATCAATTCTTACCGAGAACTTTCCAGGAATATACATACTGAAATAAACGGAACTCTGATAGGGTTAAACCTTCGTCAAAATCTGTTGTCACGAGCGTCCCAACTAAGAATCTACTTTTCAGCCTGAGTGAAACAACACAAAACTCTAAACCGACACAAACTACTGGCAAATAACGACTCCATAAGCCGCATACAAGCCTCAAAACTCAAAAAAGCGAATTTTCACTGGACAACGATTAATCGCAACAGACACACACAATAATGACAACTCGCGATTTTCCTTTTTTCATTTTCACTCTAAGCCGCCAAGGAAAACAACAACAACAACAACAACATGAACAACAACAACAACAACAACAGGGCATTCCATCTATCTGCGATAGTTAAAATTTCTTTATTTGTTTGTCCTTTCTCATCCTGTCGCCTACCTACCAAAAAAGGGTAAGGAACATATGACTTACATCCTGCTACTATCAACAATTAACTTTTAAATTCTGTGGGACATCTAAACTTATTTATAAATAGAACTTTGTCTGAGTGTGTGTGTCTGTGTGTGTCTGTGTGTGTGTGTGTGTTACCTATAGACCCCGAAACGGCTGAACCGATTTTCTTGAATATTTACAAAGTTGTACTATAAGCGTCTGCAAGTGTTCTTAGCGATGTTTTGTGTCGAGGTACCCCAATAAATAGCGAAAATCCATAATCGAATAAATCGAGTTATAGAAGGAGTGGTACGATTTTAATCAAATTTGATACACTCATAGACAAAGACATAAGAAACGATATTCAGAAGTTTCAAGGTTGAAGTTCTTGCAATAGTGCAGAACATTTGATATCGATACCAGGAAATCAAAATTTGACTAACATCCATTCATTTTTCTTTCAGTTTAAGGTTTCGCTTTAACTGGAAACAACTATTGCTTTTTAGTCTTTCGTGCCAACGTCCAAAGTGTCTGAGCTCCAGGACCATGGATTAGTTTTAAAGCTTTCATTACACCCGAGTAGTGCCGGGCTATACTGCTAGTTTTAAATACTTACATTTCGTTTTGAACAATTTTAAAAACAAATCTACATGCATTTTTTCTATGAATAGTTTTATTCTCAGAAATATTTCATAGTGTTCAGTTATGAAAATTTCACTTATCTTTTTCTTTTTATAATTTTGATATTTGGTTGATAAATCTTTACATCAATCTTTACGAAATAGTTTATCCTTTCATATTTCATTATCCCACCTTCAAACTTCTGATATTTAAATTGTATAGAATTCGGACATGTTTGGAACAAGGCCAATTTGACAAGCATAGCCGAGACCCCTACAAAATTTACATAGTAATAAAATGAAAATAAATTGATCAACTTTATAAATCCGTCGGTGATAGTTTATTTCATAATTATGTAAAAATATTCAAATCATCAGATCAAATATTTTAGATAAATGAAGGGTTAGATATATCCATACCAAAGGAATAGTGAGGTGGATGAGAAAAAGTTGTTGTTGGGAAAAAATCTGACATACAAGGGTAATCTCTGAACATGGATGTCAAGGTGACAATGTTGCATTCACAAACCAGACGATAAAATAACTTGGAATGAACTTTGAATTATTCATTTTCAAATACAGGAAAGTAAATTTAGGGGACGTATTTAAAAAAAAAATCAATTGACTTCTTAGATTTTTATATTAATTCTGACAGCAATAATAATAATTTGGTCATACAAATATACAGGTTTTGTTCCCTGAGAATAATATTAATATAAACCTTCAGAGGATAGGTGTATGATAAGAATGTTAATCATTACAAAACATAATACTAAACAAAAACGTAATATCATTAATAATATTCATCATTTTAATAATAATATTAATAATAACAATAAAAAATAATAATTTCGGAAAATTTTGATATTTAAATAATAAAGTTGTAATAATAATAATGGAAATAAAAAATGATAGAAAAAATTTACACATTATATATTTTTCGGACTATTGTCCTCATCTTTGTAGACATTTATACCATGTTTGGGTCGTTATACACCCCGGGATTCTTCCGTTGCAAGGAATTTAGAAACACACCCTTTTTTACGATCACCGGGGTATATTCTTCCAATATATTTGTGCGAAGCATCTTTGGTTATTAAGAGTTATTTCCCTCTAACCAGACTCTAAGTTGACTGTTCACCCTTGCTGTAGACTGCTATTGAAATCACAAATATTTTGGTCAAGTCATTGCGACTAGATAACGTATATATAGGCTAGGCCATGAATCATTAGAGTTTAATGAGTTTTAAAAAATGCATATATATATATATATATATATATATATATATATATATATATATACATTACTCATTCACATACAAACGTGTTTCGATGTGTCACTACTCATCAGCGTGGTTAAACGTTTGATTGTTTCTGGCCGGGATCAAAACACGACCGATTAGGTGTCAGTGGGAGTCGCTAACCAATAAGCCATCGGTGTATGTAATTAGAGAGGAGAAACTTTTAGCGTGTTATATACAATCGATATATACACACGCCAGTCACCGAAAGAACTCAATTTATTGCTGAAGTGTGATGCATATATATATATATATATATATATATATATATATTACAGAAATACTAAGAGGTTTTGAATAATTGAGTAAGTCAGCGAGTCTTTATTCGACCTCAACAGAATGCAGAAAGCACTGGACCGCGGTTTCGTCCTATATTTGGGATTCTTTAGCAGTAACAGTTGAGGCGCCACAAATATAGTACGAAACGGCCGTCCAGTGCTTTCTGCATTCTGTTGAGGTCGAATAAAGACTCAATGAATTACTTTATATATATATATATATATATATATATATATATATATATATATATATATTCCGGTTGCTTATAATCATAAGTTTAGTACAACTACAAGCCAATAAACTTTAAAATTTGGATGTTTTTGTAGACGATGTTGAATGTTTTTTATATATATTTTCATAATCTGATTATTTATTGTAATTCGCAAATTAATTGTATTTGCCTCTTATACATTCATGTTTCTGCTATCCATGGCCTGATTTAATTTTTGTCCATGCAGTCCTTTTTAGAATTATGTTTTGTTTTTGCGACGATTATGTGTTATTTTTCTGTATAAATGTAGTTATTCTGACATACACAAAGTACATACTTAATAATTATTTTTTTTATTTTCATTTTTCTCAGGTTGTAGAAACCGTTAAATAACACAGGTATTTTGCTTGTTATTGCTGCTTTTCTCGTCTCACATGATGTCAGAAACACTTTGGGATAAATATTTAAGCATACAAAATGCTTATGAACCGTTGAAGAGTCAACGGCTACCTAACACTAGCCGGTGTACCGATAAAACGCCGTGAAAAAGGCAAAACCCTACCACTATTGCTCCCGCGTATATTCATGGATTGGCCCAATAATATTAGAAAATCTAACGACTTAAAGAAGGTTACTCTTAACGACACTTACTCCTCGCCCGGTAATGAGCGAAATGCGCTACAAAAGGCACCTAGCAGTCATCCTGCGACTACTTTTATTAATCGCATGAAGTGGACAAATTTCCTCAGAATTTATCCTTCCCACGGGATGGAAGGTTAGTGCCATGAAAATAAGTGGACAGCTAGAAAATGTGAAACAAAAGATGACTATATTGCACATAAGCATTATAGGCATATGCGAAACGTAGTGACCAAACAATGGGAACTTCATAAAATACGACCACAGAATTATATATGCAGTAGGTGAAGATAATTAAAAAGACATCGGTGTTATAATAGACAAAGGCACAAGCAAATGCGTCATGAGATACTGCCAGATATTTGAAATACTTTTAGTACTTACAATCAAAGAGAAACTTCTCAATATGTTGGAAATAGTGAGTAACGCACTGACAACACAAAGTACAGAAGAAGAAACCAAGTCCCTCTACTTCATACTAGAGTATACCAAGGTACAGTGCAAATAGCAAGAACTCAGAATTATCATAGCACATCTGAATATCAAATTTAGCCAAGGAAGAGAAGGTGAAACAGACAGCAATTTTTGACTAAGACACTGCAATGGACGTGGTGAGATACAGGTTCAATGGTGCAAAGTGAATGACCATATCATAACCAACAAGAAGGAAAATGTATAGGGACAGCGTGAAAACAAAATATAAAGTACAAATTGGAAACGGAAGCCCAGAATGAGTCACATTTAGAGAAGTTCTGGTTACATCAGTGAATAACTTGATCCCAAAGTTAAACGCACGTAACAAAAAACGAGTGGATCAGAGAAGATATTAGGTACATAATGCAAAGAGACAGAAAACGATGCCAAGATATAGAAAGGAATACAGAAGTCTATTCAAGGAAATAAGGATCAAATGTAGACAGGCTGAATAAATATAGCTCAACGACAAGAGCGCCAAAGTGGAAGGAATGAGCTCCAAAAATAAAAGTGATATGCATAAAAAAGTAAAGAATGGAACACGGCAAAATACCTGTTCAGCAACATGATAAATAAAATCAAAGGACGTAGATAATATTAGAAAAGAAAATACTTCAACAATGGGACGAGTATATAAGAGATCTCTACCACAGCAAGAGAACACAACAAACAATGCATAAAAATATGGATGGTCTAGTAATTATTCAAAACCGAAGTAGAATCTGCAATGGCAAAATTGAAAAAAACAAAGCAGTAGTACTAGACGGGATTATAACACATCATAAATAAGTCGAAGGCCTGCCATATACCTGCCGTTGCTAATTAAAAATCCGTACTATTTTTGTAAGGGTACTAACCTTCAAATGACTCGTTACAAAATTTGGCCCAATCGAATTAATTTTTGTAACAAATTACAATTATTTTACTGAAGAAGGGAGTGTTGTAAATTTGCAAAACAATGGAAAAATCTGCATCATGTGCGTTGAAAAATATGGCTTTCTCATGGTGAAAAATAATAATCAAGCAAATAAATCCCGTTGATAACATTATTCGGACTCTACTTTGTCTGTAACAAGGGTTAAGAAGTAGTAATTTGATATTAAACGCAGTCGTACACACATAAATGTGGCTGAACGCTCAGGTTGCCGAAAATAGGCAGTTGTTTTGGGCAATTTTAAATTGAAGTTGCGTGAGAGAGCAGAGGAACTGAAAGTATCAGACAGGGTATTCAGCATTTTGCTTAAACATTTTTCTTTGAGAAAGCTGTGTTCACATTAGATGCTGCGTTTGCTCAGATTTGATCAAAAACAAAAAGATGTCAAATATTAAGAGCGTTGTTTGGATCTGTTTAAACGCAACAAGGACTGTTTGTGTAAATATCTGACAATGAATGACACATGGATCAATCACTTCATTCTGTAATTAAATTAGCAGTCAGCTGAGTGAACATTAGCAGGTTAAAACAGTCCAAAACAACCAAAATTTAAACGTTAGCAGGTAGGACTTTAACCGCCGTATTTTGTGATGCGTAATATATTTTGTCCATCGATTAAGTTGACAAATACAGAAATATCAATAGAGAATATTATATAGTATTATTAGTGCGTTTGAAGGAAGAAATGGTCAAAAAACGGTCACAAATGAAGACAATGAAAAGCGTCAAATTCGTTCCCAACGGACACGAAAGAAATTATCAACTGCACTTTGAATTGCTTTCATATACACCCTATTCTCCAAATCTGGCCACCTGTAACTACGGGCTGTTTGCAGAGCTCAATAGACTGCTCTAAGAAAAGAGAATTGGCTCCAATAAGAAAATGTTATAATGTTCGAATTGTTATAGAAGCTTTAGAATAAGTGTATCAACCTAGAAGACAACTACGCTGATGAATGACGTCGAATTTTGCCTAATAAGTTTGTTTTATTAGTTAGGCTTGAGATTTATTGAGTGATATGTTAGTAGATATGTTGATATCTCTTGAATGTTTTGGCGTAGACAAACTGAGAGAGATAATAAACGAATTCTACAACAGTGTCAATGAACCAAAGGTCCTAAGTCCATAAATTTTTATTTAACGACATGAGAAACCACGAGCAAAGGAATGCGAACTCAACCGAATAATAAGTTTAATGGGCCCCATAACAAAACTCATCTTCCGTATTCTGATGAACAGAAAGCACAACAGAATCGACCCTGAGATAGGACAAGTACAGTGTGGCTTCATTAAAGTTACCAGAACGAGGAATGCGATATTTATGCTCCGAATGTTAACTGAAAGAACAATACAAATGCAAATATACATTACGCTGTGCTTTATAGAAAACACGTTTGATAAAATACGTCACTAATACCTGAAAATGTGTTAGACAATCTTGATATTTTTGGAAAAGATGTTACGGCTATCAAGAATCAAAACTGGGAGAAAACTGCTTATATATGGATAGAAAGTGATCTCAGCAGTTATAAAAAAAACATAAGGATCGCAAGACAATGGTGTATTTTCTCATTGGATCTATTCAACATTTACAGCGGAGCAATTATGAAAGAAATAAAAGCCTTGCTGTGATTCATCAATGACATCAACATTCTCAGCAATATAAAATACGCGGTTAACACGCTGCTGATAACAGTCACGGAAAAATGTATGATTTTTACAGAAGGTAGCAAAAGCTATCGAGAAGAAAAGACTTAGCATATACTTGTTGAGCACTGAATATATGGTCATCAGCAGAGAAAAGAGCATAATAGGCCAACTACGTGTCAAAATAAGTAAAAGAATAAAACAAGTATCCATTTAAATACTTGGTAAATGTTCTAACAGAGGATGGAAAGTGCGATATTGAGATCTAAGAAGCACTGGCATTGTCAGGGACGCTTCTTAAAGATTACCTGAGTGATGAGAGACAGAAAAATCCCATTGGAAACATAGAAAAGAATGTTGAATTGCTATGTGATGTCTGTCCTTCTGCAGTAAGTGAAAGTAAGACGATCTCATCAAGTATATAGGAGAGGCTTGAAGGATAAAAAAAGGATGCTAAGAATACTATGGACGAAGAACGTGAGCAACAATGAGGTGTTGGAGGAAATGCAATGAAGTAAAAGAAAACTAATAATTAACCTCAGGGAAAGATAGATTAGCATGCTGGTACAGGTAATGTGAAAAGAGTGTCTTAAGAGTTTAAGTAATACGTAATAGGTCTGAGCATATGAATGGCGGCGCTGAGTTTGGAAGATAGTGACAAGAGACATAGCCAGATGGAAGTCCATGATCGCCTACGTCATGAAAGAGCACGGTACATGAAGAAGAATTAAATTCATACGCCAGTTCCCGATTTTAAGTGTAAATTGGATTAAAGAAATTTATATCAATTGATTCTGTCGGCAGTTGAAGATGAGTTCATTTTCAATACTTTACTTTGAATTTCCTATTCGATTACTGTATTTTCATTTCCAATCATAGATTTCATTTTTATCTGAAGTACTTGGGAATTTGTGTATGTCCAATGATATTCTGTTTAAAGTGTGGGCTGAGACTTCAGTCTTTAGTTTCCAATATTATTTTGATAGAGCAGTTGGATGTTTCAAAGAAAGCCTTGGATAACATATTTCTGTGATATATTTCAGCTGAAATCCTTATGTGTATCATTTTCTTTTCCAATCTTCTATCGAAGAATAGTAGCTCCATATATGCTTTATCAGAATTTCATTTGCCTTCAACAGGGCATTTGGTATTGTTATTACAGTTACAATGATGTTTATATTCTTATGTTTTATTGTATTTTTTTTGATAATTCGTTGTTGTATGAGTTTAATAAAGTTGTGAATGATCATCGTGTTTTTCACGTTCAGCAATTCTCTTTTATTGTTGAAAGCAATAATCGGCCAATTATACCTATTCGTTCAGGCTAGAAAATCACAAATGTCATACTATGTTGACGAACTGTGTATGGCAGTGTAATGGAAAATATCGAAGAATCTTCTGCAAAGAAGATGAATGCAGGACGGAACCGCGGGTATATTTGATGCAGAATCTGCAATGAAAAAAATGGCTATTTTTGCTTTCAAAAATAAAAGAGAATTGCTGAACGGCAAAAGCGAACAAATGTCAAGAAATAGGCAAGGGTTAAAACGCGGATAGCTTGATACGGATCCAATAAATTTGTAAGGTTATTTTTTGCTTTACATTCTCCGGATAGTATTGAACAATTTTCTTGCTTAGTGCCTTCGAGGAGAGTTGTTTACTGCCCTCCATTCATATATAGCTGTTAGCATAATTATGTGTGTGCGTCTGTGTGTGTGTGTGTGTGTGTGTGTGTGTAAATAATATGAAATAGATAAACTCCGATGTAGTTTTACTATATTTGTTTAAAAAATTAAACAAATAAATTAAAAATGTGTCGTAATAATCCATTTTTTATTAAATTTCGTAAATTGTTTTTGAAAACATTTGCTTACATTGGGATATTCAGCCAGTGCAGATATGAATTCTGAAAAATTAGTATATGTGTGTTTAAAACACTATTGCGGCCTTTGTTTCTTCGAGATCACGTGGACGTCAGATCCATTTGTTTTTTTTTCTCTCGAAGACGCATTTTCGAATCCTGAAAAGATCTCTCTGATTTATGAAAAAATATACTCTCTAATTTTAAAAATAAAAGAGAATATCTACTCGAATACGGGTTTCATTAAAAATACTGTTGAAACAAATAAACTATAAATATATAAATATTTGTATATATATATATATATATATATATATATATATATATATAAACATATATATATATATATGAGAATCCGATTGAACTCAAGTAAGGAAGTACAAAGCTGATTAATGAGTGTTGAAGAATTAAAACCAAAAACATTAGTGTTGAGGGTGAAAATAAATCACTAATCAGGTGGATAGCTGATACATTGTATTTACATTTCTGAAATTAAAATAAGTTCGAATGTAGAGAGCCGGAAAATAGCGAGAAAATACTCTGTTGGCATAGAAATTACTGCTATATCTATGCAGCTCAACTGTAAATTGATAAGCAAAGACTAATTAGGAGAAACATTGCAGAAGCGTATGTTGTTACTGAAGATATATGTGAAACTATATTTTATCATTCATATATATATATATATATATATATATATATATATATATATATATATATAATTTTTTCTTACTCCGTTGAATTTTTTATGTTTGTGAAAATTGTCCCCTTGGAAGTCAGGTTGGAGTTGTTTCCTGACAAATTTAAAATAAAATTTGTATCTAAAATTCCAGTTTTAGGGTAGCCATTGAATAAATATCATAGTTTCAAAGTTTTGACAGTCGTCATCATCGCAGTCGTAGTGAGAGAATTCAGATAATCATGTGGAGTTACGTCTTTTAATCAGCATTATTCCTCGAAATCATCATGGATTTGTCAAGTCAATATTAATTTAATCAGCCTATTCACAGAAATATTTTCTCAGCAACAGTGTTTTCATAGAAAATATATATACCCAGAAGAGGGTTATACAACATAGTCTTCCAAGTATCATTGAAAACCAGTTGTTGTTGTTTTGTAGGAGAGTGTTAAATGGATTCGTACTTTGCCTACTTTGGATCTGAGCACAGATAGACGATTAACATGAAATTTGAGATTATACATAAAGGTAACAACTGAGGAGCTTTTTCATTTTTGCATACGTTTGCTTAATGTCACCTGTAGTATAATTAAGGATGTTGAAACTGTATTGCACCACGGGGATAACCAAGGTTGTTGTTGATTATATACTTTTTTAAAACTTCACCTCGGTATTCAATATCAAACGTGCACGACTGTAGTTTCCATTTCTTTCTCCTTCATTTGCATATACTCTATTCAGTTTTATAACCTTTGTGAAAAAATATAGATCTAGTGAGAGTGTTTCTGCTATTGTCTCCTTCTTGAATGTTACTTTCGCATATTTATCTAATACTAAATCCATACATACATCTTCACTCAAATGTTATATATTTTTGAAGAAACCCTTTAAATGAATGTCATCTTTGGAAAATTGATTGAGATCATGTAAAGTGATTAAATAGTTTTTTGTTTACTTTGTATCCATAGTTATTATTGTTTAGCTCATGCAGAGAGTGATTAAGGATACACACAACAGAATGGGAAAAAAGTGTTTCCTTGAACGATTTCCCGTCGGATATTTAGGTGGTTGAAGGTGGCAGTGGCTCTGGAATAATTTAGGAATAATGTAGTTTTCCGCATTCTGATGCACCGTATAAATAAATAAAAAACTTATTATTACCAAGGAAACATTGTAAGTTTTTAAAGATTTAATCAACTAAATATATAGTAAACTATTAAATGATTGACGGTAACCTATGCATATTGTGCTTACATTTCTATAGGTTTTATCTGTAATTTTCCAGTGTTGTTCTCTTTGTCAGTAGATTATCAATACAAATATCCTCGACGTTCCTTATGTTCCAAGTGAAAAATTTTGTTTTATTCAAGAAAAGACTAAGTACAGTTCATCAAGAAACACGTTGTGGATTGTCATGTTATTAATATATAACTTTAGGGTTTATCTATTTCACCGGGTGTTTGGTAACAGATATTTAATACCTGTAGTTATCTATTCAGAAACTTCATTGGGATTGTTAATAAATACTGATGAAATTTATGCAATTGGTATATGGACTGATGACATGATAGAGCAAAAATATTGGATACCTTATCATTTCCTGATATTTTGGGGAATTCGTTATAGCTTGTTTAACAATATTCCTTGTTAGATTACCAATCATTTTAGAGTTTTTTTTTCTAAACTTTCTTGTATCAGTTTTGCTTTTTAGTTATATTATATAGATTTTTTTATATTTTCAATAGATGTATAACTACTTTTAAAATTTTTCTGTAAAATTTCTAATGGTTCTTTTAAAATATCCTATTTTGGTTGTAAAACATACAAAGCTTTTTATACCGTGTTGTTCTTTGCACCATTAATGGCCGTTTCTGTTTTAGTATTTCCTTGATTGGTAGAATTTAAGTAATCTAATTTTATATCTCCACTTATTTCGGTTTTTAGATTTTTTTCTTTTTATATATCACATCTTGTATACATAATGCACATCTGATTTCCTCTACTGTTCATTTAATGTTACCTTCCAAGCTAGACATTTTCGACTGTTGTTTTTTTAAATTGTCTTGATAAAAATCTTCCTAGTAGCTGCAAAACTGTTGCGTATATGAAATTATTTTCTTCTATTGTTTCCTAGTGTTTTATCTGTCAATAGTGGTTGCTGCGCGGCTTTTTATATTTGCATAATGAGTTTATTAGCGTTTGAAATATATATTTTTGGCAGTTGTTCTTGTCTGACATTTGCGTGCGAGTGACTTTGCTGAGTAATTGAATGATGCGATTTTACGTTTCCGAAATTTTATATGGGTTGTTTTCAGCCTTCATCTTCAGTGAAATTCTCTAACTAACGGCAGTATATATCACATGCATATTCCTCCGTATTATTTCCTGAGAGGTTATTATATCGAATCTAATTTAATTTAGTATTTTTACCTCATCCGCTATTATATTTTTTTACTTTCTCTCTCATTTGTTTATTGTTTGAATGATGGGTCATTTTATTCTGATATAAATATTTATCTATTTATTTCTGAAAAATTATGTCATAATTTGTTGATACGCACGACTTCATTTCGTTCACCTACTTTTTATTTATTGATTTTTCATTGAGTCACTTAGTCCAAGGTTAGAAATATTCTAGTTGTTAATGAGATGTGTTTCATTTTACTGAAATAATTTTATTCCATTGAAAGAAAAATTTTGTTTTCTGAAGGACGTGGTCCTTGTTGGTCCAGGTGATGGTTATCGTGGATGAGTATTTTTTTGTAAGTATGTATGTATGTACTTATATTTCTTTTTTTACCATTTTATCTTAAATTTCCAAGTGATAATTTTGTTCGATATCAGTTCTTGGACGACTGTCGACAAGAACACAAGGATCGAATAGGGAATTTATATTCAGATGTCCAGTGTTTGAAGGTTCATCAATTGGAACTTGAATTCAAGCAAGTAACATATGGATATGGAAATATTATTGATTGTTTAAAGTTGTTACCTAATACGCAAAGTCCATTGACAGGTAAAATATCAGAGGTGGACATACGTTTGGGGGTATCATATAATAATTTTAAAAATTTAAGTAAAATAAACTCAAACAAACATAAATACTAGAAAAGAAAACGAAACAAAAACATGTTTTTAGTAATTTATTGTATAAAATATAAACTGCATATATATTAAAATACGAGCGAATCAAAAATGGCATCTTCCAAAGGTTGAATTATTCATATAGGGGGTATCATATAATAATTTTAAAAATTTAAGTAAAATAAACTCAAACAAACATAAATACTAGAAAAGAAAACGAAACAAGAACATGTTTTTAGTAATTTATTTTATAAAATATAAACTGCATATATATTAAAATACGAGCGAATCAAAAATGGCATCTTCCAAAGGTTGAATTATTCATATAGCCGACTCTAATAAGATCTAATGAAACTTTATTGGCTAGATGAAAACCTCAGGCAATACAGGTTAGTGGAAGGCTCACTCAGGAATTCCTAAAAAAAAATCAAAAAGGTTAAAAAATAATATATATATATATATATATATATATATATATATATTTGGTGTCATCTCTCTGACCCTCTTGTTTTACTGGATGCACAAAAATGATTCTAAATTAAGTTGATATAAGTTGATAAAACAGAACATGGTCAAATTGACACAATCAGATTCCATATAAAGCCAGCTCTGAAATGAGGAATGATAAAAAAAAGATTAGATAACATAACACCGTGGACCCTAGCCATACGCTTATCCGTACATGCGTACATGTACACACACATACATATATAATTTATTTACGAAATTTTACGAAATCCGTCACGAAATCTAATTTATCTGTCTAATTATTATTTTCAATAGATAATCATGTTTGAGTAGCTACTTTTTTTTGCTTTATATAATTAAACGATAATTTATTTATATCTACCGGCCAGAATAATAAAATAACTCTTGTTAAGTATAGCACATATACCAGAGAACTCATATTTTCTTAAAAAGCTTTCTGAATTATTCAGGCAGATAAACATAAATAAATATACACTTAATTACGGCTAGAAAAAATAAAACAATTATCTCCTCAAATACCAGTATCAATTAAATGTGATGTTTAAACCAATAAATTAAATATACATATATACACATATATACACATACAAAATGCAATATCCTTAGATTAAAACGCAATAGTTATTATTATTATTATTATTATTATTATTGTGTTACTTTTCATCATATTTCTATTTCTGCTATGGTCGCACTACCAACCAAGACTGTGGGAAGACCGAAGGCAGGCTGTGGCGTGTTGTTATGGTGCCATTTCATGTTTTTTCTATCTTCCCCATCATCCCTAGAGTTACATAGACAAAGTTCCCCTTAGTGTGTGGGCTGTACTTAATAAGACAATTCATTGTATATCTGCCAAGCTGGGATTTCCAGGGATTCTTTCAATGTGTTGTTTTGTTCCATTTTTATCACAGGCACAACACCTGTTTTCAATTTCCACATTGTTTTTATTTCAACTTCCTTGGTTGCTCTGTTACAATCCGCTGGACAAGCCATATCAATTAATAGACAAGTTTTCTCTTTCTGGTTTTTAACAATAATGTCCGGCCTATTTGCTTCAATTTCTCTCTCTGCGCAAATGGAGTAAGTCCGTATAATGATCACTTCTTCTATCTCTGTAACCATCGCTTGGTGATGATCATACCAGTGATTGTTTACAGATTTACCATAGTGTTTGCACATTGTCCAATGTAAATATTGCCCCACTCTATTGTGGCGATTTTCCTATTCATTTGCGGCAAATACAGAACAGCTTGAGATTAGATGGTCTATTGTTTCTTGGTGTTTATCAAAAAACCTGCATTTTGGATCCATATTATTATGTATAATATTTACCTGAAAGTTTCTACTGAAAAGACTTCGGTCTTGCGCTGTAAGAATAAAGCCTTCAGTCTCAGACTTTAATCCAGATGCACGTAACCATTGAGAAGTTTTAACTTTATCATCATTGGATTTATTGGCACGTTCTGGATATTGGTTATGCAGAGGTTTGTCTTGCCAGCGTTGTTTCATCTGTTCAATAGCTTTATCTTTGGCTTTCATTTTCATATATTTGCTGCAATTGTTGGTTCTTGGCTTCTATTTTGCTCTTCTACAGAAACTACTAACTGTAAATCTTGTTTTTATTTACTGTCTTCTTTTATTATTGAATATCTTTCTTTTTTTCTTCATGTTACCTTACTAATTGTATCATCCAGTCCTTTGTTGTTACTTTCTATGTTAGTAAGCCAGTAGTTGCTGTCTTGTTTGACAATTCTAGCTGAATAATATCTACATGAGAAAATTCTTCCTTGTGAAATCGACTCCCATACGAATATTTTCCAAGAGCTAAAATCTTAAAATCTTCATATCTTCCGCACACATTCGCATAAACTATGCTTCTTAGACCATAATCCTCTACTTCGAGGGCGTATGGTTTCTAGCACAGAGAGAAAATTATTGGAAGAAAGATACTTGCAAAACCACCTAAATTAATTATTGCAGAAATACAATACTCGCTGCAGCAGCAAACGAGACTTTATAATAAAGGAGTTTTAAAACAATAAGTGCAAAGATGTTTATACTTAAATCTTTAAATAAAACAAAAATATATACAACTGTATTTCGGCGTATGAAACTGATCGTGGTGTAAATGATAGAAGACAGATATAAATTGCAGTATCAATCACAGATATTCACGTGTCTAACTGGTTTATAGAGATTTCAAAATATATTTAAATTAAAATGCAGTAGGAAATTTTCGGCCACTGACCTATATATCCTCTTTATTATAATAAGGACAGTTGGGTATTTATTTGTATGCATTATTTAATGTAATATATATATATATATATATATATATATATATATATATATATATATATATATTGTCCGACTCAATTATATGTCTATGTTTTCTGCATCAATATATATAGTAATGGACAGTAGGTGTATCAATATATATATTTTGCTTCATTTTAAACGGCATATCGATTTAAATAATTTGGCACGCTGACTGGTTTTACGGAAGAAAATACCAATGACATATAAGCATATTTTATTTTTAAATTTCTTTATTGGTTTTGTTTTGTAATTTGTTCTGCATGATTCTTTTTTCGTTTGTATAATCAAAACTAAAAGAATTATTTTCCTTTTTATTGCGAACAAAGGCAGATGACCAGAAATGTTAAGCAACAGCAACGAATGTTGTACATATAAATTACTTTCAACCTGCAGAGACGACAGATAACTTTTGTTGAAGATTGAAGAGACTCTCAATGTTTCATTGCTACAGCAGATATTTTTGGTCGCATCTGCTCTCCCAAAAGAGATTGCTACGTGGGAACTGTTTTTATTTACTTTTTAAAGAGTTTTGTCCTAAATCTTGATGGCCAAAAATGTTTTAACATAGTATTATTACATGTTAAAAAAGGTTTTTTACATATAAAATAATATACCAGTCATTGATATATATATATATATATATATATATATATATATATATATGGGGGGCGTTTAAATTTAACCCCGTCAAGAAAATCACAGCCACTCATATATGCATTGGGATATGCGATAAACATTTTGCCAACCTTCATTACTCAATTTCTGTCTTGTATAATAACGTTCTATTGGTTTTCTTTTTTTTTTCAGACATTATCTTATTAGTAGATAGGTACTTTCATCTATAATAGAGAATTACCTATAACTTTGCAATGAAATATCTCGGAAGTAGGATAATTGGTGAATTTCAACAATGGCAAAGGATAAGGTGGCATCAGGGTGACAAGTCAGATGGAGAAATTGCTAGGTTTTTCCAGTTTAATTATCAAACGATGAATATGTTTCTGAATTTTAATGAGGAAGGACATTGTCGAATGGAATATCTTTCAGGAAGACTAAGCATTTTGTCTGAGTGAACGAAATGGTCGCTGAAGATAGAAGTCATCAGAAAGCATGGTCGGAGCGAAAAATATTTCGTCAATAGAATAAAAAATTAATCAAATGTGATGGGAAAATCTCTGAAGACGTTAGGATATCAAAAAGGAGTGGCAAGAAAGAAGCCCTTGATTTCAGAGTATAAAAAGTAGTGGTAGAAAGAATTCGAAAGGAAAGACTATGAAATTTGTGTCTGTAATATAGTCAGATGAAAATAAATTCTATAATTCTTGGAAGACTTAATGTCTGCAGGCGAGCGTGAAACTTAGAGAAATTGGAGTAATCGTGTTGGACGCTGTTTTGTTTAAAGAGAAATCTGAGCTGATTCATTTCGACGAGTGGTTGAATAATTAAAAATACTGTTAAATAATAGAAAGATGACTACACCTTATACTTAAAAATTAAACGGATTGACAAGAATATTTAACTTTTCAAGAAGATTGACCGCTATATCATACATAGTAAATGCCTGGAAGGAATCACAAGGTTTCAAGTTCCTGGGCTGCAAATCTTAATATGAATCGAATTGAACACGTTTGAAAGCACCTTGACCGATTCAAGGGCATTCAACCAAAATCAGGTCAGTGACAACCCTTAGAGAAACATTACTAAAGACATGTAAAATATTAAGTCTATTGTTGATACCTTAATCAAATCCTTGAGAAAATAAATAGACGCACTTGGAGTAGCAAATAGATGACCTACTCATTACTAATTTCAAATACTGCTTATTTATTTTGTTTGGGATTATGTAATTAAATTTTGAAATTGAATATAATCTATTTCTTCTAGCTGAAAATATTTTAGGCCAATGTACATGGGTGGTCTAATTTTCTTGACGCAGTTTAATTTTCTGTTTTAACCAATATGCAACAATTAAATACATTAATATTTGTGATTGTTACAATTTTGTAACAAATAAATTTAAAATTTGTGATTGATACAAGTGATATTTTTTAAAAATAAAAATTACTACTTTTGGCAGCAATCGTTCTTATAAACATCTTTTGTTATATATGAGAGAAGGAAATTTTAAGTACTATTTTATTTTGTTAGTTATCATTCTCTTTCTCTCTTTCTGTTTAAATGTTCAAAAATTAGATCGAACCACAAGCAAAGTCACAGCCGCGCTCAACGCGCAAAAGAACGAAATACACACATTTAATAGTAAATAAATTTACAAAAAATAATTCATATGAAAAAGTCAAAAACAAAGACAAATGTCAACAATACAGAACAAACACCCTTAAAATGGCTAAAGAAGTGCCCGAAAGCGCTTGAGACAAAGGATAATATAGATAACTTCTGCACTCCGTTACTCCCAAAACGCAGAAAAATAAAAATATGAGAACACTGGAAAACATAGAACAACATTTATGCATATATATATATATACAGCTTTTAATCTATTTCCACATGAACGACAACTTAATAAAAGGAACACAATAACGTCATTGGATAGAGTGAGCCTTTTGTGACAATATCATTTTTCTGTATAGTCAACTATTTTTTACAATGCAATTTCGTAGAGCCGGCAATCGATGGATTGACAGTTATGTACGTTCTCTTGGAAATTGGCTTGACACGCATCGCTTTCGATGCCTAAATGTGCAGACTTTTATATCGCTGTAGAGCTTCACCAAGTTACTATCAATTCAATTACATAACTGTTTTTGTTATGCATTTGCATGTTCGATCAAGTTTTGGCAGAATGATCTGTGTAAAAAGTACAAAAACGTATTATGTTTTTGACAGGAAAATAGAGTCTCCACAGAATTATTACATACTTTTGCTACTGATATCGTGAGCACCAAATCAAACACCACAATGATTTTGTCTGTATATATGCGTACACAAAAACACACACACACACAGACGCACACACACACACAGAGAAATATAAGCATGGACACACACAGACACACACATATATATGTTGATGAAAAAGAACTTCAAATATCAAGAAAAAGCTGTATTTTGGGTTTGATCTGATTGTTGTGAAGATATAGCATGGCATGTAAAATCAGAAAGTTTCCCCGTCTTCTTTACCAGATGCTAAATTATATATATATATATATATATATATATATATATATATATATATATATATATATCGTTGTAAGAAACTTATGGAATATGTAAGTTTTAAACCCACTATTAATGCATTTATATTTATAAAGAGTACTCGATACAACATAGACCGTTATAATTGTAATTTTTGTTACAATGATTGTTATGATGGTTCATAAAAGAATAGTATCCATACACAAAAATTTTCGCTTTTCGAAGATTCGTTTGCTTCTCATCTGGCAATATGTTGTAAACCATTGTAACAACCATTACCATATGATATATATATATACATATATATACTATCAGAATAGCTCGGTCCTGGTGCTCAGGCTCAGCGTAAAGAATATTTGTTTGAAGTTTGTGGAGAATCGGATAATAATTTTGGATTTTTATAAAGGATATACAGACAGATAAACAGACACACACACAAACATCTTGCGTTATATATATATATATATATATATATATATATATATATATATATATATTATCGATGTTCTGCACTATTGTAAGAACTGCAAGCTTGAAACTTATGAATATCGTTTCTTATGTTTCTTCTATGAGTGTATCAAATTTGATTAAAATTGGACCTCTCCTTCTATAACCAGATTTTTTTGATTATCTTATTTCGATATTTATCGGGGGTACCACGATACAAAACCTAGCTAAGAACAGTCGCAAACGCTTATCGTACAACTGTGTAAATATTCAAGAAAATCGGTTCAGCCGTTTCGGAGTCTATAGGTAATGGATACACACACACAGATACACACACAGACAAAGATCCATTCATAAATAAGTTTAGATATATATATTATTCCTCGATAAAGAGACTGAAAAATGGTTCTTCTGATAACTGGGGAGAATCAGTACAGTCTGTATCGAATTCTATTCATGTAAGTGACCGAACGTTTTGTGTGCCTGCTGCTATTCGGATGGTTTCACATAATTGCTTCCTCAAATGGTAAATTTCTGCTGGCTGCAAACCGTAAACTTTTATTATTTTGAATGAAAGTTACTCAATATAGTATGGGTTGTGTTTGTGTGCAAGTAAAACAATGTACACTGAAGTTAACAGCGAGAGCCTACTGTTTATGTTTTTTGCTTGGACACAATATTCATGCCATCTCTCTCTCTCTCTCTCTCTCTCTCTCTCTCTCTCTCTCTCTCTCTCTCTCTCTCTCTCTATTTCTTTATCTATCAGTCTAACTATATGTATATATATATATTGCTTGAAAACTGATCTCTCTGTATTATCTATTCATTTATCTATCTATATAACCAGTAAAACATATGTCAGTAACCTGAGTTAATTAATCCAAATTGTTTGAAGATTGTGATAAAGCCCGACATACAGTTACCTTTTGATTTGACAATAATCTCTACTTGAATATTTAAATAATATCCGATATTAGATGATTTAAGCAATGTTTAATATATAGAAAAATATATTTATTATTAAATAATTTATATTATTTGGGATAATTAGTAATTTATTTATATCAGAAATATTGATGCCGTCTTAAATTTATTTCTAAATTATGTTACATTTATCTGAATTTTAATTTTCCTATAATACTTATTATTCTTTACATAATGTATATTATTTACTTATATTATATATTCAATTCCATTTTTGCCTTTATAATTCTGAGGTTAATTTTAAAGTAAATTATTTTGATCTCAACAATCTTCTTCTTCTATGTGCACTGCCCCTTCAGGATGTAGGCGATCATGGTTCTCCACGTCTCCCTATCCCTTGTGGCTCTTAGTATGTTTGCACCTGTTACACCTCGCAAAACCCGTTCCGTCTTCCACCTGATCAGGCCCTGCATACATGTTATCCGCTGCCTTCCTCTGTCTCTTTTTCCTTCTATCTAGCCAGTCAGTGTCAGTTTCTCCAAGCTCTCCTTCCTTATTGCATGTCCCCGGAACTTCAGTTGTCTCTTCCTGATGTTCAGTATTAATTTCCTATTTGTTGCCATTCTTTTCAGTACCTCATCGTTGATTGCATACTCAGTTTACGATATCCGTAGCATCCTTCTGTAGGACCACATTAATATATATATATATATATATACATATATATATATATAGATATTAATGATTGTAAAAGTTATTGACTGACAATCCAGAGTTCGTAGCATATATTGAATTAGATATATTTTGTGTACTAGAGCAATTGGTATATAGATTGATGCAGTGCGCGATATACCACCGGAAAATACAGGAATGTTGTAGTGAAAATATTTTTTTTAATTATGAACTCCAGTAAAATCTGCCATCTGCCCATGTATTGAATACTGCTGCCAAATCTGGTAGTGTGTCCCTGCTATTCACCTTGGGGTTCTTGATAAAATCTAACGGAGCATCTGCAATATGATCGATACCAACTTGGCGGCTCGGCGGCAGTCGCTCTCTCAGCCGGGTGACGTGGCTTCCCTGTGCTTCTTCTATAAATACTTTCACAGCTTCTTCTCTAATGAACTTAGATCACTGGTACCCCTTAGGTATGAATTTACACGAGCTACCAGATTAAGAACTAGGTGAAAACAATAATGTGTAACAACAATTTCTACACTAACAGCTTTTTACACGCACTTTCCACCTGCAGAATTTCCTTCCATATACTTTCTTCCCCGACATCTACAATCTCCAGGAATTTAAATGTAAGGTCAATAGATATCTATTATCACACTAACTTGCATCCATTTTCACAAGCCCTTTTTCCCTCTAATCCACTCAAATCCTCGGTATCCTATTCCGTCTATTACCCTCGTCCTGACATTTCATTTAACTAACCCCTCTTCCGCATCACTTTAGCTTCTGCAACCCCCTGCGCAACAGTGGCAGTAGATGCTTGGGAGGAGATGTTTAATATATATATATATATATATATATATATATATATATGTGTGTGTGTGTGTGTGTGTGTGTGTGTGTGTGTGTGTGTGTGTGTGTGTGTGTGTGTCTGTATGTGTGTGTGTCTGTATGTGTGTTTGCTTTAATCTTCTTAATCTTTTGTGCTCTTCGTGTGGAATGTTTAATGCATAATATTTTAATTTAATTCATAGCGAAAAATTGGTTTACTTTTATTGTAGAATAGAGATAGTATTAAAAAATTAAATGTTTAAGTTTCAAGATTTCATTAATTCATTATAGACTTATTTACACATATAAAGAGGAATAATACGAGCAAACTTGCAATCTTGAAAGTTATGTTTGGTTAACATTCTTGAATTTAATACAATCAATATTTATCAGCTATCGAATCATATTTCTTACTTGCTAACGCGATTTAATCTATTTGCTACAAAATTTCTGATGTTATCTCCTGATTAAATTATTTACTTGTAGTGATGACAATGATAGTAATGACAAAACACGAGATGAAAATTTTAATCAAGATGATAGCAGTAAAAGCAGCAGCAATACAATTCAAATGCCTACGACGATGCTCAGTTTTAGCGAATAGTTCAACAGACAGAAGGAGAAACTAACACGAACATAAATTTGTAATATATATATATATATATATATATATATATATATATACAAATATATATATATATATATATTTGTGTGTGTGTGTGTATATATATATATATATATATATATATATATATATATATCAGCAGTCATTTAGAATACTTAAAAATATAGGAAATTAAAACAGAATTTGTAAAATATACCACATGAAAAATAGTATAAAATTAATAACAAAATTTGAGAAGGAATGAAATTTTCATGTGTCTGAGAATACGATATAATATCAAATCTTTGGTAAATAAAACTCTTTTTTTATTATTTAAAATTCAATATAAAATGTATGTTTATTAACTTTGAAAATATTTATGAATTTTGTTTGTAAATATCTCGCTTATATTTCAACCTATACGAAACGGCATGATAACTAATATAAAATGAAAAGTATATAATAATTCATGCGTAATTTCAATCATTAGACAATAGATAGAGTAATTTTAATTGAATATTTGTTCGTTTATTAATTGTTTTTATTTTTCGAATTACTTTCCTGATAATAACGTATTTTTTCAATATGAAAGTCATCATAAGTAATGAGTGAATATTTTACAAGACTGCCATGGTAACGAATATTCTTTGTCAATTTGACGTATTTCCTGTGATATTAAAAAGAGTTTTCTGTTCTAATTAGAAAGGCTGTTTCGTATTTTTATATCGTGTCTTTTCAACTAGGCTTTGAAAATAACGTAGAACATTCGGTGTTCAATAGTACATACACACATTACACTAATATTATTGTAGACCCCATCTATTCCAATTTACAAGCTTGCTCCCTCTCTCTCTCTCTCTTTATATATATATATATATATATATATATATATATATATAATGTGTGTGTTAAAATTATTCTTGTTTAACCCAAGTTGTAAATATATTTCAGATAATGTTATCACGGCTTGATCGTATTGTCTTTATTTTCAGTTCATGTTTTTAAAACCAGAAAAAACGGGAACTCGCAAGAAATATGCAGCTATATTACAAAACAAATATGCACAGTAAAAATGCAGTTATAATTTGGCACAGGAATTTGGGCAAAAAGCATGCCGTCATCCAAGTAACATTTTATCTACCACCATTTCTGATATATATATATATATATATATATATATATATATATATATATATATATTAAACGTTTCACCCTTGCAACACGGTATCGCCACTGATGCGCGTGGGGTTACATAAGAGTAAACAATTAGCTAGTAGAAGAATAAAGAGAAAGACGAACCAGTTACAAGGGGGTGTCAGAGAAAAGACCAAGAGAAGGATAGGAATGATAGGTGTGATGACCATTGCAAAGACAGAGAAAAGGAAAGGATATACAGTTTGATGTATAGTAATCAGTGCTCTTAGACATCCGGTTCCTTCTAGCCCTGATTGAAACCCACCAGAATGGACAGCATTCGGTGATTCTTCTTCTAAGCTATGGGCGCTCGGGGGGAAAAGGACGGATTTTAGTGCGTTATTTAGAAAATGTTAATCCGCGCCAGTAGCCGAGAATGTTCAAATTCATTACGAAAAGGGCGATGCGTAAATGCGTAAGTGGATACTTCTACCATTTTTTCATAATACTCAATCGACGTGCGATATATATATATATATATATATATATATATATATATATATATATATATATATATATATTAAAGGCTAATCAATGTATTATGAAACAGTAATATAGTCAATATGGACAATCTCCTCACAGACGAAAAGAGCCTTGAAACATTTTTCTTTAAGTTTATTTTGAATATATATAAATACAATCAGGTATCCGTTAATTAATAACGAAAGCTAACTCTCAGTAAGGCCTCGACAGCAACATTAATAATAATGCTGAAATCTTGATGTACTTAAACGAGTTTCACTAGGAGTAACAGCAGCAGAATTGAGAGCAATATGTATTTTGGGGTCAAGACTCCAGATTTTACACTCAAAATAACTTTTGATTGGAGAATTTTGAAGTGAATCCTTTGGCCAGGTAATTGATATTTAGGTTTAATTAAAAAAAAACGGGTCATATTCGAGTAGTTCTAAATGAGAAGACCATATATCCATAGAATGTACAAAGATAACGACATACCCCCGTAAATTTAATAAAGGGTTTAAAACCAAATACTATTAAAAATAGATTTTTCCAGAGTCATAGTGCTGGGATTATGCAAACAGTGAAACGTTTAAATAATAGTGATAAATTAGAGAATAATAATCCGAGTATAAACAATGCATATAATGATAATTTCTTTATCTCGAAAGATTTGAGGGACAATTGACATGTGGAATTATTACTATGCTCTACTAATATACTAGAAATAATTATATTATTAGATCCATTCATATGATTTTATATTCTGTACACTCCGTTCTTCTCACCAGTGCGAATAATCTAATATTGCGACTTCGGTCGTTTTGTTAGATAGAGTAAATTGTTTTAAATGCTTTGCATATGTGGAAAAGACAAACAAGATCTAAAGGGCGAGTAAAACAAATCAACTGTGGCGAGATGTTCCCTTTCGTATAAAAATCTAGAATGCGAAAAACAGTATTCGGCAAGATCGTATATATGAATTTTCCTAAATTTTCTACAACAATTATTCAATCAAAAAATAACGGTAGATACAATTGCCATGGAGTCATAATTCTAGGAATTAAAAGAATTGAATATAGATTGAGTGTATCATGTAATAAAATTTCGGCAACACTACCTACAAATTTTAGTTTAGGTATTTTTATCTTTGAGCCAATTTTATATTAATGTTGTTAAATTTCTTCTCTGGCGACTGACAAAATGAATGAATGTCAAATTGTGCAACACTAATCTTCTAAATGCGAATATTCTCCTCACCATTACAGTTGTCATTACTATTAACTCACAAGCGACCACAAGAAGGATTTCTAAATATCCAGAAATCGACTAAGGCAAATAGATTACACGGCTGTTATTTGAAAAGTAAAGTAGGCATTGGCTGCATTTCTTTATAAAAGATCTGTTTGTGTTTAAAGTTTTGAGTAAATCAGTATTTTGTTCCGTGGCCAATAAATTCGATGCCTGAATGAGATTTCCATCCTGACTAGGCGTCTCATTACAATAGCTTTTCGCCCACTACTTCTGAATAAATTAAAAGTTGCATCCATGAATATTCTCCGACACATATTCTCTGACACATATAGACTAAAATATTTGTCAAAATAACATTGTAATTATATGTCAGTCTTTGCTTGTTTGTGTGCATGTGTCTCTGTAGTTTTTCAATAAATGAGTATTTATATTGCGTAGAATATGCCACATGACTACATATCTAACTGATGTGAGCCCGTCATACCATGTACTTTGTTCATTTAATTATTAATTTAGTATTTTTCAGAAATGTTTGACTGTTAATACAATTGTATTTTTTCGATAAATATATCTGAACTTTGTCTCTATAATAGCATTAACATCAAGCAAATCATGACCAATATTTAGTAATATTAAAAATATATAATTTATTTCGTTTAGATTACATTTCCTAGGCGCATTTATTGCCAAACGATTTCAAAGTCTTTTCTTCGGTCCCAACAGTAGTCTTTCTTCAAACGAACGCCTGCCCTATATGTTAATGTAGATTTTTGTAATGCGACAACAGACTTACAAATTCCAAATAGAAACCGCCATGTCACGTTCAACTGGATGGTTTATCTACTTTACTTTTCTAATTAATGTTTAAAAATTTTCAAACAGACAGCCTATTCTAAAGAACGTTTGCTCTATGGAACAAGTACCATTTAATGTATTTCCCTATCAAAAGCATGTTGACATCATGATCGCTAGTCTAATTTTTATCTTCTTGCATAACCCTATGAACTTCACTTTTTGTCTTTCCTTATGCTGATACAACAAAATACAATCAACAACTAACTTGGATGGCTTTTGGAATTTGTATTAGATGATCATTCGTATAAACACAAAAGAATGAATAAAATATTTATATTTTAAAAAGTGTTATCATATAACTGTCAAAAACAAATTATCTGACCATAATACATTTATATAAATTATCTCGAACAAAAATACAGAACATACTAATATTTACTGCAAAATATTTTAATGTATTACATTGTACATCAAATATTATAAAGAATTTATTGGCAATTTATTTTCGAACATTTATTAAAAATTATGAAGAAATTTTAACGTGTTCTTCCAAATAAGTCCCCATATCCTATAAACCAACAGTTATTTATATGCATTTACATGGCCTGCCTTTTCATAAAACATTAACACCAATCTAACGACCCTGCAAATTTATGAGTTGATCATTGTCTAAGCCTTTGTCATCATAATTATCATATTGAATGAAACACTCTATTCTGAATTACTCTGATCTTCCAAGCTCTGCTTTATCACATTTTCAATTAAAAGTTAATATTTGTTGGGGCAATGATGGTTATCTGTTTTACCTATCTGTATTTTATCTACTTGTTCTGTCATGACACTAACATTTTTCCGTACACTAGGCGTTGTGGATTCAGGGTGAAAATCCACACAAAATAATAAATAACAAAAACAGATATGAAGATAGAAAATCTAAGTTATTTTGAACAGAATATACAAACTGGAACACCGGTTAGTCAATTCAGAAATACTTTTGGTAGAAATCAATATATACAATCTTGCAGTGAAATAGTATGCTCGAGTAATGAGTCTATATCGAAGCAACTCTAAGTAACACCGCATCAACTTACTAACCAACTAAGCAACTGCTTTAGAACTCCACAGCTATTTACAACTACTACGCTACAACTACTTTGCAACTGCAAATCTCTATATAGGGAGGATTATAGGTACACATCAGGCAGGTGCATTCTTATGTACAAAGGGGCGATCCCCAACAATAGGAGGCCAGAAAGCCTTGCTGTGGCCCGATCTTCATGATAAAGAGCGGTCTTTCTGTCCTGGTGTTTAGAATGATAGCTAGATTATAGTCGAGTACAAAGTAACTCAATAGGGCCCATAAATCTGAGATGGTGTTAATTAAAAAATCATATTATTTTCTATTGCTGTCTGATACCAAAGTCTCAAGAACTAGATACAGCATGAAATTAAGAAAAACCTTTCGTTAGACTGGATTCTATCTCACTCTGCCTCTTATTTAAAACAATAAACATGTGTAGTTCTTGCTTAAAAAATTCAAGTGATCATTGTGACTTCTAAAACATTATTCTACTAGAGGATCAAAACAACGTCATTTTTAAGCATCCACGCGGCGGTCCTTAAAATTTGTTTGACATTCGTTTCTGTAGGTGTACCTCCGATATGTTTCACTGTTATTAATTCTTTCTTTCAGGTTTTAGATAAGAACGGTGAGGCTCTTGCTCTGTTTTAGATATCTCGAATATTTTGAGATGCTTTGTTATGTCGTCATACTCTACAGGCTCAAGTTTCTGTTGATGATTATGTGGCTTAATCAAGTCGTTCTTAAAACATATTGCAATGAATGTTGTATTCAAATGAAAAGTCTCTAGATGAATAACCTAATAAATGCGGGATCTCAAAAGATTTATTCTTCAATCTCCGTTGTCTCTTAAATTCATCAAAAACCTTCGCAATGTCATGGGTTCCAAACTAGCTAAAACAATGACACGAATAATCATGCATAAAACAATGACACGAATATTCATGCATGAGACAGATGATTAAACCTGTTTTACATCTAGAAAGATCTCTCTAATCAGTGGTTAACTGGACGAGGAATGAATTATGTATTTTAAAGTCTCTAAAACAAAATGCTAGCATTAAATAAACATTTAATTTAAAACATTTCCTCTCTACTAGTAGAATGGCTGAAGTAGCCTCCAGCAAATAATTCATATCCGTTTTATTTTTGTTTTGTTTTTTTGGCCACATTTGTAACTGATGTTTTCTGTAGTGATTTTATTGAATCCATTGCAAATTCTGGTATTGGGAAAGTTGGAACATTGTGCAATGCAAGATAATTCATATCGTCAAAATCGATCTTGCATAATTATATATTTATCATTCGTTCCAGGATTAAATATTGCTGCTATATCTGCTCTGAATCTTGTTTTATGCATCACAGGATACTACACAAATTCCAAAGGGTCTGTAATGTAATTGTTCTTGTTATATCGACTTCAGTCATTTTCTCATCAACGTGGTGTTGAATACCAAAGTCTGTCATATAAATATTTGCGTGGCGCTAGTTCGGATTAACTTTCCTCATTGCTGACCCCACTGCATGCATTTAAGCATACACTTGAATATAAACTTCAATATCTGAACTAGGTAGATGTAAACGTAAGTTCTATTCTAATATTTTAATCTATCGCGCTACTCGTGTCTGGATATCACTTCCTTTTTCTTGCTTGCCTCTCATCTACAACCCTCAAAAAATTAGATGCAACGTCAATATTCATATTTCTGAAGCCTGTTATTTGCGCTTTTTTCTCATCACTAAATTCTTTTCACTCTTTTTGTGAATCCCGCTTTGAATATATTCGGTACCTCTATGATCAATCTTCTACAGTTCTTGGAATGTTTTTGAAAGGCATATGTCATGGCAAATATAAATCTACCACACATTTTTTCCAATTGGAGTAGATACACTAAACTATCGCCTGGTTCACACTCTACCCACGTCTATTGAACAGGTGAAGAGGCTCATCTCTTGTTTCCTGCTTAGGATGCGTTTTCCGGTTTTCTCTTTTCCAATCTTTCCAATCTTTTCACTCTTTCTTTTATTTTTTTTTTCAATTGGAGTAGATAAACTAAACTCTCGCCCGGTTCACACTCCACGTGCATCTATTGAACAGGTGAAGAGGCTCATCCCTTGTTCCCTGTTTAGGATGTGGTTTCCGGCTTTCTCTTTTCCAATCTTTTTACTCTTACGTAGCCCCCTGCGCATCAGTGGGTTTATCGCCTTGCTCGGGGTGATATGATTAAAAAAAAGGTTACAAAAATACTATTACCATGAAACAAATAGTAAAGAAATTATATATTCAAAAGCTTAGAAATAAACAAAATATTCCTAAAATACTCCCATATATTTTGTCCCAAATAATCTTAATCTCAATGATTTCGGTTTTGTTAATTTTAATTTTAGTGAATTTCAGAAACTTGCACAACACTTACGCTATTTTTATTTCATTACAGTTTTCCGCTTTCAGATAATCGTTTCTCATATTCCAACACATTTGGAGGATTATCGCTTCAATTATTCGCGCCGAAGTTTAAAACGAAAACAAAAGAGATGCTTTCAGTGAAATTAAAACACTTCCTTTAAAAATCGTAGTCATAAATCTGTTGAAATTTTTGCGTTATAAAAATATTTAGCCACTCTACCATCGCATGTCACCTATTATCTATCTTTAGTAAATGGATCCCGAATATTTTAATAAGAAGCAACAAAGATAGACGAATATTAATATTATATGAAAATGATATGTCACAAATGTCTAATTATATGTTCACCTAATATACTGCAAGTTAGGAGAACTCAAGTACATTAATAATGCAGATTAAAGGCAATAAGTTTTAAATCATACCGATTTAACAATTCCGATCAATGCGTTTTTAACATTTACGGCACTCCGCATCCGACAACTGATGTACAATCTACTTTTCATTATTTTTGGAAGAACGATTTAATATGGTTCTTATGGAAGCTAACATAAACAATAAGAGAAATATATATTTTGCGCAGTTGTATTTACATAAAAATGTAACTCGCAATTATCATAGGAGTTAGGTACACTTACATTGACCAATAGGAGATTGAACATTTCATGTACAACGATCATTGTTGTTTTATTTTTATCACAATAAAATTTTCCATTGCAGCGATATTGTCTAAATTCTGCTAATCTAAGTAAAGATATAGACGGGAGGCATGTGCGATAAGCATCAAATAATTTTTGTTGCATTATATTTTAATTTTAAATTATATTACCGATCGTAATTTAAATTTACGATCGATTTCTCCATCCAGTTCAACTTAAATTACCATGTTAAACACACAAGCATAGATTCGCCGACTGACGCCGATTCGGTCGGTTTTCAATCCTGGGTTGAAAAGCAATCCTAGTCTAACCGTACTGATGAGCTGTGATACAGCGAAACAGATCTGTCTGCGGATGAATATAGTATATATATATATATATATATATATATATATATATATATATATATACCATTTTAGAATAAGGATGGGGAATAATTCCTTCTCTATTGATTAGGTAGCCTTAAAATAACGATACCATAAACATCTTAATGTGTACATTTTCAGAATTAAGATGAGTCAGCTGATGTAGTCGCTCTTCCTAATAAGTTTTTTAAGAATTCTGCTATATTTATATGGAATATGTTTATAGTTAAGGTGTTTGATGCTATACAGAGTTAGGATACATTATTTAAAATTGCATGAGAAGATTCACATTTCAGTATTATCATCAGGAAAATCCTGAAAATCGGACAAGAATAGCCACTATACAGTTTATAATTTTGGGTGTGAACACGCTACTCCCTGTCAAACGCTCTCGTCGATGGCTTAGGAAGTAGCGACTCCGACTGACACCAAATCGGTCGAGTTTCTATCCCAGCCAGAAGTAAGTGGATGCGTCTAGCCACACTGATGAGCTGTGATACAGCGAAACAGTCTTGTATGTGGATGACTAATACGACTGAGCTCTCTGGAGAAGAAAAAATTAAAAGCAGGTCCTACTTCTGCTATATGCATGACTCTTCAAAAGTGAATTGAGTTCGTTCGGTGACTGGCGTGTGTATACACTGCTTATATACAACACGTTAAAATTTCCCTTCTCTGATTAAATGCGTCGATAGCTTTAGGGAGTAGCGACTCCGACTGACACCAAATCCTTCGAGTTTCGATCCCGGCCAGAAGCAAGGGGATGCGTCTAGCCACACTGATGAGCTGCGAAACAGGCTTGTAAGTGGATGACTAATATATATATATATATATATATATATATATATATATATATATATATATATATATATATATTTGACACGATTTTAATACCATGTCAAATGCAATTATTCAAAAATAAATATCAAATAATGCATAACATGTATAATACTTGTCTTACTTAATATAAATGTTACTCCTTTAAAATAAAATTATTTCATATCTAATAACTGAAGTTATAGAAAATAATCAAGTATAAAATTGACCGATAAATGTAACAAATATCAAATTCATCATCATATTTAATAACACGATACATACATATATATATATATATATATATATATATATATATATATATGTATTGTAACAGTTGTTACGATGGTTTATAAAATCATATTATCACTACACAAAAATCCTCATGTCTCTTCAGGTGATGATTGGAAATGAAAAATAAATGATGAAAACGATTCATTCCTGGGAATGCCACATGTAAGTGATGTGTGAGATGGGATTTTAGTATGTCTAAGCCGATCATTCGGTAGTTTGTAACTATAGAGATACAGCTTTGTGTTAGGAGAGTGATGGTTGAAAGGAGGTGTATACCAAATGATTTTTCTATTTCTTTTTTGTTTTCCTGTTGTGGTCATAGTTTGTTATATAGTTGATGTCTTCATTTTTGTAGCCACTTTTTTTAGGGACTTAATGTAAAGACTTATATGTTTATTAAATTTTTCTTCACTGGAAGAGTTTTAACTAATGTTATATTCTATGGAAGAATGTATATGTTCGACTATACTTAGGGCTGATTTGATTTGGGTGGATGTATAATGGATATTCGTTGGGTTTTATGTATGGTTGTTAATTGGTATTTACTAATTCAAGTGTTACATCGAGGAAGTTTACTACATTTAAAATGATGTTGAATATTTCTTTTAGATTTAAACTTTTGAATTGTCTGTGAAGACGTTTTCGTATTTTGTCCGTTTTAAAATGTGTAGAATTTTGTAGTTACATAAAACTATCATCTCCATATAACCCTATATCATTGGGTTAAAATTGTGACATTCAGGCTTTTTATATATTATTGCGAGCTAAGATACTGAGGTATATATTTCAGTATATGTACCATATATATATATACTCGTTCCATGTTATACGATTATAAAAGTGCTCAATAGTGCTAACTAGAGCTAATGTTAATGCAAACATATATATTTTGCATTATACGCAAAGGGTTTCGAAAAACCCTCTGCGTATGTACGCGGAAGGAAAAAATGGTTGTAAAAAAGAAAGAGCTCAGCACATGAACATCATCTAAAGCGATTTGGACCGATTATTTCTACTGGCCCTATAATTTTTAGGAATTATTTCTAAAATATTTATCTTCGCGCATGAATCGAAACTGCATAATTACAACACCGGGGAAATGACGGCTTTACATCAGACGTGTCTGATCAATAGATTACAAACAAAAAAAACGAATAGAAGAATATATATTGAGGTTAATTAAATCTTGTCACCCATGAAATCTTTCGTGGTCTAATGGTAGGGGCCAAAGGGTAAAATTTTGTCTCGAGAAAATAGAGAGCCGATTGAATTTTGCTTAACATAAAGGCCCGTCTATACCATATTATACTGGCCTGATGACACAGTCCGCCTCAGAATGGAAGTAGATTATTATCAAGGACGACTCAGACGTCGCATCACTCGGCGATAGACTATCACTTGCTAGAGAGTCCAGATTGTGGCTAAGCATATATAGACAGCTTTTTTCTGATTTGCACAGTGCTCACCCTTCAAAAAATCTGCATGTACTGAAGCAGTTTGTATCATGCTAAACAAAACGTACCTGTGTAAATCGAAATATAATTTTATTGGTAATCTTTGAATATTTGATGCTGTTTGATCACCATTTTTCCCTATTATGCTGTAGCATTTACTTCTTTTATTCAGTATTGTGCTTTTACTAATAAATCATTTTAATTTTGTCCAAAATTTTATTATCCTTATTCACGCTGTCTCTTTGATTAGTTATCTTGGAAAAAGTGCTAGCTTGAATGGATCCCTAAAGTTTAAGAAAAATCCCTTTCTACACACACACACACACACACACACACATATATATATATATATATATATATATATATATATATATATATATATATATATATATATATATATATATTTGAAAAGATTCTTAGTAGTACAAAATTTAATAAAATAAAGGAATAATGGAATTTTTGATTAAATTTTTACACTAAAGAATAATACAAGCTACCGGCTTTGTCCCAGATTTTTTAAATTTAATTTCTGGGTATTAATTCAAACTTTGAAAATAAATAATGAAAATGAGAGTGGAAGAATGTAAAAGAAACTAAAGTCCAATAACATTCAAACCAAGCAAGCAATCTCTCTGTTTAAGATATATATATATATATATATATATATATATATATATATTGTAACTAAGTTGTAGAACTCGTAGGTGTTTTAACATGTTGTTCATGCATTTACATTTATAAAGTTTGCTCGATACAGACGTAGAGTGTAAACAAACTATAACCACAATAAGAAAAATAGAAACAAAAAAATCATTTGGTACACACCTGCTTTCAACCAAATGATCAACACTAAGCTAGGACAAAAGTTCTTGAGCTTAATTAAAAAACATTTCCCCACAAATAACCCTCTTAGTAAAATCTTCAGACAAATACACTTAAACTAAGCTACAGTTGCACAAACAACCTAGAAAAACCATAACAAACCATAACGATTATATCCTAAATCAACATGTAGATCAAAATTGAAACCGACAACCAAAATACTATCAAACACAACAATGATAACATGTCCAATTGCAGAAACCCTAGTAACTGCCCACTACAAAATAAATGTAAAACGATCTCAATAATCTTTCAATGCAACATAACATCTATTGAAAATCCAGCTAAAATAAAGTGTATATCGGATCAACTAAGAACACTTTTAAGCAGCGCTGGTACATGCACTTAACTTCATTCAAAAACAGCTTATACCGAAACCAAACTTCCCTTTCAACATACTTTTGGAAGCTAAAGGATTCAAAACAGAAACCCAAAGTAAAATGGAAAATTCTAGAAAAAGCTAGAACTTGCAACTCACTTGACGTCATCTGCCCTTTATGTAGAAATGAAAAGCTACACATTCTATAGTACCCCAACAGTAGCGAACTATTAAACCGTAGAAACAAATTAGCAGTACTATGCAAACATCTAAAATATTTCTCGCTAAAATTTAAATAAACAAATAAGCACCTCCCCACGATCCCACCCAAAAAATGCAAAAAATGCACATAACCAACCCTATTAAGAACAAGAAAGCAAGAAAAAAAACGTAGAAACAAAAGCCAAAAAACCCCATACCACACCAGCAATAAGTCCAGCTACCGTAAGATAGTAGACAAAGAAAAGATATCGACACTGTAAATAACAAAAAAAAAAAAAAGAAAAAAACATATATCCCAATACAAAATAACCAAAATTAAACGAAGAAACAACCAGTCTAAAAACAAAACAACACATACCAATATACATATATATAAGTCAATCTTCAAGTGCTTGGTAGAGACTGATCCTTCTTCTTTTTCTTATGGTTCTTTTCTTCTGTGTGCCCTCTCCTTTCAAAGCGTAAGCGATCATGTTATTCCAGGTCTCTCTATTCTGGTGGCACGTAGTACGTTAAATACTAACAAAAAATACATGTTGCATTTAAAATAAACTTAATATTTATTTAGATGTTCTCAGTTAATTTAATATTATACTAAGCATAAATTATATATATATATATATATATATCTTATACTAGGCATAGATTTTATATATATTTTACACTAGACATAATTTATATCTATGCCCTTTCTTTTGTAATATTACATTTTTACTGCAAAATCTCGCATAATAATAATAGCTGTATTATCATTCTTTAATTACCAGAAATTTGTGGTAAGAGGAATGCTTATTTTGTATGGTACAAAGTCTATTCGATACTGACAGAAATGAAATCTCTTAGGATTTTCAGAGGAAGCAAAATGAAAATTGAGATAGTTAACAGAATGTGTTCTTGCTTGATATGCAATATTTTCAGTAATACGTTGTCAGAATGATGACATAAGATTTCGTTTCTGTGACGAAATAAACAACTCTCAATACACAGAAATATCGAAGGAGAGAAACTAATAAAACCAAAGGAGGACCTCATTGAACAATCTGAACATAACCAAAGCGACAGGGCCAGACGGAATTGTAATTTTAGATCCAATTATTCGTAAATATAAACACATTTTTTTCTTCTTTTTTTTTTACACACCTGAATAAAAATATTAAAATTACTAAATTCTAATAAATTTGAAATTTTGAAGTGGGAGAAATGAGGAGTTGAACTTTTGAAAGTATTTATTTCTAATACACATAGAATATAGAATCGGAAAGCCCTACACCTTGCATTTTCATAAACCCTCGTGGGATAACAAAATACAAATTCTTATAAGAATTTGTGTAAATGTTTATTCTAACTCTGCATTAACACTTCCAATGTAGGACTCTTTTTATTGACATCCTTTCTTTTTTCTCGTTTTTCTCATGTCTGCGTTTTGTAGAAGACGTCTGGCTTTTTATTCATTTAAGCATACGGCAAAACCTAAATCAACTAAGTATCTATAAAACTTTTATTTAGACGCAAAAGAGTATTCAGAAGGACGATTCCAAAATAGAAAGTAACATAACATGAGAATTAAATCGATACAAAAAAAGCAATTCAGCACGAAAATGTTGTAAAATTACGCACACACCTTCGAGAAAGAAGGAAATTACAAACTAAGACAGAATCCGGTAAAATTGTATAGAAGAATGGAATAATAAAATAAAAGACTTAGGAAATGTTCAGCGTAGATTCGAGCGATAATAAGTGGAGTACATTAGGTAGATGGACATAGACGAAAAGCAAAGAAAGGGATAGTTAGAAAAGCAATTGGCAAAGTGGTGCTTGTAGGCAGAAGCACTTGAGTTCTTCGGCTAGCTGCCAACTCCTCTACTAGATACGGAAACACCAGGATGTTCATCAGATTAGTGGAATTTTCCGACTAACCTTACATTACTGGTGTAAGTGCAAAGCTGTAGAGACGGGCGCGGAAATTTGCGCGGGTGTAGTCAAAGAATTGTCTTCAACTTTTTAAATCGACAAGAAAGTTGTGTATATAAGGTAATGGAGCCGATGAAAGAAAGGCCCATGGTATTTACAATGATGATGTCATTTTCCGGTACGTCAAAATGTTGCCGTGAGCTCACTTTGGATTTGATTTTAAACGGAAATTGTTTTCCTGTAATCTCTTTTTGTTCTTGTCACTTTTGTTTTATTTTCACTTTCTTTTATTTTTAATTGCATTTATATTCTTTGCCTACAATTATTGATTTTTGAATTTGTGTTTATTTCACTTACAGTTTTAAATACATTGACTGAAAACATAAGTTTGGAAAATTCGGTTGACAGCACGAAACAACGTTATGTTTTCTTATATAAGACTTGAAAGCCACTCAAGTAAGTGTTTTGGAGAACACAGTACGTAATATATATTCAAGGAAATAATTTGAAAATCAAGATTATTACGATAGACAAATCACAGTTAACTGTTGTATCGTATCTTGGTCGGTTTGGAATTCATCTAAGAACTCTATTATGCACTCAGCAACGAAGAGAGATATCATTGAGTACAAAAACACGGGTGTCGAGCTGAAATTGTCTTTTGATAACTAGGTTCAAGGGGCTCAGCGCCGGTGATGGGATGGAGTACACCAGAAGTACGATGTGCAATGTTTCAAAATGAGGATAACTCTTTAAGTCACTTCAGCTGTCACAGAGAGTAGAGTTTCGATTAGCAGTTTGCAGACAGCAGTCGAGTTTGCTGACAGCAACCAGGACGCCATCCCTGCTACGGTATTGATGCGCATGGGCTGGCATCCTCGACAAAACCAACCCCACTCCACATTTAAATCACTTAAGAAAAGTCAATATGAGATAATTGTAGATTTTATATGTAATTTTAACAGTGAAAATATTCGTCAATTTTATGATTTATCCTGCGAAAAGATAATCAACATTTCGTTTTCAGACTGTTCTCGACGAATGCGTTGCAGTTTATTTTCGTCGGACAAGCAGTTTATTCCCCGATATTTTGATTCTGCATTGTTTTTTGTTTTTTTGTTTTTTTTGGTTTTGTCGTCCCAGTTGATATCTATCATATACAATGAAACTTGCCTTGAAGAGTTTTGACTATTGGTCGTTGAATGGTATTCCTACCTTGAAAAAGAAATTCTTAGGTTTTATTGTTTACGAAGAATACAGGTAACAACTTTTTAAACAAATAACCAGTTTTCAGAAAAATCTCAATGATTCTTTAATTATAATCCTCATGATGAAATATTTTTTTCATTAGAGCAACTAGCTTCCGGTTATGCTAGGATACTGAGCAAAGAAAACTTACAATTCTACTATACCAAACGTAATTCAAATCAGATATCTAGTGTGAGAATATTTAGCATCAGGAAGAGACAAATAAAGTTTCTGGGACATGCAATGAGGGAGGTGGGCTTGGAGAACCAGATATTAACAGACCAGATGGAAGGAAAAGGGACAGGGGAAATCAACGGATAACATATTTGAAGGGCCTGAGCAGGTGGATGACAGAACGGGGCCTGCGGTATATTACATGAGAAAACATGCTAGGAGCCACTAGGAAATGGAGACTAAAAAAGCCATCATTGCCTAAGTCATGAAAAAACAAAGAAGAAGAAGAAGAAGAAGAAGAAGAAGAAGAAGAAGAAGAAATGTGAGCAAACAAATGAAATACCCTGACCCTTATTTTGTCTCTCATATTGAAAACACTAACCAAAGACTGTATGAATGTAGTGTACTTATAAAAAATACAACGATTAATATTTATATGACATTAGTTCTTTCTATTCACATAGTTTTATTTTTTTCATTTTTAATATACAAATGTCAGATATTCAGATATAGTATACTGTTTCCTGTTTCTGTCTAAAACGGAAAGAAACATGGGGAAATAGAATGCTAATTGTGATAGTATGTGCACGGAATCTGTTATAAAAACATATTGTGAGGAATTATGTAATACGAAACAATATCTCGGTATGTACGTCTCTTATAGAGATTATATCATATTTATTGTATTTCTATTCATTTTATGATTTTTATACAATTGTAGATGATTAGAATTTTCTATACATTTAAGAATGCTCGTTACGACGTAGCGTATATTTAAATATAATTATTCCAAAACAAGACATGAAAGCCCCTCAGATTAGAAATTTACTGAATATCTGATGCAATGTGAAAGAGAATATGTTGAGAAATTAAGATCATTAGGTTAATGAAAATAAACAACGATTGAAGCATGAAGAGTATGAGAATTTCATGTTCAGAAAAGCATCCGAACGTGAGAATTTACATCACAAAAGGAGTTTTTGGCAAAATGTTATCTGGATGCTTATGTGCGTTATGGTGCTGTGGATATCGGCTCGGGACGAGAAATCGGGGAGCCGAGTTCGAATGCCATTTGAATTCCTTGCATTCACTTACTCACAAATAATCTTGGGAAAAATAATAATCCGTATCTTTCCTCCAGTTATGGGTTAAATAACAGGACAGATAGGGTCCTATTGCGTTGGCTGGCAGAAAGTAATGGCAACCTAGTGCGAAAACTTTTCTCGAGACATGATCCCCTAAGCGGGTATCGCGTATGGCATTTAACTGACTGACCGACTCAGTACAATTGGAATATGGAAGGAAATGATAGAACTTTCACTCCATTATTATTATGTATTTCCGTATAGATACTTTATTTTCTTTTAACAAATTTATTTTGTTATAATTTCTGGGAAATATACTGGCGTGACTTGCTGATTTAATATCAAATAAAATAGAACATATTTGCAAAATATGATATACCAATAAAATAGATGTAACGTGACATTTACCCAGAATCTATCAAAAAAATATTAGATAATATGTAACAATAAGTAGGTAACTGGTTTTGTTATTACAAATTTAGTACTGGAAATAAAGAACTTGAAAATTTAATAAGTCGTAGTATAAGTTGTTTCACGCAACATCATAAGTGTTACAAAGCTATCACATCAAGTTAAAACACCTAGTTCTATTCATAAACAGCCTCGTAATATAAGATATTCATATGGATGTAATACGTGGCACAAAAGTCGTTCAGAATTATCAAATCTTTATCAAAGTGGAAACTTTTTAAAATTCAGTCTTAGTCTCTTGGGCTGTTTTAATTCTTAAGGCGAGAGAACATCGTCTACTCTCAGTGCTTAACCGTTCGTTCGCAGCGGTGTGAAAGACAGTTCATTCTTTCTCTGCACTTATGTGAAAATCGAACTCAAAAAAGAGTAGCCCTGAATTTGAACTCAACGCATTTGTTACTATTTCCGAGTAAATAACAGTTACGCTAGCAGAACATATAATTACTAATACTACTGTTACTTAAATAAGAAATAAGTATACTTGCTTTATACTCTCCTACTTACAGAAATATGTATACTCATAAAATTTTTATTATAGTTTCAATGACATTGGACTTTAATAATCTATCTAATATATTCTGCTTCCTAATTTTAACAACATGAGCACGTGAAGAGAGTTTTAGTTTCAATTTTATTTATTTATTTATTTATTTCATTAAAAGGTATAAAGATTTATCTTGATACAAATATTAATCTACAAGATTCTAGAAAAAACAAATATCTTCGTAATGAAGATGAGTAAGTAATGGTATAGTGATAAAGAATGAAACAAGATGGCGAACGTCTTTCTGCTATCAAATACAGGAGAGTTATGAATACTTATCTGAAGGCTAATAAAGCAAATTCAACAGAACATCAAATAAAAAATAACAAAGTTTACCTGTTCTATCATAGACAAATTTTGCGTAATTACACATGCGTTCAAAAGTTGTCATCCAAAATGGAACTTTGAAGTTTCAAAGCTGAACATATTCTCGAGAGAAACATCGACTTTCTACATTTGATATGGAAGAAAACAATAACACTAACAACAATGCAGGAAAGCCTGAAGGTCAGACGCTTTCATGTAGCTGCTGCAAATAGAAAAATGTGCAAGAGTTCTTTTAAGATTGCTCATAGAAGGGCGTATGTAAATATTTTAAAAAATAGTAAATATATAAAATCATCTTACCAGATCAGAATTTAGAAGTTTTTCGTATTAATCCAGAAGGAAATGCTCATATCTATTTGCACTCAAACATGAAACATGTTTGTTAGTTGTTTGTGAATTTAAATCTACAGAGGATCTACTAAAAAAGACACTTATTTTTCACTACCATTCATACTTTCTTTGTGCCTTCATTCGTTATTTCTCTCTCTTTTTGCAATGTTAATTCTACACAATGTTTTCTAATCAATGTAACCCCCCCCACACACACACATACAGACACACAAATATATATATATATATATATATATATATATATATATGCGAATAAAAATTGTTGCTAAATATATATATATATATATATATATATGTGTGTGTGCGTGCGCGCACGCGCGCGCGCGCGCGCGTGTGTGTGTGTGTGTGTGTGTGTGTGTGTGTGTGTGCACTTCAGTTTATAAACTTAAACATTAAAAATTCAAACCGGATTTATGAACTTGTTAAAGTAGCGTTCTATGAAATAAGGAATTTCTGTTAACTATACTTGTAGTATAAAAAGCAACTGTTATAACATATTTGAACAAATGATCATCGTTGATAAGTTTTTATAAATTAATATATCATAGATTTAATGAAATTATGCAAATAAACTGAAGACATTTTCGTGTCATTAATTAAGTATTCAACAATAATTGATTTTTTTAAATTAAAAATTAACATTGAGAAAATTTTCAGATTGAAATTAATTTAAATATTTTTCCAAATCATAAAAATTATATAGCTTCTTAAGTTGTGTCGCATATCTAATTTTAATATGAATTTGAAATTCGAAATGTAATTACGTTTTAGATTTATTTTTTAGCTACATTTTAAAAAATATATCTATGTATACTGTTTGAACTGTTGTCTTCATCCGTGTTTCCATATTAACAACGTTTTGGCAGTTGTACGCTAAGGTTTTCTTCTTGTAATTGGAATTTCAAACAGACCCACCAGGGTAGATATACTTCCAGATGTCAGATTCTGAATATTCTTTGTGACAAATCACTGCATTCAATCAACGCTATTATCCACTAGGTCATTATCCTTGAAGACATCAGCCTATGAATTTTGAGGACGTATATACGTAATATTTCAGTAAACAACCTTTCCCAGGTTTCATATTAAAATGGTGTTGTTATTGTTTTTCTGATATTCTTTCAATGGCAACCAAATTGTATTTATTTCTATGCATGGCCACAGTCGACTATGTAAAGGTATTACCGGAGAATTACAAATAATTTCTAGTCCATATAACATCAGGACGATCTTGAAATAGGGTTCAAAATTTCGCAGACATCTCTTCCGAGGAAGACCTCCCCATAGAGTAAAATATGATTAAAGACTGGTTTTAGGACCTCCATGCCCGAGTGGTAAAAATATAAATGAGAAACAATTCTAGTTCTTAAGATAAGAGTACAAGTTCAGCGTAAAGTCGTAACACGAGGGGAAGTAGAAAAATCTCTCGTAGATGATGTAGATAAAAAAGCTATCACACCCATTTCAGGGATGATGTTGAAATAAAACTCGGGAAAATAAAAAAAGTAATCGGTGCATATTCTATGGCTTAAAAACAATAAAAACGGACAAATCATAGAAATGAAAAAATATAAGAAACAATATAACAGAATGCTAGGTGAAAAAATAATTATAGCAATTTAATATGAGCTCTGGTAAAAAATGTTTAATTAGGCTCTGGGTTTGTATGTTCCAAAAATTCAAACAATGTATAGAAGACTATTGGATAAATGCGCTAGTAGTAATCAGTGATTGGAAACACTGAGTAGTGGGTTAAAAGATTCGTGAGTTAACTTCTACTGGTGTATCTGGAAGAGGGCTGACTCGAGGAACTAGTATAATGTACTCCGGAAGAAAAAAATAAAGTGTTTATTACGAAAAACAATATTGGAACAAAGATGAGGAAAACAGTCCGAAGATTAAAAATAGTGTAAATTATTACAATACATCATTCAAAAATATCGAAAAATTTATTTATTATAAAATCTATAATATTTTTTAAAAATCATATCGCCCCGAGCAAGATAACGCCTCTGATATGCATTGGGCTACATAAGTGTAAAAAGATTAGAGGAGAGTGAAAAGAAGGACGAACCAGTTAGAAAGGAGCGAGAGAAGGATGAGAATACATGTGTGATGACAGTTGCAGAGGTGGAGAGAAAAGAAAGGATATACAGGGTGGTGTGGAAAGATTTAGGGTCAAGTAGTTAAAGGATGAGTATTGACCTTGCATTTAAATTCCTGGAGGTTGTATTAACCTTGCATTTAACCTCATGGAGGTTGTAACCGTCAGGAAAACATGTGTATGGAAGCAAATTCCACAGGCGGGAAGTGCGAGAAAAGAAGATGCAGGAGTAGGATTGTCGTCTGCATTTGGTTGATCTAACTGTGAATTGGGGAGACCCAGTTGCCAGTCTGGTTGCACGAGTAAAACCTGTTGCGGAGGCACCAGTGACTTTAGTTCGTTGGAGCAGAAGCCATGGAATTATTTTTAGAACAGAAACAGGGAAGCCACATCTCGTCGGTGGGAAAATATCTGTAGTCGAGCCGCCAAGTCGGTACCTATCACTTTACTGATTCGTCTTTGGAGCCAGTCAAAAACACGGACATGAACTGCAAGGGCACCTAACCGTATATGGCAGCAGTACTCCATGCACGGACGAATGGTGGATTTGGACATATGCAGGATGGTTTCAGGTGGGAAAAACATCCTGGCCAGACACAGTGACCCAACCTTCCTAGCAGTGGATATAGCTTTTGACTAAATGAAATGGTTCCGCTTGAGTTCAGAAGAGAGGGTAAGGCCGAGGAGACGCTGAGTATTCCTCTCAGGAAGGTCCATGCTTATGGTCCATGCTATGGGAGGCAGGAGAGGTTGCCTGTGATGATTGACAGACAACAGCTTGGTCTTAGACGTATTGAATGTTACAAGCCCCTTCTTGCCCCAATTCACCACAGAATGTAGATCACTTTCAAGATCAGCAGAGAGATTATATTTGTCCATTACGCCGGGATTCTTTTTGATGCGGAAGTAAATTGTGGTGTCATTTGCGTATATGCCTACCTGGCTCTTGATTTCGTCTGGGAGGATATTTATGTAAATAACGAAGAGTGTCTGGCCTAGTATTGACCCCTGAGGGACGCTAGCGTTTGTACAGTAGTGGGTGGAGGCATACCCATTCAGGACGACATTCGTTATGCGGTTATGTAGGAAAGATTGGATCCGATCATGCAATCGACCGGTAATACCGTAACCTTGTCGCTTGCAAAGAAGGCCAGCGTGCCAAACCCTGTCAAAAAACTAAGAGATGTCCAGAGCAACAGCATGAGCCTCGCCGGACGATCGAGGTCCTGAGACATGTACTCCGTAATGGTCGTTAGCATGTCGGTCGTGAACCTGGCAAAGCGGAGCACAGACTGCCTGTCGGACATGATTTTTTGGTCAGTAAGATGCTGAACTATTTCAGCATTAATAATGGCCTCGAACACCTTCCCGAAAATTGGTAGAAGTCTGATAGGGCGATAGCTGAATGGGTCCGAGGGTTCACCAGAATTCTTAAATACAGCAACAACAGAAGAGGATTTCCAGCATGCAAGAAAACAGGAAGCAAGAAGGCAGTTTATTCTAAAAAATAAGCATTCATTACTAAAACTTACATATTCATATATGAATTCAATTAAATTATAAGTTGATAAAAGACGTACGTAAGAACGTCTTGTGGCAAATAGTTATATATTTTATTCTAATTTACTTATTTTCCTTTAAATAAAAATATAATCAGTTTCAGATCTTCCTTTTTATCAAAAAGCTAAATATAAAAGAAAAATATTTGAAACTAATGTATTATCTCGTTGATGCTTACATCGCATTTCCTTGAGAAAGGTCTATCAAAAAAGAAATTCGTAAGAAAAGAATGTCAAAAATGCTACTTTGAATAACATCTGTTTTCGCTTATACATTCCATATAATGTTCGCTATATACATATATATATATGAATAATTAGTTTGAACATTATTTTTGATCGATACTCGTATTTAAGTAAATATTCTGTTTGTTATCAAACAGTATCATATATTTATTTATACTGGCCTGATTATTTACAATATATTTCTGTTACAAAATTATGCATCGATTATGACAAAATGAATTTTTTTCTTTATTCACAATGAATATGTGGCTGGATTCGAACCTGCGACCCCTATCAACATAGGGGAAATCATCAGTTGATGGGGCGCGTCTTAGAACTCTCGACCACGAATGACGATTAGTCTAAACAAAGTCAAATTAAATCGATAACACAATTTTCGATCCATCGTAATAAACATATATGCTCTGAAATGTATCGTAATGTCAACAAATGTAAACATGTTACAGAAATTAACCAATATTAACGTAACTGGTTATAAACAACCGACAATTTGAAATTTGACAATTTAATCATTAATTATCGCCCTATCAGCCTCTTACCGATCTTTGGCAAAGTGTTCGAAGCCATCATCAACACTGAGGTGGTCCAGAGACTGTTTTCTGACAAACAGTATGGTTTCGCTTTACCAGTTCTACTGATGATATGCTCACGACCAACACTGTGTACATACATCAAGCCCTCGACAAAAACGACGAGGCCCAAAATGTTGCCCTTGACTTCTCCAAAGATTTTGACAGAGTCTGGCATACTGGCCTTTTATGAAAGCTGCAGGGCTATGGTATAACTGGACAGTTGTTTGACCTAATCCAGTTATTTCTTTAAATAATGAATCAATCAATGAAGGTAATATAGAACGGACAAGCCTCCTAATATTCTCACACGAACGCGGGTATCGCTCAAGGCTCTATTCTAGATCTCGACGTAATACGATTCGAAGTAGGCATATACACTGAAGAAACTACGGCTTATACTCGTCTGGATCAAAAATCTGCCGAGGGTGACAAAGCAAACCTCTCTGCCTACCTTGTAAAGGACCTCCAATTTGTGGTGGACTGCGGTAAGAAATGCCTTGCAAATTTTAAAGCTTCCAAATCGAAGCTGCTACCTATTAACCACCACAGACAATCGTTCCTCCCGCCAATTAACATGGATCAGGCTTCTGTCCCTGAAAGTAAAACACTATGTCTCCTCCAATTAACTCTTACATCAGACCTCAAGTAAAATAACTGTATACAATCCATAACTAAATCCGCTGCTAAGTAAGTCGGTTCTCTATGTAGGGCCAGGAGGTTTTTCTCGTCTGAAACACCCCTGCACATATACAAATCTATCATCCACCCGTGCATTGAATATTGCTGCCATATCTGGTCGGGTGCTCCTGCTATCAATTTCGGTCTCCTCCACCAAATCCAACGGAGAATCTGTAATGCGATCGACCCCGGCTTATCAGCTGCGATACAGTCGCTTTCTAATCGACGCAGTGTGGCTTCCCTGTGTCTCTTCTAAAAATACTTTCACGGCTTCTACTCCGATGAACATAGTTCACTGCTACCACTATATGCGAATTTCCTCGAACCACAAGATTAGCAACTAGGTTCCAACGTTTTACTGTGAAACCAATAAAATGTAAACGCAAATTCTATTCCATCAGTTTCTTTTCTCGCATTTCCCGCCTGTGGAATTGCCTTTCGTATACTTGCTTTCCCGGCAGCTATATTCTCAAAGAATTTAAATGTAAAGTTAATAGTCACCTCCTGTCTCACTAACTTACATCCTCTCTGTCTCATGCTTTTTTCTCCGTCCACCCTACTCTTATCAATATTCTCTTCCTTTTCACACACTCTTCCTGACACCCCCTATAACCTGTCACTCTTTCTCTTAACATTCTTCCTATATAACCCCCTGCACAACAGTGGCAGTAAAATGCATTGCTTGGGGCCACACCATAATAAAAAAAAAGATTATCAGAGGAAATGTTATGTTAAAACGTCACGTTTTTACTAATTATTTGATTACAAAGAGACTCATCAGTTAACCAGAATCAATCACTGCTATACTGCTTAATTCCGGCAAGTTAAATATATTTGAGTTAGTAAGAAATACATTTAGAGTTACATGTATCCTTTTATTTTAGACCTGTGTTAAAAAGACTTTTTGGTATGATTAAACTATTTTATATATATTTTTGACTCGGAGTACATTTTTCTTAATTAATCATAAATAGTTAAATTATATCAAACCTAACTTTATTTTATATCACAAAACCAAATAAAGTAAATGATATGTTAAAAGCTAATCAATGCGCTTATGTGAAGTATTTTTAAATATATTATAAGATGAATATTTTGCAATTTTTAATATGATAGTAATTTCAATACGTTTATTTAATAGATCCTATTTTTAAGAAATTAAATATATATTATAACAACATTTATATATATATATATATATATATATATATATATACAAAGGATAGCCAAACTTCGATGGCGTCGCAAAAATACTAAAAAGGAGCAATAAAACTTATTTTTTTGTCATTTAAATTTATATTACTCTGACGAAAACAAGGAGCTCAAAACTTTTCTAAGAGGTGCATATTTAATGTGAAAGAGTCGCATGTCATTCTCGAGCCGATGTTTAGCCAACCCCTGATATATCGTTTGTGTGTGAGTGCTTGTGTATGCTTGTGTGTGCATACTATCTATAAAAATGTGAAGAGTAAGTTCTAACAATAAAAGCGATAACCGATATTTTATTTAGCTGGAAAACGTAAATGAACATAAATTCATTAATTTCCCAAAAATCAAAAGAAGGGAATTCAAACAAACTTCCAAAAATTTATTATTGGATTATATACTGGAAAATGCCATCGGATGAGAAAATTGGCAGCTCCACATTCTTTGCGTATTAATATATATATATATATATATATATATATATATATATATATATATATATGTGTGTGTGTGTGTGTGTGTGTGTGTGTGTGTGTGTGTGTGTGTGTGTGTTTGTGTTTGTGTGTTTGCGTGTACGCGTGTACGTGCGTGCGCGCAAACCTACAGTGAGTGCCAGTGCTAATATATATATATATATGTAATATATATATATATATGTGTGTGTGTGTGTGTGTGTGTGTGTGTGTGTGTGTGTCATCTGTTTCATCAGACCAACTTTTTTTTCCTTTCATTCGGTATAAATATAATACGTGAAAATATTTTTATACCTAACAAAAGAATAAACAGTAGTCAGATGAAATAGAAAAACCAGTTAATAGAAATGGATTATAATTCATAAATATTTTAAAAGATATGTTCTGTTTTATTTATTTATTTGCTAGCAGTATAGCCCGGCGTTGCTCGGGTGAAATGAAAGCTTTAATCCATGGTTCTGGAGCTCAAACACTTTGGAAGTTGGCACGAACGACTAAAATGCAATAGTTGTTTCCAGTTAAAGCGAAACCGAAGTCTGAAATAAAAATGAATGCATGTAAGTCAAATTGTGATTTCCTGCTATCGATATCAAATAAGTTTTTTAGTCGTAAACTGAATTGTGAAGGCTAAATAAGTCCTCTGAGTAAATGGTACATGGCTGAGACTAAGAACTATAATTATACCTACTGAGAGCCAAACCCGAAGGAAAAACTAAAATAAAAGGGCTGATGAAAATACACACATACAGGCAGATAAACAGGCACAAACAAATATCTTTCCTTTTATAGATATATATTATCGATTTTCAGCACTATTGTAGGAACTGCAACCTCTAAACTTGAGTATATTTTCTTATGTCTTTGTCTACGAGTGTATCAAATTTGATTAAAATCGGACCACTCCTTCTATAACCCGAATTGTTCGATTATCGATTTTTGATATTTATCGGAGGTACCTCTACATAAAACCTAGCTAAGAACACTCGCTGACGCTTATAGTACAACTGTGAAAATTTTAAAGAAAATTGGTTCAGCCGTTTCGGAGTCTATAGTTAACGGACACACACAGACACACACACAGAGACAAATTTCCATTTATAAATAAGTTTAGGTTTTAATAATATCATATTGGACTTGAGTAGCCCAATGGAGTTTTCTATACAAATCTATCACTTAATATTTTATATTAAGTAATCTCTTTACGATCACCCTCGCCGTTGACGGACTTGACATCATAATATATGTAAGTATATATATATATATATATATATATATATATATATATATGTATGTGTGTGTGTGTGTGTGTGTGTGTGTGTGTAAAAATATACTCATATATGATCTGAGATTAAGGACAGGATGGTTAAATAAAAAGGACACAAAAGGAAAACTGCATTTAACTCGCCTACTTTTTTCGTCCTGTGACGGACTGTATCAAGGCAAAAAGAGTAAACGGGCTTTTATTCGAAATTACGAATTTTTGAATGATTTGTTTGCGCTTTTATAATTGCCAACACTGTTTATCGTTACGTAATTTGGGATAAAGCCCATATCTTCCTTTTGCATTGATAAACTCCATCACACGACGAAACGCGTAGGTGAGTTAAATGCAGTTTTCCTTTTCTCATAATTTTACTTATATATATATATATATATATATATACAGAGAGATACATGAGCGTGAACTGAAATGTTTCGCTATTCGACGCAATTTTCAAATTCCTAACCCAATAGCATTTTTTTAGAATTTTGTTTAGAATCCCTGCTTGAGTGTGCCATCAACTTTTAAACACCAGCACTTATATGCAATCCACTGGGAATAAACTCTTTTATTCATTTCTTCTTTTTGAGACCTTATTGACTCCATTCTCCTTCAATATCTTCCTGCACATTCCTTGACATCTCAGCGCCTAAACCTATCAACATTAGTAATGGCTTTCGAACGTAAAAATAGATCTTTTAAAAGCCATAAAATCAATAGAATTTCTTTTCCCCAAAGAATATTCTGTGTGTTCCGTTCTCTATTTCACTATGTCTTGTCCTCATTGAAAAGGATAAAAATCAGTCATAATTAAATATATTTCAATTATATTTGTGAAAGGTGAATAAAATGAAATAAAAATTTGTTGTTGTTTTAACTTAAAGATATTTCATCGTTCATTCAGCATATTGTTTATGCGTTCCTTCTTATTATATAAACAGTTTTAATGATTTATTGGCTTGACACGTTCAGCTTTCAAAGGATTTTCACAGGCTTAGGCAAGGTCTATGCCACGGGGAAAATAACAGCATATAAAGAAGAGCATGGTGTTAATATCGTGAGTTTAAAAGTTTTAATAAATGTATATTTTAATAAAGGTTATCAGGTGAAGTATAATTCCCCTAAATCAATTCACGTTCAGGTCTAATGCACTGAATTGCTTCATATTCATATGCATGTTTACTGGTCACTGAGGCTTCATTTATAAACAGAGAATTAACTTACCCTATTTCAGATATTAGCGAAATAATGTATAAGAAAACGAACAAATTGGAAACTTCTATTAATCTAACAATTCTCACATTTATTGAAGCTTAATCAAGAAAGTGGAAAAGAGAAAGACACTTTATATATTTAGTTTTGTGATGTATTATTTTCAGGCCTCAAGTGCATTTGACTTGTTAAGCAAATGTTATTATAATTTATGGCATTACAAATTCAAGGAAGGACAACACGGTCATTCGAAGTTACATTTAACGGATTTCAAGATTGACTGAAAAAATATACTGAAAGCAATTTAAAGCGGTTTTTCATTTAATCTAATGATCCGTTAATTTCTTGTAACTTCGGGTCGATGTGTCGTTATTTAAATAGTAAAAATACCATAATTTCTTTCTTGTTTCTCTTTATATTTCATAAGCTGATGAAGCTTTAATAATAATGAAACTTATTTATTTTAAACGCTTAATATTTTTTTCTTATCTTTGTGTCGGATTTTGATACATATCTGATCTGGACTTCATTACAACACATATTGGATGAACATAGGCAACTCGAAGTAATGTAATGTTTAGCAAGCTTGTCTCGCTGGTATTGTTACAACTGGTTTGTGTGTTATATCCACAATGGTTGATCTATACATTCAGCTTTAATCAACATCTAAGCGACGCTTAGAACATCATCTTCTTGGTTGAAAATGCAATAATGTATTTAATAAATTCAACCATTTTTAATTTCCTCTTATGATTAGATATTACTAAACTCAAAACGTATCTAAATATTCTAAATGTTCAAAAATATATCCATAATGCCTACATCTATATATATAGATATATATATATATACGGACGTTTTAACATTGCTTTTCCTAATCTGCTTTCTATGTCAAATCTAAATATACTATTTTGCTTGACAAGTCTATTAAAAGCTAATGAGGCAGACAAATATATACTCAAGAAATTGGTGGGACAAGGTATTAAAAAATCAACAACTTTTAGTTTCCGCTAATGATTTTATAGAAGAAGAAATCATGTTAAATTAAACATTAATAAATGGAAATATTATTTTATTACGTATCCTGTTCTGGTATGTTTTACATCTTACAATAGTAAAATTAAGAGAATAAGAATGATTTAACATTGTGTAGATGACATGGTGGATCAGAAATGTAAAGTCTCAGGGGGCAAGACTAAGGAGTTATAGGTTGACTGATCATACCATTGATGGAGCGACTGCGCAATGAAAAGCTCGCAAAGTTACGTCTATGAGAATGTGATTTTACGATGGATCTATAACAGCTTGCAAGTATGCGTAGATGCATCTGAACTCTGAGAAGACAGGCAACTGAAGGCTAGATATTTATAACCTAGATGTGGCAACAATGCTCAATTTTTGCTCTCATCAGGAACATTTTAAATAGAGTACACACAAGTGATGTTACATACTTACTAGAGCTGTACAATGAAATAAGACTTTCCGAGCACATTTAGCAATAGGTAGCTCTTATTTACACAATGTCGAAAGTGTGAGTTACCCCGTAAGAAATAACATTAATATCGTACAGCTTTCCTATTACCTATTCGAATGTAACAATCTTGTACTATCTGCAATTTAGTAAAAAGTTGGGAGAAATAGCATCGAATATATCTTGAACAATGTCTACTTCAAATAGCAAAAATGTAATTTGTCTCCGCTCTATTCTATATCTATTAATTCTAGAGCACAGTGTGGGAAGATATTTACTGGATCGGTACAATTAACTGACGCTTTTAAAGCACATTTTTTTTTTATCATTTCACCCCAAACAAGGCATTCCACTGCCACTATTGCGCTTGGACCTACATAGGGGGAAGTAAATAGGAAGAGTGGTTAGATATAGGTTAGATATAGGAAATGTCAGAAGGGGGGTGATACATAGTTGGGTGGGTGGGAAGAGTGTTTGAAAGAATGTTTGCAGGTGTCTATTGACCTTACATTTAAACTCCTGGAGATTGTAGCCGTCGGAAAGCAGTCATGTGGAAGAGAATTCCACAGTCGGGAAGTGCGAGAAAAGAAAATGTTGGAGTAGAAGTTGCAGTTGCATTTTATCGGTTTCACTGTAAAAGGGTGGGATCTAGTTGCTAATCTAGTATCTCGTGCAAATTCGAACCTAGGGGCCACCAGTGAAGCCGTGAAAGTATTTATAAAAGAGACAAAGGGAAGCCACGTTACGCCGGTGAGAGAGAGACTGCAGCAGATTTAGCAATGGATTCGATATAATCTTTCCATTTGAGTTTAGCTGAGAGTGTGAGGTCAAGGAGGCGTAGTGTTTACTCTCTGGGAGGCAAGCCTGGTCCTTGCTATTATTCTTCTTTTATGTGCCCTATATTTTCAAGACGCAAACGAACATGGCTTTCCACGTCTCCATATCCCTCGTTCCGTCATCCACCTGGTTAGGTCTTTCAAATAAGTTATCCGCTTTTTCCCGGTCTTTTTTCCTTCTATTTGGCCTGTTAGTATCAGGTTCTCTAACACTCCTTCCTCATTGCAAGACCCAGGAAGTTTAGCTATTTCTTCTTAATGGTCAGTTATAATTTTCTTTTTCTTTCTGTCATTTCCAAAACCACATCATTGCTAACATGTTCGATCCATGATATTCGCGGCATCCTCCAGTAGAACCACATTTCAGTTGCTTCAAGTCTTTCCTTAATCTTCGATGATATAGTCCAGCATTCACTGCCGTATTGAAGAACTGACATCACATAGAAATCCAGTACTTTCTTCTTTGTTTCTAGCGAAAATGTCCTGTTTCTTAATACTTTACTCAACTTCTGGAATACTTTCTTCGCCATGCCAATTTGCCTTTGGATCACTGTATCGAACATTCCGTCTTCTGTTAAATTTTTGTACCTGCTTGACTTTCCTGTCTCCTACCTGTATTTGGCATTTTCGGCTTTCCTTTTTGCTGATGACCATGCATTTGGTTTTCTTGAAATCGAAGTTCAAAAGTGGCTCAAGACTGAAAGTATGAGTCACCCAGTAAGAGCAACATCAGAAACCTGTCTCATTAATCATTTGTAGAAGGTGAGATCAAAGATATATGTTACAATACCAAATTTTAACACATTTTGCAAAAAATAATGTTACATATTATTTTAAATTAGCCAACATATTATTCAGAATGATGCTCTAGAGAACAGGCAAAAAAACCCTGGAAGTTCTTCTTTTCTTAAAGGTGTCAAATGGTGACTGAGATTTAATTTCTATTTCATATACATACTTAAGGATGCGCTCAATCAACTTCATTATCATTTAGGATATTCTTACCGAGATTTGGTATCGACGCAATCAGGCAACTCTCATAAAAGTAGATGAAGGAAAATCTCTGTACTTAATCTATAAATTTGGAAATTTTCAGTCTAAATTGATTTAAACATGATTTACGACTGTCTTTGGATATTTTGTTTCAAAATAAAATAAAGTTAATGTCAGATGTGTGTTGTGATGCAGTGGATATCGACTCAGAACGACAAATCCCAGTCGAATTCATTGTATTCACTTATGCACAAATACCATTCGGAAAGGTATTAATTCGTTTCTTCCCTCCAGTTATGGGTTCAATAATAGGACAGATTGGGTTCCATTGCTTTGGCTGGCAACCAGTCTACCGCAGATTGCAATGGCAACCTAATGCGGGATAATTTTTTTTAATTGTTATTATCTCAATGAAAAAAAGGGATTGTTAATGTTTTTATATAAATATGCATTGCACATGAGAAATAAAATCAAACGTTGTGATAAATACAAAAATCAAGTACATTGCCTACGAGTTTAGGATAATATTACTACTAATACTATTTACTACTACCACAATTACTACCACAGCTACAATATATATATATATATATATATATATATATATATATATATATATATATATATATATATATATATATATATATATATATATATGGCTTACCTTTGTCTCTTTTACAAGTATTTTTATTGCTTCTGCTCAGAGGAGCTTAGCTTCCTGGTGCCGGCTGTACAAGAATGTACTTCTGCAAACAAACTGGCAGAAATTCCCAATTTTTTTGCTCTCAAAAGCCACTGATTCTAATCTGCCAGATTCGCACCTATAGAACTAGCTTCAGCATATTTCCCTCCATGATAGGTAAAATCACACGGAGATTAAATCAACGTAAATTGCCCTCTCTCATCTCCTTGACTCCTATTTTTCTCTCATTTTTTCCAAGATACACACTGTATTTTTTATACTCCTCACTGTCATGCAAAGCTCTTTACCCAATTATTTCCATTCTTCCATTACTCATTCTTTGGTAACTCCCGTAACCGGTTACTCTATCGCCCTCCTGCTGTGTAACCCTTTACTCTCCTCTTATGTGGTCCCCTGTGCACCAGAGGCAGTACTGACTTGCTTAGGGTGAAACGATTAAAAAAGTATTTCGAATGTCACTGCTGGCCAAACAGGAAAAATAATTGCACAAAACGTTTATATTTAAGTACAGTTATATTTGATATGCAGAAATGTTATCTTTAAACATTTTCTGTTACCATGTATCTCAGTACAGCTTTCTGCATTTTTCATCAGCCTGAAATTTCAACCGGCAAATTACATTATTTCCATAAAAATGGTGTCAAGAAAATAAATATTTTCCAGTTAATCAGATTATGTACTAATCAGAATTTTGATTTATGCACTTAGAGATGAAAAATATCCTACCAGATAATTTGAATCCATTATCTTGAAAAGTGTATTAAGCAAGTTAGAATTATGAAAATAAAAGAAACTTTGAGAATTCAGGAGATATGCCGGTAGCATTTTTCTTGGAAAAAGTATTCATGATTTCTGTTCTGACAGAGAATCGCATGGGAACTCATTTATCGATATGTCGTATTGTCAAAACATTATTTGTTAAATAATAAGAATTATTTTACTATAAAATAGCGAATCAATATTTTATCAACAACCCGAAAGAGTAATGTATATTCAAAAATTATAAACATATTAAGTTTTACATCGAAGTAAACAATAATATTTTATCTAATTTTTGAATGTGTCTATTAAAGATATTTTTTGCAGGAATTAAAATTACGTTTACTGTCAATATCCTAAATTTCAAATGTATTCGCCTCATCTGTACCCACGGCGTATAAAAATGTTCGGCTATATCGTCAAAAGATTTTCCTGGTCCCTTTATTTTTCTCACTTTTATTTTTTATTTATTTTTTATTTTTTGTTTCTTCTTTGCACATAAAATCGACTAACACTGTGTCTGTCTTACCATCTTACATTTTCACCAGTCTTTCAATTTGACCTTTAGCCAGAACAAATTTTCCTCGTGCGTCGGGTAAAATTGCAGAGTCTTTTCACCGCTTCTATTTTTAGGTCGCCTGTTTTGCCAATTTTGAAAAAAGTAGTTTCAACATTTTATCTAACGTTTTAATAGTGTGCTTATTCATGATATTTTTCGCAGGAATTAAATTTAGCTACTAGAATATATGCCAGGTATAATACTTAATATTAGTCAACGTTTATCCGTTTTTTGCTTTTTCTTTTTAATCCCGGATGGTTAATTACCCTGTAGTACGCACCGTTTACCCTACAAAGGGTGGATGAACTACAACGGAGTTAACAGCCAATTAACTGGAGTGGGCGTCGATAAATCGCCGTGCAGATGGCGACGAGAGACCAATCCACTATTTCACCCGCTTATATTCATGGGCTTTAACATGAATACGACAAAACCTAACCGCGTCAAGAGGGTTAAGCCTAAAGACACTGACTCCTCGCTAGGTAAGATACGACACGCGCTATAGTTGTCACCGGACTGACATCCTGCGACTGTTAGCATTAACGGCGTAAAGTGGACAAATTTCCACAGAATTTATCCCGAATAGAAGGACATGAGCCACAGGTTTCACCAGAAATTCATCATGAGACTGTTACCATTAACGGCGTAATAGGGAAACATTTTCCATAGAATGAATCCCTCACCCAAAATAGAAGGACATGAGCAACAGGTGTCACCGAACCATTTTCCTGGGACTGTCTGCAACAAGCATAAAATAAATCTTGGAGCACTGATAGTTAGAACATGGAACAACTGTGTACAGTTGGAAAACGTGAAGCAGGAGAATGTCTAGATTGAATATTAACATTCTAGGCAAATGGGAAACGAGATGATCAAACAACGGTGACGTCCTCAGTGACGAGCACATAATTATATACGCAGGAGTTAAATATAATGAAAAACGATTCGTCTTTATACTAGTTAATAACACAAAAAATATCTGAGAGAATTCTAGTAGTTAAAATAAAAGGAAAACCTTTCAATATATCGATAAAAGTGGTTTACGCTCCAACATCACAAAGCACAGGGAAAGAAATCGAGTCCTTCCACTCCATGCTAGATTAGGTCAAGACACAGTGCAAATCACAAGATATCAGAATTATCATGGGTGATCTTAATGCCGAATTTTGTCAAGGAAAAAAAGTGAAACGGTCGGCAACTTCGTATTAGGACTCTGCAATAGCCGTGAATAGAAATAGGTTCAATGGTGCACAGCGAATGACCAGATAATAACACACACCTGGTTTCAAGAGCACCAAAGAAGATTATGGACATGGAGAAGTCTAGGAGTACTAAGTAAAAAACAAATTATTTACATTACTATCAACAAGATATTCAGAAATGCAGTCCGTTAATGCAAAGCCTACCTAAGTTCGGACTGTAGAAATAACCACCTTCCAAAAGATTAAGGATAAAACTAAGAATATTAAAGAAACCTAACAAAGACTGCAAGTAACATAGGGTCCCGAATGACCCGAATCTACTGAAAATGATATACGAAGGATAAACTGGAAATGGAAGCTCTAAATGGGACGCATTCAGAGCGTCTTTAGTGAAACCGGCGAATGAGATCATGCCTAAAGAAAAAGCAGGACAGAAGAAAATAGTGGTTCACCGAAGAAATTAATGGCGTGACGTAAAAGAGACAGAAAACGATGCCACAACATGAAACAGAATATGAGAGACTACACAAAGTATTACGAAGCAAATATAGACAGGATTCAAAATGCAAGGAAACTGATAATATATATCAGTAAGAGAGAAATGATGTTCCTGGGACACGTTATGAGGAAAGCAAGCCTGGAGAACTTGATACTCACAGGTCGGATAATTGGAAAAAGAGACACAGGAAAGCAGCGCATGATGTACTTAGGTCTGAGCAAATGGTTGATGGAGCGTGGCTTGGAAGAGTACCAAGAGAAAAATTATTGAGAGCGACAAGAGACAGAGCTAAGTGGAAGTCCATGACCAACTACGTCCTGATGGGACACAGCACTTGAGAAACAATGATTATTTATATATTAGACATTCATACAAATATTGTTGAATTCATCTAAATTTTCGCGTGAAATAATACGATATTTTCATTCTAAAGCAATAAAATATTTTATCTTTTTATGGTATTGTAGGTGTTTTAATCTAAAAATCGATAATAATTTACTTTCCCTTCCTTTAATTTCCTCTCACTTCAAAATATTTAGAACGTACATACGAATGTTCCTGTTTTGGTACATTTTTATTCCTGGTTGACTGACAACATATTTTCTTTTACTTTAAGCATTGTACATTTTACTGTAATATATTTGTGCTATTATATGAATTGTCGTTTGCTGTATATTCTGTGGGATGTGTTCTTTGTTCTTTCAAACTCACATGAGTCCATCACATTAGAGCACTTAAATATTACTTACCCCCATACTTCGCAAAATAAATGCCAGAAACCACATATATATATATAACAATTTTAATGTTTTGTATGTTTGCTTATCGATGAAACAATAGTGTTTATATACAAATCCCTAAAAATTCATATATTCAACTGAATTTTGTAATATATCAGTGGCTTGCGGGTAACTAATGTAGTGATCTTCAAAAGAAATTATGTATAGGTTGTTATGAGGGAAGGATAATGTGAAGGAATATATCCCCATACTGACTTTTAATAATTTCATTGTTACCTTTCTCATAGCCTGGTTCCTCGGCCAAGAATAAGAATTTTAGTCTGTCTGTTATCCTATCTGCAAGTAAGTTTAGAAGTCATGATTTCAAATTTCTTTTTTATCAGCGAATCAAGGCAGGATGCTTTGTAACTCCTTGGCTTGTAATTGAACTCTACACACTGATTAGAATTTTCTTACTTAAAGTATTTGGATATTTGCATTTCAGTAATTAATGTCAAATTGTCACTTTTGTGTCTGCATATATATTAGACATTTTTCACAGACTGCTGTTGAATTTTATTTTATTTCTTTTAGAATTAAATCACCAATGATAATAAATTAATTAATACATGGATCATGATTTGAGAAATAATCACTGAATAAAATAATACATTTTAATTGAAAAATTAATTCATGTTTTTAATAAAAAATAAAAGGAATTTTGAATTTGTCTTCGGATGATAATTTGAATGATGTTCTTTTCTAATTTGAAGAAGACTTGTGAATTCTAATCTCCGCTTATAAAAGATCATTTCTGCGAAAGGTGGCCGCATCATGATTCTTAACAGTTCATTCGATAACCCTACAGCAACCTTGAATTCTTGTTCGGGTTCCATAAGAGCCATTGACATTTTGGTGTTTGTGGTGTATTGCTCTAATTTAAATCCGTCATTATGATGTCACGATTCCTTGCCTAATACTAACACTGAGAAAACGTTTTCTCCACAATTTAATTTTGCTGAATTCCTTAACTTCCTGCAAATTTTAAAAGGTGTAGATTTCACTCACGTTTGATATAGACAACTCTAGATTTTACCTGTGTAAAATTACTAACGCTACTAAAACTAAGCTATTGTTCTGACAAAAAAAAAAAAAAAAAACTATGTCCGGCAGAAAAGGCATTTGATCGGAAGATTGTGGAACCGACATATAATTATTGTTCTTCCTAGGCCCATTCCGATCGCAAATGACATTAACTTTTAGGTTTACAGCTATGTGTAATATTTAGCTGACAAGCAGTGATTAAACAATATGAATGGTAATAAAAATCGTAGAAACAAATTCTTGAAAAACTTATTACCCGCAATCAATTTTTATTAAATAAGTACTAATACTCGGGAAAAAATTACACTTCAGCGTTTCATAACACTTAAGGTGTGGATATGCAGCAAAACTGTCAAACAAGAAATTAAACTGAAACCGATTTTTACATTCCTTATATTACATTAATTTTCAAAATGTATATTTATTCCTATTAAAATGTACATAGGGAAATATCTAAATCTATGAAAATACTGATAATAACGATCCTCTTAGACTTGAAATGCTTTTATAAGATAATAAAAAAATCAAAATTAATCTTAATGAATTTCTTCGAGACTAGACATGAAATAATTTAAGATTTTCCAGAGATGTTCTTGTGTATCATCGAAAATATTATGTTATATATATCAACACAGGAAGAATAATCATCACTTAATATTAGAGTACTACTAAACATGGTTATATTATAATTGATTTTGAAAATATCAAAAAAGTATTAAATCTTTATTTGAAATATTTAACATGCAGGTATTTTAAAAGTTTGTGTTAACATTAATAGTAACTGAATAGCATTCTACTTAGGTAAAAAAAGTCAGATAATGAAAATGTAATTAAATTGTAATTAAAAAGACGTCATTTAATCTGGGTACTGTATACCCATAGTTAGTGTTCTTGGGTTAAATGAATAGTATTAGAAAGTACTCAGATATATTTGGCAGTGTAGATATTTATTTGGGTTTGACTAACATCCACATAAAACTGAGAAAACGGATAGACCTGACAAATATAAATCGTCATTTCAAGTAGATGCTTTTTGCTTTGTAGCAATATGCGCAAAATAAACCTGGCTCAGCTTATTATATAGTAAATGAAGTGACTAAATTCATTGCCTCGCTGTGCAATTTTAAATCATCTTTTTATAAATTTCACATAGATTATGTTACCATGTACACATAAAAAACACAGAACCATTAAAATAGCGAATTAATATTTTATAATTAGTCAACATTCTAATATAAATGATACACAATATCAATTATTATAATAGATTAACTTTAAGATACAAATTTGTGTCATTAGAAAAATAATTTTCAAATAAGTATAAATTATATAATACATTATGCAGTGTCTTAATGAATAAAATCTCTGAGATATTTTTTTAATATTAGTAATATTCGTACTAAACTTTTAATCATGTTGATATGTTTGGTAAATTGCTTGAATTAGATTAATGAGAAATGTGTTGAAATACACGTGATTAATAAATGCGGCATTTTTCAGAATTATTGAGAGTATGAATATTTCCTCTGAAGCCATATTTTTATTCAATAATTTCCACTCAATTTTAAATACTTTTAGATAATATATTAAGAGATTTAATTTTAAAAAAAATATCTCTGTTTGTGTGTTTTATCGACGTTGATATCATTGAAAGTGATGTATAAAAAACAAAAATATCGTCTTAGAAGAAAACAGAAGTTGAATTCTAATATGTCTATATATACGTATTTCGTTCAGAAAATATATATATAACTATTTACAACGAGCTCTCTACCAGGATAATTTTTGATATTAATGAAATTAATATTAATAGGATCTGCTTTTGGGGATTTACATTCATGCTATTTCTTTTTTCGATTATATATATATATATATATATATATATATATATATATATATATATATGTTATGAAGAAAGAATTATTTGCTATGTATTAGTTTGAATTCTCCTGGTGCCGAACGATTTATTTCATATCTGTATCATAACTGAAGAAAGAGGCTTTTCGAAACGATATGTAATATTACGTGTACGTTTGAACAGAACTGATCGTTAACAATGATAGAAGGTGGAAAATGTTTAGAAATGTCCAGGGAATGAAATTAATCTGGATTACCTTGCTGTGGCGTATTGTTATATTTTACCGCCAAGGATATAAAATGCCCTTTCTGTTCACAACATTTTTCAGCTTAAAATAAATAGTATTAGCAAAATATTTTATAAATGCAATCCTTGAATAAAATTAATTTTTGACTTATGTAAAGAGATTAAATTAATTATTAGGCTTAATAATACCCATGCTAAAGACTTTAGTTTATCAATCATATATAAGGAAAACATAATCAATAAAAATAGATTACGAAGATAAAACACTATATTATAACAAAATTTTACATCATATTTATTAAATCGTAAGTTATTATTTCGTAGCGTAACCGATATTGCGAATTACAGCAGATAGCCGTTTAAATTAATCTCCTACAAATGTCTAGCATGATTCTTGGCTAATATTTTTCAATTTCTTTATTTCAATCAGGTTTTGTGGGTTTCTTTTAAAATTCTCAGTTTCTGCTCTATCCATAAATATTCATTTGGATTGAGATCTATTCACTTTAGAGCGTTTAATTGTTTTGAAATTAACCATGGTTTTGTAAGATTTGCAGTATGTTTAAGAACGTTATCTTTTTGAAAGGAATTTCACTCACGTAAATATTCTCTACAAAATATCCTTATAATATTATCCATTCATTCTCTTCTATCATTGTTTATGTTTTCTACACCTTGCACCCTAAAGAAAACACACGCATGATTGATCCGCCTTCAAATATTACTGTTAGAATAGGATTATTCGGCGAATATATAGTACCTTTCTATCTCCAGAACTTTTAAAGAGCATTTCTCCTAAAAAGTTCATTTTTTTCGTTTCGTCTGACCAAATACATTTTTCAAAAAGCTGCATATTTCATGCAATGCGTTTTTGCAAAATTGTGTTCAGCCTGAAAGTGCTTTTGCTCAATAAGCAGTTTTTTCTTTGAATTCATGAAAAAATATCATATCGACAAAGTGAACGCCTAATTTTGTCTGTAACCAATTTTACTCTACTTATTTCTTGTCCTTCTTGAAGATTTTTAAGCGTAAATCGGGGTTGGTTGATAACGTTTCTCGCCAATAATATTGCCTTTCTGCTAAAATTCTAGGACAACCAGAGTTTTTTTTAACGAATTGAGTGACACTTCTACCAATAACGAAATATCGTACAAACTGAACTCAGTGGTGCATTAACTGACTAGATAATTTCCTATAACAAATTTCAGTCGTATGAATTACCATCCCTACGTTCACGGAGATCTTGATTAATTATTTTACATTTCCCTATTTTGTCACTATTAAATGACAATTGACAGAATGAAACGCAATTCTTTTATCATTACTCAATGATATGTCCACTTTTGGTAAAGATTTCTTTTACGTAGTGTAGAATCTTAACAAGATAATTATGTCATCGTTTTCTCTTCGGATTTGATGCGCTATCCAATTTGCTCTTGCTGAAAATCTTCATGAAATGTGGTTTCTGTTATTTGATATAGTGCTTTGGTTGGGATTCTTTTGCGTCAGCGCACCGAGCTTTCCATTTTGGATGGCAAAATGACAAATTTCAGAACCGGTTGAACAGGAGAGGTTCTTCAGCGTTTCATTACGACGTGTTTAAAGATGCTACTTCAAAAATACAAATAGAAAACAAAACAAATAACGCTACAAACTTTACTAGCTTTGACAACTCGTGGGAAAGAGTCAGTTCCAAAAAAGCATAATGACCAAAAAGCTTAAATTTATGACTTGCGCAATGAACGGAATAATTTTTTCATGTCTTTCCAAAGATTTCAAATTTATTTATAAGCTGAAACCTAGATTTTTTGCTTGTTTAGCAACATATGGGTCATTTAACGACGAAATTTCATTTTTTTTAACTAAAAATGGTATTCTCACCAAATTTTATAGTTACACGAAACGAAAGTGGAATACAAATACTCTCACACAGACACTCACACAAACACACTTTAAATATATATATATCCATCACCACATTCAAGAATTGTTCGTTGTATCACTGCTCATAAGTGTGGCTAGACACACACACACACACACACACACATATATATATATATATATATATATATATATATATATGTGTTTAATTTTAGGATAAACTATACACTGTATCACAGCTAAACAGTGTGGCTAGACACACACACACTCTCACACACGCAAATACATATATCTATTCTTATCTTTAAAATAAACTATAAAGTTGCATATGACATTTTGGAAGATGCTGGCAAGAGATATGCATTACTTCAATAGGCAACTGAATTTCTCATTTTGACAAATTCTAGTGATTTAATAGTCATGGAAACAAGTTGATAAAGAATGTATTTTTCATGAAAATTATCTATAACTTTTTTAAATAAATATTTTTCTTTAGTAAGCCCCCCTCCTCGTTTACTATAACGGTTGATAATAATTTGCGTTTTTAGAATAAGATTCGTTTCAAATAATATACGTGTACTCAGTAAATATATAATTTAAGAAGTAAGGCATATCACACACGTACATACACTGTAAAACACAAACATATACATAATCTTTTTTTTTAAATTCAAAGAATCTCATCATATTCTAGGATTTTTGACGCTCAGTCATTTTCAAAAGCTGATCGATTTTAGTTGACAATCATTCAGAGAGGTGAATGTACTAGACTGTTACAAGGAAAGATACGGTGGAAGTACTAGAGTATTACAAGGACCAACACACACACACACACACACACACACACACACACACACATATATATATATATATATATATATATATATATATATGGAGTAACATCAATTTACGAATATACATATGAAGGTGCACATATGTATCGTATTATTGTTCAGGTGCAATTAAAACAGTGCCCAACGCATGACTAGTTTTTTTTTATATATATATATATATAATTAATAAATATACATATTGTTTTACGTCTATAGCACAACTCGTAGTTTCATGCGATATGCAATAGTTAGGTGTATATTTCAAACTGACAATATAATTGATCTGAAGTTATGCTCACTCGATGTTCATGGGACTTAAATAATATAAAGTTAATGTACTCCTTTTTTAATAATAATAATAAAAATAAATTAATAATAAAGATTTAAATATTCTAAGATAACATGTATACATTGTTTTTTTAAAATCTTATGTTAGAATATAATTTAAAATATTAAAATGCAGGTAGAAAAATTTAAAGTCTCTTGAAACATAAAATGTACACATTTTCAAATTTAATTTTTTTTTTTAATCATATCACCCCGAGCAAGGCGTCAACGCCACTGATGTGTCGGGGCTACGTAAGAGTGAAAAGATTAGAAAAGAGAAAGCCGAAAACCTCATCCTAAACAGGGAGCAAGGGATGAGCCTCTACACCTGTTCAATAGATGTGGGTGGAGTGTGAACCGGGCGATAGTTTAGTCTATCTACTCCAATTATAATATTACCTGTAGGTAAAAAATATAGTCTTAAATAAAAATAAAAATAAAATAAAACTTAAAAGAATAAATTATAAAGTAAAACGAAGAATTAAAAATTAAAAATTAAACAATGCTGCGAGTAAAACATAAAGGGTTTTAATTAATAATTTTGAAAATTAATTGCAAGATAAAAGAAAGAAAGAAAGAAAGAAAGAAAGAAGGAAGGAAGGAATAAAAAAGACAAACGTATCAATGAATCTATATCAGTCTTGGTAAAAGAATTTAAGTAATGTTTTTCTATGAGAACATATGGTCATTAAAACACTTATTTTTGAAGCAAATTAGGATTATTGATATGGTTTAAGATGGCAAGTTTTTCTAAAAAACATTTATTGTATCTTTCTTCTTTGCGGTTGTAATGTTTGTATTTAGCTACGTTAATCAAGTTAATAATTAGGTTGTTGTTGGTGTGTAGTTTTATTTAAATTTCTATCAATATATGGATAAAGTAGTAATTTTGTCATATTTACTATTGTTTCAAGACAGCATGTGGTTGTTAAATATATCCTCTGCCTGACCTAAAAGTAAAATCTAACATCATTATCATCTGAATGAATTCGATCACTAAACAATACTTTCGAACATGCATTGGCCATTCAATGGGCAGGTTTCATTTTTTCGGCAGTTTTACTTAGTTTTAGAAGGTTTATTGTTGCTATTAGTTGGGTGACTGATATTTATGTAGGCCATATATTTCTATGATATTATGATATTATAGTATTATGTTATGAAATATATTTGTCTATGTTCGTAACGCAAGTACAACTTATTTTAACATTGTTTTACTGAATTTTTGTTAAGTATATGTGAAAAGTATAAAAGTGTGTATATTGTGTTTAGAAAGAGTTTTCCAAAGTTAGTTTAGACATTACGACTGAAGGGTAGATTAAACCAAATAATATAATTTACACGATTAAACCAAATAATTGATGCGATTAAACCAAATAATATAATTTACACGATTTCTGCTTATTTGTACCTACCTTGTTATTAACAGAGTATTCTAGTCTAATGTTGAATTTACTTTTTTCTAAAGCTTTTATATATTTATTGTTAGATTTGTCGAAAAAATCCATATTGTTAGAGTTGGTACTTAAACAAAATTTAATAGATTTGTACAGGTCGTTGGTGATTCTCTGGGGATGATTTGATTCCCTGATTTTCATTTGTTTATTTTTCAACATTTCCGATAATGTGGTTAATATTATGCTCGAAGTTGTGGATATACTGTTCGAAAATAAGGGTCATTATCAAGAATCATGTTGGTGCCTATGTGGAGTTAGATATCCTTTTTCTGCATCATGGAATACTTTGGAATTCACTCTACCCACATTTGCTACTAATCTTGAACATCTTATTAAATGGTTCTACAGAGTTGTAATATTTTTATGAAATGCTTTAAATGTTGATTTGATTTTGAGATGTTTATTAATTAGAGTAGATAGACTAAACTATCGCCCGGTTGACACTCCACCCACGTCTATTGAACAGGTGAAGAGGCTCATCTCTTTTTTCCTGTTTAGAATGTGGTTTCCGGTTTTTCTCTTTTCCACTCTTTTCACTCTTTTTTATTTCATTTTATTTTTTTCTATTGGAGTAGATAGACTAAGCTATCGCCCGGTTCACACTCCACCCACGTCTATTGAACAGGTGAAGTGGCTCATCCCTTGTTTCCTGTTTAAGATGTGGTTTCCGGCTTTTCTCTTTTCCAATCTTTTCACACTTACGTTTTCGCCTTGCTTGGGGTGATATGATTAACAAAAAAAATATGATACTCAAAGTATTTCATTGTCCATCTTGATTAAATAGTCTCGTGAGTATCAAATTTTCTCAGCTGACTTAGCTCGTTACGTGTCCTAGATATTTAAATCTTTTTCTATTTTTAGTTAAAGTTATCTTTTTGCTTCAATAGTAAAGATAATTTGCCCATATTTTTCGCAGTCATCTTCTGCAGAAACATGTTTCTGTTGCCTCAATTTACCTGTTCATCTTTCATAAACATTTCCAATTCTCCTTTAACATATTTTCATTGATACTGCAAAATGTTCTCCATCTGTCTCTTTGCTTATAACCATATTTTAATTCTTCTTAATATACATCTTTTTTATCCTATTAAGATAAAAGCCTCGACGTTTTACATATTTTCATTATATTTTGAGCACATTTGATTTCATTTTATACACAATGTCCGTATAGATTGTTAGTCTAAATTATTACCTTTCTCAGTGAAATAGGAGCAATAATATTTTATGAATTTCTCATTTTTAATATGCTTCGTTTTTTATATGAAAATATTTTCTCATTAAATTTCATCATTATATGTGCTGTAAAAAGTTCCATACATTCAGTTGCCACTATGTTATCAATGTTTATTATATTATTCATTTCCTCTTCCAGTGATTACTATTCAATGTTCCAGGGGAAATTATATTTCTTCTTCAAAAACAAATTTCATCGTGTAATTACTGCAGTTTATATAATGTATGGTCATTTTTTCAAATTTTCATTTATGAAAATCATTTTTCTTCTATTATAATTGTATATATTTTTCCTCGCCCAAATAATAAAAAGCTTTTAACCAAAATGACAGAATGATAATGAATTTTATAGCCATTAGCATATTAGAGAATTATTTTTTTTATTATTCTTGACTTATATTTTCTGTGTTTCTTAATGAATCGCTGTAATATATATATATATATATATATATATATATATATATATATTGGTTTTCTGTGTGTGAGCGAGTAGACCATACTAGTGTTTGTATCATTGATAAATAGTTTGTGTGTGCTTCTGGGTATGTCAATTTATGTGCTTGTATAATTTCTTTATTACAATTTTTTTATATGCATGTATGTCTGTATGTATAAATATAGATGTTCTGTTGATAAGAAGTTTCTGCGTGAAGGAAGAGCAGAGACAGATGTTTACAGAAACTACCGTATGTTCAAACTTTTTAATATGCTAGAACACTAGAACATGTCAAAAGTCAAGGATCGAAATTATAATAGATCTAGAAGTGAATCGTATCTGTTAGCTGCAGATTACATTTGAATAAAGTAGTTCCATATAATTCCCGCAAATTTACAATATATTATTTCAAACTTGTCTGTAGATATCCTATATTATATAAGCATTATCTGCCTGTTTTTGTATTTATTATGGATTTTATAGTGATAAAGCCCCTATCCTTATTTTAGATAGTTTTATGTGAAATTAATTAAATAAAATTAATTTATCTAATTTATCATCCTTACTGACATGTCCTCACTTACTCAGATATTTTCTTTTTTCAGGATTTTCTATTATTCACTTAGATTAAGTAAATTTAGATTTGATTCGGATCATATAAAGATTTTAAATTGTCTCTCCTTTTGCATTAAGATGTTTATTAGAATAATTTGGTAAACATTTCATGAGATGCAGTCGTTGACAAAAAACTATATACAATGTATCAAACTAGTCAAAGTTACTATTGTAATTTCATTCAATGATTTAGATATTGAAACCTGTATTCATCTCATCAATTGTCCTTATGTACTTTTTAAATTTGATTAATATCTTTATATTTGCAATAGCACATATGATTTAGCATGTATGATTTCGTCTCTCATCATGTTTTTAACCATTTTTGTGAAATATGGTTATATATAATTCACGAATTATTTTGATTAATATCCTTATTCTTCCCATGCTAGTTTCAATGCTTATGTTAGCGCTAACTCAGCTTTTATCTTGCTGCCTAAATTCTGATGTATATTCTCATTTATGTCATGCCTTTTCAAAACATTATCAATCATGTCTCTCAAAAATTTATCCTATGATAATCTTAATAACTTTTACGTATTAGCCTTTTCTGCCATCCATTCGGTCAAGCTAGCCAGTTAGAGATAATTTTGCTTTCTACTTGCCCATTTACCTTTCTTTCAACTATCAGTTTCCAAAAATCATTCTTCTGTGAGGAGATTGTCCAGGATTTTCTACTATAAAGGAGTATTGATACTGTTACTCTTGTAATGTTTTCTCTGTTTCTAACAATAATTTCCTGCTTTCTGATACGTTTCTCAGTTTTTCGAAGGCATATTTTGCTAGCTCAAAGGATTTTCAGATTTCTATCTTACACTTTCCCTGTATAATGTATTTAATTTTTGTAAAAAATATTGTGCCAAAGGTATTTTATCATATTCAAATCAAGGATTTTGTGAATATTATTAGTGTAGAATTTGAATTTACAAGTAGCTTCTAACTTGAAATTATTTTGATTTTGAAATAGAAAACCAGACCGAAAATATCAGAATTTCATAAAAGATATTTCGAAAGCATTGAAGCACAATTGATGTCAATATTAATTCTTAGAAAGCTATAGAATTTACTTAATGAATGTAATAAAAATTATTAGCACTTTCGAAAATCACACATACTATGAAAACCAGCCCAAATAATCTAATAATGACCAGATTTTATCTAAGATCTTCTGGCATCATTATTTAAGGCTCGCTATTTTGAAATTTATTTTGGTCTCATGTGATCTGAGCTAGTTAAAAATTAATATTTGTGGTAAACATTCGCCGGGGCAATCTTCACTGACATTCTTCTTTCTAATTATTGTTTATTTCTTGAACAAAACTTCTTATTTATTTAATGGAGAATTTTCCTGTCAGTATATTGTAAATTGAATCAGAAAATCAAAGCCTGTATGTTTTCTGATCTTTGTCACTGGACGAAATGCTTCCAGCATTTATCTTCTAGCTCCATTTACTACTTAGCAACTTTCATTTTAAGATATCTCTACTATTAATTTTTAGAACGAATGACAGTCAGATGTATGTACGTATTTATTCTACACCGCTTTCGTTCAAAACAAAAGTAAATTTAGAAAAATATGTCTCTGATTTAAAAAATCGAAACTGTTTACCAGCCAAACGTAAATATAGAATATTGCTCACACAGAATCCTAGTAATTTTGAATCATTATAACATAAATTGTTGAAGAATGAATTCTTTACAAATAATGAATATTTCAATACAAAAACATATCATTTATGCGGATATAAACTGTTGGACGCGGTGCGATGTTTGAGACAGTTAAATGATTTCACTGAATAAGACAATAGTTTGCAACATGATTTCAAATGAAAAGACTTAACAGTGATTTTCTTGTACTGTAACTCGTGAGAGAGTGCGTAAATATGGCTCTCCACAATTTCGTTAGATATTTATGTCTTTCTTCAGCAGCCTTTGTTGAACATTATATTCCATTCTTAGAAAGTTCATGAGTTAAATTCCTGATAATTATTCCATGATTTATTTGTGTTTCGTTTCTTCAATAATAATTCTTAATATATATTTCATAATACTTCCTACTGAATTTTAAACATTACAAGCTAGATTGTAAAACTAAATGTATCTTTAGCCCAACATAAAAAACAACAATGAAAACTTTGTACAAATAACTTTGATTCACCGATTTACTTCATGCAATCTCAAAACTTCACATTACCTTTGATTATCCCGGCCAAAAGACCGACTTTGAGCCAAAACTCTTATTCGAGTGAATATTCCAATACAAATCGAAAATTGAATTCCTCAAATCACATACTCCGTGAAACAATAATTCATCTTTTAAAGTCAAAAACTCTGAAAAACTCCGAAACCACACACCTCGATATCTGTCACTTTAACTCTCTTTTTTTTTATTAATTTCGCAAGCTTTTGAAAATATTTTAAACTTAATTTCAGTCACAAATCTTTAAATTCACAGCGTTTTGTGATAGATTTTGAGGTTACATGAAGTGAATTGATAAATTCAAAGTTATTTGTTCGAAATTTTCATTGTTGTTTTCTATGTTGGGCTAAAGATACATTTAGTTTTACAACGAAGATTCAACTTACCCTCTAGGCAATCTAGCTTATAATGTTTAAAATTCAGTAGGAAGTAAAATGAAATATATATTTACAATTATAAAGAATATATTTGAAATTTTTCTATACACATGATTAAGATTGTTGGTGCCGAGAATTCAACGATCTCTGAAGGAACTCAATTTTAAAAATCATTGAAAATTAAAATTTAAATATTTTAAATTCAACAATTGTTTCATTTTTAGATTTAATTTTAAACTGTTTTCTCCATATTCGGATATACATTACAACGGTTGGTGATTAGGAACCATACGAAGACCAGATTTTTACCTCGGGATCATTTTGATATTACAAATGCATAATATGTCTATAACAGCAGGTGTGGCCCAAGTTATGTATGTTTCAGTTACACAGATGGACAAAGAGATATTTCAGGATTTTGAATATTTAGATTATCATTAAAACAGCAAAATTGTGCATGATGTTTAGAGTATTGATCGTTATAATTTTACCTTTGTATAATTAAGCAAATATTTTGCACGTGAAGAAAATTTCCAACTCTCACTGCTATATCTGAATATCGTTTTCATTTCGAAATTTGTTCGTTTGAAAATTTCTAGCACCTGAAAAAGTCTGGAAATTTCAAGAAAAAATTATCAACTAATTGTAAGAAAATAGAAAGTAAGGCTTTCAGCAAATAAAAAATCCATATATTTAAATAAATAATGGATACGTTAAAATGACATACATATTATTAACGTTTTAGTATTTGTATTAATATGCAAGGAAAATATCTAACTGTACATTGATTTCGCAGAGGAAATATGAGAGACGTCTTTCAGAAAAGAAGCAATATATTCAGAGATATATTTAGAGGTATAAACATGTGCTAAACTATTGAGAATAGTTATTAAGAATGAAAACAGATAGGTAAATCTTGAAGGCCAGTATTTCATGTGTCTTGAATGGATACGGCACATAGAAGATAAATTATATCACATATGTCAATAAATAATAAACAATAGCTTAAGAGATGGAGAAGCGACTTGACTCAAAAATATTTGGTTATATTAATAGATGGAACGAATTACGATGAATTGATATGAATGCAACGAGAAAGTTTTAATGAAATAAGAAGTTAAAAGATACCTTTCCTTTTAATCCCAACAAGATATAACTTGGACATATAATGCGGCAAGAGGTTTAGGGGAATATGAAATAAACAAAGGATTTCGAAAAATTATGAAAACCTCGAGTAATATATTTAATGTTTTTATATAAGTAGAATAGAACATGTATAGAATAGTAAAGATTCAGAAATAAAACATAAGGAATTAAAAAGAAATTAAATCTAGAATCACTTTCATACATATTTTTAAATCACGCATATATCGTCTACATAAGCTAAATGGATGTAGCATCAAACACGTCGGTTATTCATGGTAGAATCCGTAAAACTCAAACCAAAATTTACAATATCTGAACTTAAAAAAACACCACACATACAACGTAAGGAAAATAATCGTCTCCTGCTTGAAACATAAAGCAAAAGATATAAGCGGCAACCCAGAGACAGAAAATGCTCAGTATAAACCGTATCCTAACAGTTATCCAGGGAACATTACAACTTCTCCAACGAACATGGAAGGTCGAGTGCATGAGAATAACAACTCAAAAAAAGCCTCGAACTGTCAACCCTATATGAATATATTTTCGGAGAAAATACAAAGGATTTGGGTCTATATGACTTCAGGACAACTTACAGAAGTGGTTCTACACTTCTCATGTACCTCGCTGCAGTAAAACCTCCAATAGAAGAAAACATAATTAAGGACTCCGTGTTCGCCATTCAGATTCCTTTAAGGTGTGGAAAAATATAAAAGAGAAACGGTCCGATACCCTTAACTGAAGGCTGCAGGGAACATAAAAAGGCCGTAACACGAAGTGAGGATAAAAAATCACATATGGAGGGAGCAATAAAAAAATCACATATGGAGGGAGCAATACGATCTTCGGATGAGTTGAAATAATAGCTATAGAACACAACTGGCTAAGTATAGAAGTGAATGCAAAATATAAAACAGGAATACTGAATGTCAGAAAAATTATTAGCGTCAAAGATTGCAATATAAACTCTGGTTAACAAGTGCTAGAGAAAATCATTAGCTTCAAAGATTGCAATATGAACACTGGTAAAAATATTATAGGACTTTAAGTTTATAAGTCCCAGAAATAAACTTGCGGATTTCTTCAAAAACACATGTCCAAATTGAGATAGACTTTGGTTAGTTCTAGTGAATTGCCCCAGGGATTTGTGAGTTCAATACCAGGCTACAGCAGTTGTAAAAAATAACTTAGAGAGTTAAGTTAAAATTAGATATCTACATTGATAGCAGAAGTGGCATCGCACAGGGAATAAGGATAATATAACTTAGTGTTCGTAATAAAGTCTGGAGCCTTCAAAACATCGTAAACAGTGCAATGAAGGTGAGGACATTAGTCCGAACAATGCAGATAATGGGTGAAGTAATTGCAATGTTGTTTGACAACCAATACATTTTGTATAGATTAAGCAGCATGTTTTGCATGTTGCAGATTTTGTTGGTAGGCATAGCTCTTTCAGCAGCTAATCTATGATTTCAGGCCTCCGTGTTGAGTTTCATGTCTTGTTGAATGGTAGTATAACGTAGCCATCGATAGCAACACTCTAGAAATCACGATATTGATTGGATATATCATTCAAATATTTTCGATTCTAGCACTTTTCAATCCTTTGCACCATTCTCAAATTGACGCCCACAAAATTGAAATGTTTCTATTGTATCTTTCGGTCCAAAAAACAAGCAGTAGAGTTTGCTGTTTTAAATTTTCCGTCGAAGTGAAGTGAATTGCGTTATGGTGATTTCTTTCTCACAGACGGTACGCAACTGTCCATAATACTCTATGCAGTCGACCAAACAAAAAAATACAACATATATATATATATATATATATATATATATATATATATATATATATATATATACAGGGTGTAAACGATAAATTGGCAGTTTGAGATCTCAGACTTTAAACCTTGATAAAGAAGGGACATTTAAAGACATTTAAGATTTGCGTATATTTATTTAACTGTTTTATTAAATACAAACATTTTATTCTATGCGTCCACCTTCTGCGTCCACAACTTGCTGAATGCGAGCCCGAAAAGCACGACAGGCCTTGACAGCTAACTCTTTCTTGATATCGAGGAATGCTCGCCTTACGGAGGTCTTCAGTGAGGCCACACTGTTATGGGGGCGAGCATTAGAGACTTTCTCAACATCGCCCCATAACCAATAGTCGCAGGGGTTCAAATCTGGCGAACTAGAGGGCCAGATATTTGAGGGCACAAAAAACGGCAACTCTCTCTTCAAGAAGGTCTGCACTGTTTTTGACCCATGAGCAGGTGCAGAGTCCAGGATGAATATCATTTTGTTGGGATCATCGTTCTTCTTAATCCAGGGTAAGAGAACTTCCTCCAGAATCTTCAGATATTCCGCCATATTGATCTTCAGGCCAACTTCAATGAAGTGACGGGGCATTACTTTCCCATCGCTGGCAATAGCTCCAAACACCATGACAGAGACAGGGTGTTTACTCTGCATGACTGGAGGAACACAAGAAGGGTCAATGGCGATAACTCTTGAGATTCTGCAGTTGGCGACTTCGTCTACCACGAACTTTTTCTCTCCACAAAAATGCGAACGGTACCACCATGGTGTTTCGGGTGATTGAGTAGCAAGTGGCTTCTCTCTTTACGAATGGTCTTAGATTTCGCGGTAAAAATGTTACGACATCGTCTGCAATATGACTTCATCCCAAGAACTTTCCGTACTGCATTAGAAATGGTCATTTTGGCTACATTCCGCTTTTTCGCCTGGTCAACCATTGACTGTGATGGATTTGCTGCAATGGATCATTTCAAACCTTTTGGTGGGGATTTTATCACTTCTCGGGCTGTGAATCTTCCTTTGTATGTCTTTACCTTCCCTTAAGTTTGCTACAATACGATAAACAGTCCTAGGAGCATAGTCAGTGTCTCTGATAATGTCAGATGTCGTATGCCCGGCGCGGAACAATTCAGCAATAACCATTCTATGGTTAAATTCTACACTGGCACTCATTTTGTTAGTATTTTTAGGTGGCTAATCTGGACTTCAGACTCTAAAGAGTACAGAAACTAACATTTCAGACTGATAATGCCGCTTTAAAAAACCTAAATTGCGGATTGAAATTACTGCCAATTTATCGTTTACACCCTGTATATATATATATTAGTCAAAACATATGTTTGAGTATCCTTTATATTTGATTCAATCAATATTTTATTTCGTCTAGTGATGAGATTATTTGTGGAAAATTATTAAAGAATGTGAGCTCCGGTAGGATTCTCATTAACTTTTATGAGATTCGTCGAATAATCAGGCATGTAAATTAAATAAAATGCTTGAAACGATATCGAATATAAGAAAATTATTGGAACACTCATTATTTTTAAAATATTTCTCAATTAGCAAGGCGGTAATAATATTAATAAAAAAGACGTTACCGGAAGTGAAATTGATAACTGATTATAAATTTTTCAAGAAAGTAAAAATGAACTGTGTTCAGAAAGGCAGAATATGGTGACTCACGCTACATTTTGATGATTTTAGTTAACAGTTAAAGAAATAAACGGAAGGGATCACCACTGGGAAGAAGTGCTAGAAGAGTAACTCTTTGTGTAGAAGGGATCGCTGCATTTAGCTATTTCAACAGCAAAATTGTGCACTTAGCTTTTAAAATAGTAGAAATCTTAAATTCAAATAATCGTTGCACAAGGGAAGAACTTGTCAGAGTAGTTAACAGGAAAATATTTGTAGAAACGCGAGAGTGAAGCTATGCATATCGGTGAAAAAATGACTGAAATGGAAATGCCTGCTCAGGATCAATTACATTGCCGATCATTCTTCATATTTTTAAAGAATCATTTGATGTACATCAAAAGCATCCGACCAAATATGGCAAAAATATTCAATGCACAGGCCGAGAGGAAATTTGAATAATAAAATGAAAACATTTAGCACGGCGTAGTGATCCAAATATATTAGCTGTAGATGCATTTACTATAAATAGAGTTGCTCTATTTCATAACGGTGGAAAACCTCTCAAGTCCAAGGAGTCATACTTATGGCTTTCCCGGACTCTAGTGTCAGCCATGCTGATGGCAGGAAAAAGGTTTCTCTGTGGAGATTATATGAAAGCAGATTTTTTTAGATATGTTAAAATTTAGTAACTCTTTCCTGCCTTAGACAACTACTCATTGGAGGTCTCTTTCAGGAGAAGCTGTCAGGTTGATTTTGTCATTTGTGACCAACTTGTTATTGAGACAGCATTAATTGGTAATGTCATTGTTGAAAATACAAAGAACGGAACTGATAACTTCGAGCAGTTCCATGAAGTTGATAAGAAACAGTGTAGGTTTCAGGGTAAAGCTGTGAGAATTCCCCATGTTCGTATTAAACGATCGAGGAGCGATCTTATTCACTTGATAAGAAAGAATAGATGTAACCAAATGTTTGCTATGTGACAGGGAAAACCTAGAGATTTTGTTCACGGCATTTTGACTTTTGTACGCCACGACATTATTCGTGTAATTACAAATCAAGCTGACCGTTTTATTTCATCAACCAGTGTAGATTGTTCTAGTTCTACAAGCCATGCTTCTTCTATATATCTTAGTATGATTTATTTCCCTTTTTAATTGAAATTGCCATAATTTGAACGTCTTTTCTCTTTTCTTGTTTTTAGTATTAATGTCATTATTATATATATTTCAGTCTACATTGACGCACTTCTGATAGACTTCTGATCTAAGTGAAACAGAATATAAACAGATAATAAAAGATAAAGGGGATGAGATATTATCTGACAAACACATCTTCTGTTTAACTACATTGTTTGGAAATGACTTTTTTCATGATGAGATTCATTTGTCTTGAAAATACGCTTCATAGATAAAACTGAAATCTCGCTTGAGTAAAATAAAGCTTCAAGCAAAAAAACAAAGATATCAGCTAATTAATTACAAATATTTTTCTAAGGGAAAAGAGAATTATTAATGAACAAAATGAATATTTGTTACAGCTATATCCGCATTGATATGCATACTCGTTATTGATTCTTTTCATCAGTTCAAGTAGAATTAATTAATGTGCAAATCAATTGTTTTACCGCAACAGTGCATAAACAAATACTAAATATTGATGAGGGTATAATTAACAAATGTATTGGCTTCGTCTTCGAATATGAAGCTGGCAATATTGCTTTGCAGGACGTTATGCATCATAAGCTTATCTTTTAATCTAATAGAAATTATAAAAGCAGCCTCTCTATATAAATAAATGGCGTTGGTATTCCACACATCTGAACATGAGGGTTCAGAAGACCTGTTTATAGTGTTAACAAGCCAGACAAGACAGCACTTAAGACTTGATAAGTATAGTAACGGCTAGTGCATAAACATGTATATTTTTAGAAAGATTTTATTATGGAAAACAGGTGCACATATCGTGCTAATACTGCACCGAAATATCCCTCTACTAAACTTTTAGATAAAAACTTGTAAATTACAGTAAAAGATTAATAAAAGCTGAATTATAAATCGTGCAACTATATATATATATATATATATATATATATATATATATATATATATATATATATATGGAGGGAGATAGATAGATAGATAGATAGATAGATAGATAGATAGATAGATAGATAGATAGATAGATAGATAGATAGTGATATCTGTTCTTGAAGTAAATATCAAGCATCTTCAAAATTAGAAAGATGTTTTTGTTTCAATATTAACGTATGCTTCTATGAATATGAATATTATATTATAGTATGTTTTTATATATATATATGTATATATATATATATACATATATATATATATATGATTAAACATAATAGACATGATACTCATGATGAAACATAATAGATATTCATTGTCAATCATATTTAACAGCATATGTTTAGTAAATATGTATATATATATTTTTTCTAAACATATGCTGCTAAATATAAGATACAATGTCTATTATGTTTAATCATGAGTCGTTCTAAACGTCGTATTTTGGTTTTATTTCATGTGAGCCGAAAGCTTAGACGCATATTAATAAATAATTATCCAAAAGTTGGAGCATTTTTGTCTTTATTTTCTACTGAAATTAAAGCCAAAATACGACGTTTAGAGCTGCTCATGATTAAACATAACAGACATTGATTGTCTCTTATATTTAACAAAATATGATTAGAAAATTATTTGCTGCCTCGATATACTCTCTCTCTCTCTCTCTCTCTCTCTCTATATATATATATATATATATATATATGTATACATGTGTGTGTGTGTGTGTGTGTGTGTGTGTGTGTGTGTGTGTGTGTGTGTGTGTGAATGACCATGGGTAGATAAACAAATAAATACAATACTCGGCAAAATATATGTAAATATATCTTTGATTTGCAGTATATATATATATATATATATATATATTCAAACGTGTACATATATATATATATAGAGAGAGAGAGAGACTTAGAGAGAGAGAGAGAAAGAGATAATATTAGTATAAACCGAGAGGAATATATACCACTGATTGGTAATTTTTATATTTTATGAATTTTTTAATAAAGATGCTGAGCATTCATAGAGGTATACTTATAATTACTTTTGTAATACTAACATATTGAACTGCAACTCAAAAGCTTTCACGATTAGGTTATAAGGAACCATTATCAGGCTGTAAGCATTTGAGTCTCAATTTTTTATGTTATCATTATAACAGATAAATAAATCTTTCTCTCTTTCTCTCTCTCTCTCGCTCGCTCTCTCTCTCTCTCTCTCTCTCTCTATATATATATATATATATATATATATATATATATATATATATCCGTAGACAGATCTTTTTCGCTGTATCACAGCTCATCAGTACGGTTAGACTCCGAGAATATATTTTATCATTTTACACGCCCAATAGCTGAGACTGTTCTAATTCATTGCTGATTGAACGATGTGCATATGCTAAAGTAGCTACTGTTTTTCAAAGGTTACCATTCTTCCAGAGTGCTCAATCAGGGTATGAGATTGTAAATAGTCATCTGCAGACAGATCTGTTTCGCTGTATCATAGCTCATCAGTATGTTTACACTCCAATTGCTTTTTAACCCAGGATTGAAACCCAACCGAAATTGCGTCAGTCGGCGATTCCACCTGTGAGCTATGAGCGCTCGGTAGAAGGAGGCAGACTTTTTATAGATAGATAGATAGATAGATAGATAGATAGATAGATAGATAGATAGATAGATAGATAGATAGATAAAAAATGTGTTTCTGGTTTAAAACCTTACAAACCGAACGCATAGGTTATAAATCAAACAGACAAGGACACAGACTGAGATGCATACTATAAGTCTAGATATTATGAAGTTATAACCTAAAGTATAAACTGTTTCATGCATCTCATTTATCCTTTCAAATCTAAAGCGATTTTCCACAGAAGTTTGTATGTATGTATGAGTGTCTATGTGTGTCTGTGCGCAAAAATTTATACTGTTTGTTAAAACATTTTTCTTGTGATGATATCTTTTAATTGATTTTAGCGAATGCATTCTAATACATTCATGATGTTATTATTCGAAGGATGTTTTAATATGTATAAAATTATTTGCTACATTTATTATAATTAGTACCTATTTTTCTTTTTAACAATTTCACGTATAACAATTTCATTCACAAAATATCAATGCATTGATTACCCAAGTTATAACAATTTAAACATGTATTCGTATTTTCTGCGAGGTCTAACATTGATCAGTCATCTACAAAACAATCCATACAAGAATATTAGTTAGGCGATGAGAGTCCTAGACAAATTTTTAATCGTTTCAACCTCAAGCAAGGCGGTACCGTCACTAGTGCGCAGGGAGCTACATAAGAGAAAACTGCAAGTTTACGCAGGAGGAGAGCGGAGAGAAGTATTAACCGGTTAGCAGGGGCGTCGTTAAAAGTGCAAGAGGATGATGGGAATACTAGTATAAAGACAGTTGTAATGGTCGAGTGAGAAAGGAAAAGAACAAGTTAGACGGGATGACGGGGAAGGAATGAGGGAAGTACTCGAGTCAAATCGATAACAGATGGGAATATACATTTAATTTAAATTCTTGGAGATTTTAGCCGTTAGGGAGGCAAGTATACGAAAGGGGGTTTCAGAGGCGGGAAGTGCGAGAAAGAAAGCTGATAATGTAGAAGTGAATCTGTATTTGGTTGATATAACTGGAAAAAATGTTCGAACTAGTTACCAGTCGTGTTGCTACAGTAAATTCTTGTGGAAGTGGCATCAGTGTGCAAAGCTTGTCAGAGCAGAAGCCATCAAAATATATTCGCGCCGGTGAAAAAATGGCGAGAGTCGACCTGCCATGTTGTGACAGATCACATTATAGATTCTCCTTTGCAGCCTGTCGAGAACCCTCAGATGAATGGCAGGGGCACCCAACCAGATATGTCAACAGTATTAAATGCACGGTCAGATGGTTGATTTCTATATATGAAAGAATGAATCAGTTGAGAAACAACTTCTTCGCTCGATACAGTGACCCAAAATTCCTAGCAGCAGATTTGGCTATTGATTCAATATTGATTCAATATAATATTTCCAATTGCAGTCGCTTTGTATTGCTTTCCAGAAGACTCGTTTGTTCTATGCTGATTGATTGTGGAGGGGTAGAAAGGACTACCTGTAGTGGTTGACAGATCGCAGCTTCATTTTAGAAGCATTAAATTTTCAATTTCTTACCCCATTCTACCAGAGGGTAAAGGTCTTTCTTGAGATCAGCAGCGAGGTCATTTTCGGCTGCCTTGCTAGATTTCTTACTTAGGTAGGAGTAAATAATGGTTTCATCAACGTAGATGACTACTTGGTATATGATCCCGTCAAGAAGGTTGATTATGAAAACCAGAAAGAACGTCGTGTTTAGGATAGAGCCATGGGGGACACCAGCGTACTTGTGGTAGGATATAGTGATATATGCTTTCAAAACAATCTTCATTACGAAGTTTGATAAAACAGATTGGATAAAATCAATCAAGCATCCAGTGATACCATAACTATGTAACTTGCAAAAAAAGATCAGCGTGCCAGATTCTACATGTGAAATTCGAATTCATTTTCGCATCAACGTATGTAGCTCATATATATATATATATATATATATATATATATATATATATATACTGTGTAGTTGGTCGCAATCCCGCTATACATGTTTCCGGAAAGACGACTGACATAGTGCAGCGGGTAAACTTCCGCATATCTGAACCCATTCGAATATTTTTTAGCAATTATGTTAGTGCAATTTTTATTTTTCTGTCTTTGATTATTTGATTACTTATATATCTGTCTAATCTTAGTGATATCCATTATTTTTTTTTTAACACAGTCAGAAAATGTGTCCATGTTCTTGCTTAATGTTACTGAGTGTTTTCTCTTCTTTTTGTCTTGGAGTATACATCGACCGGTGACACAAGTGACCCAGAAATCATCCCAAATAAATACCTTCATGGCAGAGAAACTGGATACAGTCGTGAATATATCTTCCAGAAGGAACGGCTAGTGCCTAATATTAATACAAAACTAATATCACACCGCTAGATAACGAGTTATCGAAACTCATTGGAGTTATAAAATTTGTGACAAGAATATCTTACTGACTTAACAAGGGAAAAATATTTCTTACTTCATAATACGAGGCGAACATGCCATATACAAAATTTTCGAATTATTTTCTAAACTTACAATTAAAATTCGATTGATTTCACTTGCAATTTCAATTTATCTCACTGTATGGGAAACAAAACAAGAAGCCATGGATAATTTCATTTCTGCTTAATTCTCCTTATTCTATGTTGTTTTTGACGATCATATGGCCATTACCTATCATTTGTAGTTATTAATTAATATTGATTTTATTGTTTTTCTCTTTGTTAAGTTATGTTTTGATTTCCTCTCACTTTCTTGTCCTGAGACTTATAGCTTTTCAGGCTCCCTTACCTCATCAAATTCCACAGAAATGTCAACTTTCTCTTAATGAAATTGATAGTAAATATTATTTTTATTTCTATTTTATCTAAAGTTTCGTCGGTGGTGAAATATTCTGTCCAGGGTATTCTCAGAATCATTTTGTCAACCTAGATTTCGGTCGATTTAATTTTTTTTTTTACCTCTTTTGAATTCAGTCAACTGCTACACGTGATGAATGCTTAGGCAATCATATCTTGAAACAGACATGGCTGACTAGGCAGATGATTTGCCATTCCTTTTTTAGATAGACTGGTTGCAAACCATATTTATGAACTCAATATACATAGATATTTAATCCATAGCTGGTAGCAGAAATGAGGGATTAATACACTTTCCAAAGATATTAGCATTTAAATGCAACGAATTTAACTCGTCTCAAAAATTTTATCATTCCGAGCCGATATCCAAAAAAATATTCATCACTAGTGATGCTTGTTTAAAAAATGTGACATAAATCCGAAATGCATATGAATAAAAAAATAATAATATGATAAAGCAAATTACCAAACATAAAATCACGAACTCTCCAAGAAATACAAAAGAATGTTCTAGAAAGGACACTCATTATTCTGGTAAAGAGCATCGTCCATTTCGTATTTTAATTATGTAGAAACATCAAAAAATAAAATCCTTCGGCAGCATGTATTTATAACATAAAGGTAAGTTCAAAAATGATTTTAAATAATAATAATTTTTGTAGTTTCTATTTCAGTAAATTCGAGAAACAGTTTTGGGCAGAACAACGTATACGATGCACGTATATTTGAATTTATTTACATTTTGTCCTTTCCAGAACGATATATATATATATATATATATATATATATATATATATATATATATTGTAATACGGTGAGGTTTGCAAATTCATGTATACTATACTGCATATATACCAATAGCTACAATAGTGTAGAAACTAAAAATTCCTTAATAAAAATGGAACAAAAGCCGCATTTCAGATAGTCACGGCACAATTGCGATTGCGATGTAAATCTTATTCAGAATTGGAAATATAAAATATTATATGTGGAATTTGATAAGAGTAGTCTGCCTGTCTGTATTTTTCTCTTGCTCTCTTTATTTTTCTCTTTATTTTTCTCTCCCTATATATACTTATCCTCAAATCTTTCTCTCTCGTGTATATATATATATATATATATATGCATATACCCACACATACACACACTCACACACACACACACACATATATATATATATATATATATATATGTGTGTGTGTGTATGTGTGTACATATATATATATATATATATATATATATATATATGTGTGTGTGTATACACCCACACACATATATATATACCCATATATACATGTTGTGTATATATATATATATATATATATATATATACACACACATCAACTACCATGAACGTTAATAAAACGAGTTCACTTATTTTCAGTCAGTTAAGGGCCATTCGTGATACACGCTTGTGCGATCATGTCTTGAAAGATACATGATTGATTAGCAAAAGTTCATCACGTAGTATTGTGCCATTATTTTTTGAGGTAGACTAGCTGCCAGCCAAGGCTATAGAACCAAATCTTTCTTGTTATTTAACCAATAATTGGAACGAAAATAAGGATTTATTTTTTTCTCAAATGTATTTGCGCGTAAGTGAATGCAATAAATTTTACTGGATTTTGAACTCGGCTCCTCGATTTCTCGTCGCAAGCGGATAACCTCTGCACCACATAGTATACTCTCGCCTCGATCAAAAATCTGATGTGAGCGACAAAGCTAACCTTGGAGCCGAGCTTGGAAAGGACCTGCAATCCGTAGTGGACTCGGGTAAGAAATGGCTCGTCAATTTTAAAGCTTCTAAATCGAAGCTACTATCAATTAACCATCATAGACAACCGCACCTACCTCCCTTTAGCATGGACCAGACTTGCTTCTCCAAGAGTAAAACACTGCGCCTCCTTGGTCTCACACTTTCAGCGGACCTCAAGTGGAATGACGATATCGAATCCATTTCTAAATCCGCTGCTATGAAAGTCGGTACTCTGTGCAGGGCCCGGAGGTTTATCCTGCACATTTATAAATCTGCTGCCCGTGCATTGAATACTGTTGCCACATCTGGTCGGGTGCCCCTGCTATTCTCCTTGGGCTTCTCGACAAGGTACAGCGGAGGGTCTGTAATGTGATCGATACTGACTTAGCAGACCGCCTGCAGTCTCTCTCTTACCGGGGCGACGTGGCTTCCCTGTGACTCTTTTATAAATACTTCCATGGCTTCTGCTCCGATGAACTTAGATCACTGGTACCCCCTAGGTTCGAATTTGCACAAGATTATAGATTAGCAACCTTATCCCACCCTTTTATAGTGAAACCGAATGATATGTAATTTTATCAAAGCTGAAGGAATGACTTAAAACAGCCGACATATTGTATTACCGAAGGATGCTGAGGATACTATGGACGGACTAAACGAGTAAGGACGAGTTTTGGAGAGGAGGGAGCCAAAAAGGAAACCGACACTCCACGTCAGAGAAAAACACATGAAGATTTTTGGACATTTAACATGAAATGACTGCTTGGAGAACCTAATACTCACGAGACGGTTAGTGCGGAAGAAGGACAAAGGGAAAGCAGTGCATGACATATCTGATAGAATTCAACAGACGGGCGGTGAAGCGGGGATTGATTGCAATAACAGAATAGATGTGAGCCTCAAATGATACGGAGAAGGGCATGGCTGAGATCGCCTGCATCCTGAAGGGAGACGACACATAGATGATGATATAAAACTCATTCATCAACATGTATCTTTGCCTGGTTTTATAAATGATTCCAGATGCGTCATCCATGCATATATTAATGCAATAAAATATATGAGAATCGAAATGAATTTAATTATAGAAAGATAGCACAAATACTTAACCATATCTATGCATTATGTGTCACTTTCATTTTAAATAAAATACAGCGTACCATCCACACTGCTTTCACGAACAAAACAGATTAATTTGTTGTCACAAAAACTAACTGAAATTGTTTGTAATTACGTTCATTTTCATGTAAACAGCTTGCGTGTAATTAATTATTTGATGGTGGGAAGATCAATGATGTTTGTTATATGATATCAATTTCGTAAACAATTGTGTCACGTATAGATCAATGTGACTGTCCTTTAAAAACATTAATATTATATTTTCACTTGTATTATTCATATTAATGTTTGTTAAAGAAAAACTACTATAGTTATTGATGAAATGATTTTTAAGAAAATATTGTTCATCATGAAAAATGATAGAATCAAATTTGGATATTTATGTTTGCCTTTTATCCTTACTTTTATTCCTAGTAAATATAAACATATAAAACTGTGTGTGTGTGTGTGCGTGTGTGTGTGTGTGTGTGTGTGTGTGTGTGTGTGTGTGTGATCTAGAATGTGTGTATGAAAGAAGCAATTATTAATACAACAACTTTTTATCCTTCAGTAATTCCGTTTTCTAAATTCCACGTCTCTCTTGTGAATATTAATAAAGTAGATGTATTTCATCAAATGATATTTTCTAATCTAAATTTCAGTTTATTTCCCGTTGAAGTCTCATATTAATCTTTTAATAAGACTTCCTGATTATATTCTCTCAATCTGGAAATTTAGAATTATTATCTAAATTATAAAATAGACATTTATCTGTATTAAACAATGTCATGTCAACAAATATGATATTTATAAACTCGAAAATTATGCTCCAAAACATTTAAGAAGATGAAACTAATAAAATATTTGCTGTACACAAGTATACAAGAATTCAGAATATTTGAAAGTCATGCAACCTTTTTTCTCTATTCGTATTTTTCACGAAAATATCCTTTGTTATACTTTTAATTTAGATTCATACCTCCTCTAATAGCTCATGATTCTCTGTCTTTTTAGTTGTGAGCAAGAACTTGCAGACAGTATAAGAATTTTAGAGAACAGTTGAATAATGGTAAAGGTAAGATTAGCCATTACCTCATACAGACAGAAAACATAGCAGCAATGTGTATAGTAATCGCCCCGTTTTATTATGCATATATATATATATATATATATATATATATATATATATATATATATATTCTCGATATTTCTGATAAATTTTAATACTAATCCTTTGTTTAAAATAATGTAGAAAATCAATAACTCAATTATATGATTAATTTTTCTCCGCGTAAATATGCTATGCATTTTGCATCTTGATAAAATTAGAAGCTTTTAAAGAAAAAGTGTTCTTTTTATTGTTAATAGCTCTTCTGGATTTTGTAGTTCCAGTGTATGAGATCCGCCGAAAAAGAGAATCCACATTCAGAAGCACGAATTTTCTTTTTCCATGATTCCATTTTCAATCAAATCTCGGAAAGTTTTTGTGTATAACTGATCGTTTAGACTTTCTAAGTCAAATTTAATGCCAAACTTAACCCACATATTATAGTTTTGATTTGACTATGCTGTTTAAGGTCTCGAATCCGCTGCTAATGTTAATTCTTTTTTTTAACATTTTACGACGTTATAGAAAACATTACCTTCATAGTATGACGTTTATGGTTAAGGTTTTCTTTGTTATGCCTATTAATAACACATAGACAATGTACCATGGGCCCTGGTGACGAAAAGGTAACTAATTAATTTTGATATAGCTCCACTCATTCACATATTCGTAGGAGAAATACATCCAAGTTCCTTATACCATCATCAGGGCCTGTGGTACAGTTGGGATGACATCAGCTTAATAACGCATCACTCTGGGTTTCAATTCCACGTTGTGGATGCGCACTGCTGATGAGTCCCAAATATAGGACGAAACGGCCTATGAGTGCTCTCTGCTTTCTGTTGAGGTCTAATAAAAAGCTTGAGGAATTATCTAAATTTTTCAAAAATCCTCCTACAATTTCAGTTTATATAATTGCTTGAACCAGATTATAAACTCCGGAGTGAGCGACTTGAGTAGTCGTGGCTTTGGAATGACACCTGCTTAATAACGCAAATGTCTGGATTTCGATTCCTGGTAAATGATGGGCACAGCGGACGAGTCCCAAATATAAGCCGAAAAGGCCGTCCAGTGCTTTCTGCATTCTGTTGAGGTCTAATAAAAAAAATTGCTGAATTATTTAATCATTTCAAAATTCCTCCTACAATTTCTATGAATGTATCTCACAAACAAAACTAATGTTTGATAGCGAAAAATTTTATAATACATTTATTAAATAATATAAGCAATACATCTGGCTAACTATAAAACCTTCTTTACAAATCCCGTCATATATACATATATTTAATATATTCGTTGGAATATTTTTTTCTTTCAAATACAGATTGTTGGTAATATTTTCCTCTCCAAAAATATATTCCAGACAATATTTTCACTTCGATTTTCTTCTGAAATCTATTGCTAGTAATATTCTTCCTCAAAAGTATATTGCTGGTAATAAAAAGTGTAATAATTGTAAATTAATTTCATCAAAGATTATTTCTATTAATAAATATTGTTTAAAATTTAAACCTGAAAATTTTACTATAAAATTCTATTTAATTATATTCATAATGCTTTTTCTACTTCTGGTAGGTGGGGGTAAATATTTGCCAATTTCTGGGACCGGAACAGATGCTCGCTAATAGTCAGAAAGTTAAAAAAGAATCATTTTAATATATATACTGATTTCACTCTGCAAAATTGGTGACATCACTTTAAAAGAATTATATTCTTTTTCTATCTTCCGTTCGCCTTCATGAGGTCGGCAATCACATTTATTCACAAATTTCTATCATTTGTAGAGTTTAGAAAGTTTTCTTTTTTCACTATCCTTTCTAATATCTATTGTCGGTTTAGAAATATGTGTTTGTGATATGTTATATCTTGTATCCTATATTTCTATTGACATCGTTTTGTTCTGTAAGTATAGAAATTTCCAAATCAACATTCTTCAAGATCTGTAGAAGAAATCTCAACAATCAGTTATTGAAACTACATATAACCACTCACAATGTTTCTATTTTCATGAATTCTTCTTCGTTATTCGTTATTTTGTTTAGTCAATGAAATTCTCCTCTTCGAACCCCATCCCGGTTACCTCAAGTTTTCACTTCATTTGTGAGGAGATTGTTTAGCTTTCACTGCCATACATGGATACTTACATTATAAATCAGTTTGATAATATTTATTTTTTTCTAAGAATTTTTTTCCATGCTTCTTTCATTTCTGGAAGTCATCATTTAATATTTCCTTAGGATTTTGGTCTTATGTTTTCCGACATCAGGCAAAACATATTTGAGATATTTAACTTTTCATACATTCACCTCCATATAGCAAACATTACCATAATTTGTTATGATAGTGTAGAGGTTTTTAATTAACTATTTTTGTAACACACAACTTCTCAAAATGGATAAGTACGTGCAATATGTATAATTGAATGATTTTAAAAATTCCCAAGATAATTAAGAAAAATATCAAAATATATGCATTTTTAAAATGAGTGAGAATTGAACTTTAAAAATGTTTATTTCAATAGTTTTCAAATTGTAATAAATTTTCGCACAAAAATAAATTATCGACTACAGAGTAAAATCTTTAGAAGTATTTACCAATGAAGGGATGATATCAGCAGGTGTTTCTAAAACGGGATAAATATATCGAATGAGCTTGTTGGAAAAATATAAAGGGTAACGCAATACCCATTGTTCTTTTGTTAACGTGAGCGTTCGACTCATTTTATGAGAACGAAACCATTGTCGGTTTTACCAATTGAACGATATAATCACATATCAGCAGATCTTACCCATTCCCGAATGTGCACCTCAATTAACTTGAAATACTACAACAAATATAAATATCACAAATAATTCAACAATTAAATCAGTGAGATATAAAATAGGGTACGTCGGAGAAAAGGGTACGTCGGAGAAAAACGTTGAAATCTTAACCCAGATTTATCAAGAATTAAATCAGTGAGATATAAAATAGGGTACGTCGGAGAAAAGGGTACGTCGGAGAAAAACGTTGAAATCTTAACCCAGATTTATCTTCACATTTATCAAAATGAAACTGCTGAAATCTCTAGTAAACGTTATGAGGAAAGGACGCTTGAAGAATGTGACACTCCTAAGATATACTGAATTTAAGAACGGTGGAGAGAAAAAGTGCATATTATAAAAAGTACGAGTGATCGTATCGTGTTTTGAGAAAGAAGTATAACAGCAATTCAAAATAACTCCAAAGGTTGTCGTTTTCTACGTCACTTATCATTTTTAGATGTTTTAAAACATGTATTGTTGACATTTTAGAAAATCTTCAGTAGATTAAGTTATCTATATTTAGGCAGTATTTTTATGTTAGAAAAAGTGAGACATTATTTTTCTTAAGATATCATGGCTTAAATTTACTTGAAATATTCTGAATTGCATACAACATTACTTCTCACTGTATTATCTGAGAAAATAAATAACCAACCGAGACAAAATATTGAAATGAGAGTAGAGGCCAAAATAACAACGTGTGAAAACTCTATATCTATATATCCGTTATTGATTGCATTACAAGAAAGAGAGGAAAACTTTAAGCGCACTAGTGATAAAGAGAGTTAAGGAAAAAAGAGAGATATAAATATGAAGCGATATAAAATCTCAAATGGCATTTAAATTTTAGAATATCGTAATTGATAGAAAAGTAAGAAGAGGAAGTGAGTTCCACAAGCCAGAAATATGATAGAAATATCTTTCTTATTATCATAGAATTTATGGCCACATTTTTCTGCTTCGTGTTACATCAGTTTTCAGAAAATTTGGAAAGAACTGAACAGAAACATTAGTCATAACGAGTTCATTTTGTAGAATATTCTCAAATCTCGGACTAAATTAGTTAATAGCATTAAGTATATGAAGCACAGACAATCGCATGTCGTCCATTACCAGTTAGTGAACATAATAAATGTTTTCAAGAGTGATGTTAAAGGATGGCTGGATATTGGAACATAATAAAGGTAGTTCGTTCTTCTTCAAAAATCAACTGCCTAACTTTGCACTGTTTTTAGGTGACGGAACATCCTCCAGTGTAAAAGCTATGTCAACATAGATGTCCATGGAGTTAGATCATTCTTTGTATGTGATCAACAAATGTTGGCTAATTCAAAAAAGTCGATTAAAGTTGTATTTTGTCTTTTAATAAACAAATATTTTCTGAAAATAAACAATGAACTAATTAATAAGTAGAGTTAAATTTACGCATGAAAAATTTACAAACTCTAGCATCATTACATTATACTCTCACATATCTATCTATCTATCTATCTATCTATCTATCTATCTATCTATCTATCTATCTTATTGCAGATCTACTCCATCATTTATATGTAACATTTTAAAATATTGCCGTTGCTTAGCGGAGTTTTATGTCAACACAAGAAAAATCGTCACTGATGGTGTATGTTATTGTGTTACCATACTTATAACTTCTCTGAATATGGCTAATGTGAGCCGAAAGCTTAGAACGAACTTACTAAACAATATCCAAATATTGGAGAATTTTTGTCTATATTTTCAACTGAAATTAAAGCCAAAATACGACGTTCAGAACGGCTCGTTATTAAACATAATAGAAATTTATTGTCTCTTATATTTAACAGTATATGTTTAGAAAATTATTAGCTGCATCGATACAATATATATATATATATATATATATATATATATATATATATATGTCACTTCAATGTCACATCAGGCAGTGTGGAGAGGAATGGAAAACCTCTTATATTTGGTCTGTTGTGTGTGAGATGTTGGCGGAGTTTAGTGATAAGGGGACAAGTCTTGTGGATTGACCCCTAGAATTTTGAACAAAGCGGTGTGAGCAGTGAATATGGTTGATTAATGAGTGTCTTTGAGTTTTCTAGACAAATTTACCATTAACAGTTAGAATTATCTTTTGACTAGAATGTCATTTGGATTTCTTAGAAGAGCAGGTAATGAGTGGGATGCGTATTTTCTAGAAAAAAATTTTTCTATTTAAGTAGAGGTTTTATAATGAATCTAAATTTGTACTATTTGTTGTGGATATATAAAAAATTCTGTACATGTTTTAAAATATAATTTATAATACATATTCACATCTCAATATATTAAAAATCGACCATTGTTTTAAATTAATGTTTTGGACGTTGTAAAAATTTTTTCTTCGTTCTGTATTAACTCGTATATATATATATATATATATATATATATATATATATATATATATATACCATATTATAAGATTTTTTAACTTGTATTTATACATATATTTTATTTCGTTTCTCTATCTATCTATCTATCTATCTATCTATCAATGCAGATTTTCATATATATATATATATATAAATATATATAAACACACACACACACACACACACACACACACATATATATATATATATATATATATATACATTCACAATATATATACCATATTATAAAACATTTTAAATTCTATTTATACCTCAATTTTATTTCATTTATCTATCTATCTCTCTATTCCATCTTTTACTTTTCTCATTTCTGTAGTCTGTATTAGCTTTGATAATATGTTTTAGCAGATTTCAATATCTCCCCACACATAAAAACTACGATGAGATGAACGCATTTTTCCAAATTTTACTGCTGCGCAAAAAAAAAAAAAAGAATCATAATTTGTACTCTTTGACCTTGAACAAGTTAAATAAAAACACTGGAAAAATGGCTGCGAACCAAGTTAGATTTTAAAACATGAGGATTTAAGGCGTCACGCATATAGATGAAACTTATACGAACAATCTGTGTAAAGATTAGTTGTCTCTTAATGTCATGACGAACATAAACCCTGAAATAAATGCCTTTCTATCATCTATGAATCATTTAAAATCATTGGCTTTTAGGGAAAAAAATTATAAAAAATAAATATTCTCATGTGACTTTGATCTTTATCAGAATATGAAGAAAAATGAAATATATCTTTGTGCGTTCCGTTGATCGTTATTACACGGCAAAAAATAACGTATTTTCCTTTATATTATAAAAATTATTATTATCTTTAGAATAAAATATGTAAAAGATACATTGAATTAATAAGAAATATATCAGACCATAATATGTGTACATACTTTATCATGAATATTACACTCTAATTAAGACGTTCTTTATGTTCCTGTTGATGTTATGAGGGATAGAGAAAGATAAAATGTACGACAAAAATGTACCGTTATAGAGAGCATTGTTTCGCAGAATATATTACAATATTTTAAGCTATATTTTAATACGCAATTCATTATATTTTACGCTTTCCATGTGTATTTCAGTTACTGTTTCCCGTTAAACTGCAACCCAACTAATCTGACATCATTTAATTGCTTTTTCAGGTAACACTTAGCTATAATATGTCACACGTATATATATATATATATATATATATATATATATATAGTGATGATCCACGTATACTGTCTTAAGAATATGTATAGGAAAACTACTAAAAATTTGTAAGTTTAAAAATGTATTTTGTTCAGAGTATTTATTTATTGCTATTATTATATTTCATATTTCAGGCCGTCCTCAGCCTTTCATCAGAAACAAATGATTTAAAATTTAAATTAGAAGCGTTTTCGCGAGGAGCGTTCGTGGAGAGATTGTTTACATCACGTGACGCAAATTCTTACACTTTAACAGTTGTCATCCCCTTAAATTAAAAAAATCTCTCGTATACAGCTCGTCTCTGAGAAACAAACGCACATGCTCATACCATCCAGATTTTCTATACAACATTAACAACCTAACAAAGCAATTTCTAAAATGTAAATACCCAATAAAATAATAAAAGAAGCACTAAATAAAACCATCCACATGAATCGTAACACACTTCTCACGTACAAGAAAAGAAAAAACAACAGCCGAATTCCCATGGCTTTTATGCACAATCAATATTACCAAACACTTATTCAAAATTTAAAAAATGATAACTAGAACCTCCAATCAAACAAAAAAAATCAAAGACATTTTGGATAAACTCATAAATGTAATGAAACAAACACCTAAACTATCAGCTATCCTCACTTCTACCAAATATCTAAAAAATACAAAACTATCATGGAATTTTAAATATCAGAAATCGCGTTGTTTAGTTTGCAAATATTTAGTAAACGATGCAATATTTTCTCTACCCAACACCAACATCAAATTACACCCACCACAGCTCACCTGTGACTGCCAAAACATAATATATTTTTCTTCTGTTCAATATGTTCAAATGGTGGATATATTGGTGAATCTAGAAATAGCTTTAGATTCCGTTTCAATAATCATAAACTAAGCATACGCCAAAACAACCCGTATTCACTCGTAGCAGAACACTTCTATCAACCAGTACACGCATAGATTCTGATTTTAGTTCTACATACTCACACAGAAAGATAGAAAAATACTGGATTTAAAAATTAAATACATACAGGATCGGGTTAAATAGGGACTTAGGTGTTTTGAATCTTTATAAATATTTCAATAGTTAAACATTTTTTAGATACACTTAAAAAATTTTCTTAAAAACAACAATTATAAGTATTATTAAAGATAGATTTACGTTTACTAATATTTAAAAAATCTGTCGCTTTCTGCGTCACGTGATGTAAACAATCTCTCGGACGAACGCTTATCGCGAAAACGCTTCTAATTTAAATTTTAAATCATTTGTTTCTGATGAAATATCAAATATAATAGAAATAAATAAATACTGTCAAAAATGTACATTTTTAAATTTACAACTTTTTAATAGTTTTTCCTATATATATATATATATATATATATGTGTGTGTGTGTGTGTGTGTGTGTGTGTGTGTGTGTGTGTGTGTGTGTGTGAGCTCTGATACAGCTAAACAGATCTGTCTGCGGATAACTATTTAGGTTCTCAAACCCTGATTGAGCACTCTGGAAGAATGGTAGACTTTGAAAATACAGTAGTTATTCTAGCACTTACGCATAGCTCATTCTGTAATGAATTAGAGCACTCTGACTACTGGCGTAATATACGTCATACGCAAAAAATTATCCCTCTTTCTACTGAGCGCCCATAACTCAGAGGTACAGTCGCCGACGGACGCCAATTCGGGTAAAAGCAATCGGATGTCTAACCGTACTGATGAGCTGTGATACAGGGAAACTTATACGTCTGCAGATGACTATATATTACCTGCACTTTTCGGCTTGTGATGATTATTATCTCTCACTTGTGTATCTGTCCTCGTAGAAGTGCTGGTTCATTGTATCTTTGTCCTTGGACTGACATGCATCTGGGAAAAAATATACTGAGTGGTATCCAGTCCTGGTGAACTATATCCCGAGTATGTACCACTCATTTGAAACAAAGTTGCTCTCCACCGAATCGAATGTGACCGACAGTTGCGTGGACTTGTCAATTTTAACCCTTGCCCGTTCGCCCGCATTCGAACTCCACACATTAAAACCCGACCATTTGTCATGTCTCGATCTAGTTTGGAACTGAAATGATTCGGATATCTTATTGGATGGCTGACAAGTTTAATGTTATCGTTATAGCATTTGTTTATTCAGCGATTCCCATGTTCACTGTGAGAAGAGTATAATTCCCTTGTAAGAAAATAATGTAAACGCCGCATAACGTTACGTCCCTGTGTCTAACATGTAGTAGATCTCCACGCAAGTATTTAAATAATTCTTACTCATTACCTACACAAAGAAATAGTTATAACGTTCTGTCACATCTTTTGGGTTATTCAAATCACTCACTAGCCAGTGTTATGTATATTGGACGAATACTATGAATGTAAACATAGTTTTTTTTTACTTTAGTGTGAAGTTCAAATATTTTTTTTAACCCCGAGTAAGGCTGTAACGCCAATGATGTGCATGGGGCTACATAAGAGTAAAAAATTAGGGGGCTACATAAGAATAAAAAAGATTAGATAGGAGACAGTGAAGAGAAAGACGAACTAGTTAGGAAAAGCAAGAGAAGGATGAGAATACAGGTGTGATGACAGCTGCAAAGGTGGAGAGAAAGGAAAGGATATACAGGATAGTGTAGAAATAACTAGAGTCAAGTGGTTAAGAGATGGGGATTGACATGGCATTTAAAATTCTGGAGGTTGTAGCCCCCAGGAAAGCAAGAATATGGAAGCGAGTTCTACAGGCGGAAGTGTGAGAAAAAAAGCTGAATGAGTAGAATTATCTTCTGCATTTGGTTGATCTAACTGAATGGGTGAGACCCAGTTGCCAGGCTGGTTGCGCGAGTAAACACCTGTTGCAAAGGCACCAGTGATTTAAGTTCGTTGGAGCAGAAGCGATGCAAAGTATTTATAAAACAGACAGAGGGAAGCCACATTCCATCAGTGGGGAAGTGGTTGGAGTCGAGCCGCCAGGTTGGTACCTATCACCTTACTGATTCTCCTTTAAAGACTGTCAAGAACACTGAGATGAACAGCAGGGTCGCCTGATCATATATGACTGCAGTACTTCATGCACGGAAGAATGGTGTTTATGAAATCAATATTTTTGTCATGAGTTCAATTTTTACTATAGAACTTTTTACTCAATTCGAGAGATAATAGATAATTATAATTTTTTGTATATTTCTAATTATTGTCTTTGGTTTTTATTTAACTAATTCCAGATTTTTAATTTTATGATTAATACTGTAATTAACAACGGGTTTTATTGTTTCAGTATCTTTATTTCTTGATGTGTAGTCGGTAAGAAAACCAGTTTTGTTTACTGAATTGATTGTATTGCCATTGCTGTTTCATTAATACAGCATGTCGATGTGTGTTATGCATAATATATGTTGAAAGCAAAGTTAAACTTATTTGCAAAGCAAGCTAACTTACGCAGATTCACAGTTTTTGCTGCTTATTTATATTCTCCGCCTCATCATATTTGCTCCCGACATTTGGGAAATTATTTTATAAGAAAAGGAAATTAATCCATGATTTGCAAATGTATTAAATGGAACATGCAAAATGTTCATTCGTTTCTCAAACTTTGACAGTTGCCGGAAATGAGAGAGATAAGATGTTTCGGAAAACTTGCGTAATATACATGCCTATTGAATGAAAAATCTATTATCAAATACATATTGACCGAAATGATATTCAGCGATAGTGAAAAACCATGTGCAGGAATTCGATGACAAAATTAATCTTTGTACATCCACAAATCATTTTCCTTCTAGTAAGGTTTCGTACGGACAGAAGATTAAATGAACCTATAAACGCAAACTTTGTTTTGGTATTTTCTTTTAACGTTAATCAATCCTAATCGATGAATATTTTCAATATTATGGATAGATAAACGACACTGAAATACTAAACGATCAAAGAAGAAGTAGTGTTCTCTTGAACAGCTAAATAAGCAAATAAATCATCAATTATACAATTATGAAGCAGGCACATATTCATATACAATCACACGCAAAATCACACATTAACAGATGCAAAAAATTGAAGACATGCAATAGAAAAAGATGTCAGCAATGCTTGGCATGTCTCACAGTATTTATAAATCTGAAGTGAAATAAAATTCAATTAAAATTCCTGAAGTATACCGGAATGTACATATCAAAACTTCGTAATTATAGCAAAGAATTTGAAAATAACAATCTACTCAGTGTAAATTTGTTAAATAATCTACAACAGGGATGTTAAAAAGATTAAATTTCTCGATTAATGCACATTCGATAAATGCGTTTTCGATTAATCATTTTACCCAAAGCACTAGAGACTGCTACTTTTACTCAAGGTATTACAGTGAGAGAAATATTGGGTATAGGTATAGGCGTACTGAGAACACGATGAACAGGATTCAATGTGACAGAAGATGATATTTGAAGTCTTTTTTTATATAATCCTGTCGCCCCAAGCAAGGTATTTTACTGCCACTGTTGACCAGGGGTTACATATGTGGGAAGTTATGAGAAAGAGTGATAGGTTATAGGAGTTGTCAGGAAGAGGGTAGGATAAGGATAAGAATACTACTGAGAGTTCAATAGACCAAGAAAGAAGCCTGAGAGATAGTGAGATAGAGGAAGCAAGTTAGTGAGATATTAGATGACTATTGACTTTACATTTGAAATCTTGAAGATTGTAGCTGTCTGGAAAGCAAGTAAACTTAAAGGAATTCCACAGACAGGAAGTGCGAGAGAAGAAGCTACTGTAAATTTAGTGGGATTGTAGCTATCAAAGAAGAAAAAAATCGGGAGTTCAACAGGGGCTAAGTTCAAGAAAAGTAACTGTTAGAGTAGAAGAGAGGGTTATATTTAACTATTTCAACGGTAAAAAAGCGGCACTTTGGTGCAAATGTAATAGCACACGTAGATTCTTAGTGTCAAGCCTAAAGGAAAAAAATCGTCAAAGCAGTTTTCATGATATATTTGTAGTGAAGACAAGTCGAGATGCCAAATCAGAATCAATTATATTGAGTTTTTAGATTTTTGTGAAGGACCTCGATATAAAAAGCAAACTCACCTGATCATGTATGAACAAAAGTATTCAATGCACAGACCATTAGGAGACTCATAAATATGCAAGACGGAATCTGACAAGAAAAACATTTTACCACCAAACACTGACGCAACTCTGCTAGCAGAAGTAGCTGTTGATTCGGTGAAGTCATTCTACTTCCCCTGGGCCGAAAAGAGGCCACGGAAGCGCTGTAGGTTGCGCTTCAGGAGATTAGCATCAGTCATATTGATGGCAGACAGGAAAGTTTCTCTGTTTGCTAATGTAGGAATGTTTTGTTTTAGAGGACAGTAAACTTACAAGCAGTTTCAGGCCATTTTAGTCTCTGATTAGAGGTCCTTTTCAATAGCAGAATTCAGCTTTACTTTGTCAGCCTCGGGGTATTTTCTATTGAAAGAAGAGGAATGGTTGTGTCTTCTGCATAACTAAGATAGAAATTATGTCATTGGGAAGAACATTGATGAATATCAGAAAGAAAGTATGACATAGGATAATTATTGTAGGATATACGCGTTCGTATGCAAGGATGCAAAAGCTTGCATGTTTAAAACGCTTTCACTTCAGGAATTGATTGGAAAATTCATTTAAATTAAACAATTGTTCACAGCTCGGGCTTCAACATTAATATTAAGAGCCGTGTATACATTCTCAGTGACTCATCGGCGCTAGGTCTGGTGTTGCGGAAACCATATTGTTTGTCAGAAGGTCGGTCGCGACATTTGAGATACTTAACCACTTCAGCATTGATCAGAGCCTCGAATAATTGGCTGAAAAACCGTAAGTAGCTGAGTTACAGATAGGTGTGTCAGATGGTTTATCAGAATTCTTAAAAACAAGGACTACATATGAGGAATTCTAACAAGCTGGAAAGCAGAGAGCAGAAATGCAATTGTTCGAACTGATTGAATATAGGGATGATTGAATATTCGCTGTTGTGCAGCACACAGGTGCCGCCAGAACCAACAATTGCGTTATGCTATACGATGTTTCCTTCTGTTAACCAATAATGTTGTTTTATTTAGGGCAAATGATGTTTATGCGATCTATAACAAAACTTATATTAAGCGGTTATGAATGAGGAAAAAGTTGATCCCTAAAAGTAAGCACCAATAGCCAGCTAGTAAAGCAGCAGAATAATAAATTAAAATAAAAAGTAAGATGATATAATTTAAAATATAAGTGATATCAAACGGCAAGCCTCGAACGTTGACAGTGATTGGCAGGATCAACTCAGGCTGGAACGTTATCGTCGTTCGTCGGGAACGTCGTCAACGTCTGGTATGAAAAGCACTGGCTTGAATATCATCAGCGTCTGGCAGAATCAAAACTGGCTGGAATGTAATCGGTAGGAAAGGCACAGGCTAGAAAGTTATAAGTAGTCACCAGAAAAAGCGCAGGATGGAAAGTAGCAAGCGTCTGGAAGGAACGCCGTGGGCATGTGGCATGAACGGCACATGCTAAAATTACGTTGTTGATCCGTAGAAACGTTGTCAGTATCTGGCAGGAATGGCACAGGCTGGAATGTCCTCAACGACTGGCAGGAACAGCAGTTTAGAACGTAGTCATGGATCAGCAGAAAAGTCGTCTGCATCTCTTTTGAACGGCGAAGGCTTGAATACCGTCAGTAGCCAGCAAGAACATCACAGCAGAAACGTCGTCGGCTGGAGAAAAATGTTGCATGTATGGCTCAAGCTGGAAATTCGTCGTTGCTCTGCAGGGATTGCTAAATGTCATCAGCGTCTGGCAGAAATATGTCAAGCTGAAGGTATCCAGAATTGGACGAGTTCTCATGTGGTCTAGCACATGTTCACGCCCAGGTAGATGGGAGAATTAGCACGTGTGCGCTTTAACCGTGATTTGCAGAAGTTTCGGGGATGCAATTTTTAACTAACGTTCTAATATATGAAGTGAGGACATAGGAACAAACCGTTCAGTTCCAAGTGACAAGCATTAATAGCCAACTAAAAATTAATAAGAATTAAAAAAAACAAAAGAAAAAATCTAAAATCTAAAATCTAAGTAAGTTTAAAGATGAAAATGTTATTGAAACATTAATATAAACCGTCGAAAGATATATATTGCACAAAAGTAACTTATTGAGAAAAAATATAAAGAATTTAAAAATTTTCACGCCTTATGGGAAATAAATAGACAGCAAAGTGATAAGACCAAAAAGAAAAATTAAAAATTCAGGGCCTGAATTCAATGTTCACTTTTTTATTTAAATACGCGCTATCTCTGATACTGAACATTTCATTATATATATATATATATATATATAGCTTCTAGGTTGGCGACTCTGGCTGACACAAAATTGCTCGAGTTTCGATCCCGGTCAGAAGCACGTGGATGTGTCTAACCACACTAATGAGCTGCAAAACAGGCTTGTAAGTGGATGACTAATATATATATATATATATGAGAGAGATGGGAGAGGGAGAGAGGAGCAGAAGTAATTAGATAGATATTACTGAAAGAAAATCAGCCTTTACTTTTTTAAATTTATGCTGATAAAATAATTGCATTCAAGAGATATTGCTCATCCTTTGTATAAGCGCAGTTGATTAATTCAACCTGTTTCGATTAAAAATTACATGATCAATCTTGCTGACCTAATTTTTCGTTGAATGTGACATCGAGTCTCCCTGTAAATCTGAAAACATCTGATGATTTTCTGATGCCGCGTTTGTGTCGGTATTGAAATCCACAGGAGCAAACAAAAAAATATATCATATCATTTCGATCACATTACGATGACTATCTTTCTGTTCAATAATTATCAAACCTAACTTCCTGGCCTAGTTTCCTGACCCGACATTACAATATTATTCTCGAAAAGAACCACTTAAGCAATACACAGTCTCATAATAACTAAAAGAAATATCTGGGCTTATTCGATTTTTCCTTGTTCACCAAGGGCACATACGATGATATTAGTACCACCTATGAGAAAATGATAGTAATTAGATCGATATAGAAAGATTCATAACTTTCTAGATTTTTACAATTGCAGAATCATATGGAAAATAATCATAAAACATATCAAATTAAAATGTTACATATTGAAAGGAGATTTTGAGACTCCCAATTTCTATAAAATATATAACCAAGGAAATAGAGAGTAACATACAAAACCTGCTTGTGTAACGAAAACGGACAGGGAGTAGATGTATGACATAACCTTCCGTATCGTGAGGGGACAAGAGAATTAAAAATTTGAAAAAAGAGAGTAGAAATATTTTATTTTGAATATTTACTGATATCAGTATCTTATACGAAATTCTGGATACGAAATAAGTTCAAATAGTTTGTCTTATTGAAAGAATCCATATGGCATATTTGACTGCACATAAAACAAATGAATCAGGAACTGTGACAATTTTAGCAAAGCGTATGCATAATTCAGATATAACATACAGTCTATTGTGCAAGTATTGAACATTTCGTACTTGTTTTCTCGTCCTCCGAATAAATCTCCTTCTTAGAGCTAACTTTATTAGTGCCAATAGATTTATCTGTCGTGGTCTTTCTGTTGTATTGCAAAGTGTTTTACGTGGTAGAGTGACTAATAATCTCACCAGAGCTGTTTTGATTATATAGTTGTCATTACAAAAGAGATCCTAATTTGCCCTTCATAGTTGGGTAAAAAGACATGGTTTATTAAATGTTGTAAATTTATTTGGGAAATTGTGAACCCAACAAACTCAACCTGAATTTGAACACGCCATGCTCTGCTGAATCACTTTAGTGGGTATTTCTAATTCAAAGAGAAATTTCAAATGAGAGAAAGTTTCTAACCAAATTCTTAACTCGAAACGATGTGCATCATTCACAGCTTTATAAAAAGTAATCTAAGAATTAGACAGACATGCAAATAAGTGTACTTGAAAAGATTGGCCATTCAAAATGAGAGATACCAGCAATGTTTTTAAAGAAAGAAACATCGTGCGTGCGTGTGCGTGTGTGTGTGTGTGTGTGTGTGTGTGTGTGTGTGTGTGTGTGTGTGTGTGTGTGCTCATTTCGGATGTGGTTAAAAACTGTATTGAAAAAACGGTGGAATAATTTTCAAATCAGGATTTTTCTGAAGCGTATTTACAAATGCATGTTAAAGAAAAATATTCAGAGTTAACAAATATAAGTTAACAATATATGTATGAATACATACAAGTTCAGGGGAATTCCTTTTTGTATAAAAGGAACTATAGTTACATTTCAACAAGCTATTTGAAAAATTACGAGAGTATGGTTTCAAACATTGAAGAATATTGAGATTTAGTTTTGTCTAAGAAACATTACCTGAGAAAAATTATGTTGGACAAACCATTAAAAAAAAGTATCGTCAACCAGATCACTCAAGAGCAAGTTTAATTAATAACATACATTCCGTAACAAACTTTATTAGGTTAAAGCTTTCACATTATTATCAAATATATGTACCCAAAATATAGAATATCAGATCCCTATTAAACAACTTCATTAAAAAGAAAAACTCTTAAAATGAAATTTGACTGATAATTGCCAAAAGGTGTTCAAAGAAATAAAAATATACTAACGTCAGACTTATCAGTAGCGCACTATGATTCAAAGACAAAATGTTAGTGAGTAAACATGCTATTGATTATGGAATAGGAGGATTAATTTTACATAAATCACATGACTGTAATATGAAAACAGTCGCACATGTTTCGCATTCGTTACTACTAGCAGAAATAAAAGCTACATCGGGATAGAAAATATGGAGTTAGCAGTTATATTTTTCCTGTTAAATATTTCACATATATATCCGAGGAAAATGTTTGCCGACATAGAAATGACCTCTTTTATCAATTCATGTTTCAAGAAATGAAATCCCTATGCATACAGTGAATAGATACTATTTCTTCATGACGTTTAAATACTTAGGTGATCATGGACTTCTACTTGATTCTTTCCCTTGTTGATCTGAGTAGTTTATCTCTTAGTATTTCTTCTAAGCTCCGCTCCACCATCCATTTGCCCAGACCTAACAAGTCATCTCGTGCTGCATTCCCCTGTCTCTCCTTGCCTTTATCCAAATTGTGAGTATTAAATTCTTCATTTCCATCTGCTTATGTGCCCAAGATCCTACTTTTTCTCTTCCAGTCATTAAGTATACGTTTTCTTTTCGATTGTATCCTTTCCAACTCTTCTTCGTTGCACATGCGCTCCGCCATTTGTATCATCAGCATCCTTCTGTAAAACCACATTTCTGCTGCTTCAATCCTCCTCTTCATCCTATATGAGATCACACAACATTCACTTTCAAACAGAATGACAGATATCACATAGCAATTCGTAACTCTCTTCTTTGTGTCTAATGAGAATTTCCTGCTTTTCAATATTCTGGTTAGCTTCTGAAATACTTCTTTGGTCATGCTAATGCATCTTTGGATCTCCATGTCACACATTTCATCCTCTGTCAAAACACTTCTCGTGTATTTTAATTTTTTTATTTTATTTTCTCCAACTTGTGAGTGGAATGTTGGCCACTTCTTTTTGCTGATGATCATATATTCAACTGTCACTATAGATTTTTGACAGTCTTTACGTCTTTTCCGAAAGTGTCGAGGTTGTCGACTATCTCCATCGTCGTACTTTGATTAATCTGCTTAGGTCCTCTGGTGAATTGCCGCTGTTATAGATTTTGTTTATTATTTCTGTTCGTCTGTCTACGCAATAGCCTTTTAAGGACATCAATGTCTCGATTACAATCCCCTCTGGCCCCACTTCTTTGTTTCTCTTTAATTTGGCCATTGCAGATAACACTTCTGTTTTTAATATTTCTGTTCTACCCCAAAGTTTTTGCATTCTTGGTTGTTCTCTCTTGTCGTGGAGTATATCTCAGATATACTCGTCCCCTCTCTGAAGATTTTTTACTTTTTCTAATATTAGTCTCTGATCCTGTGTCTGAATATGTACTTTGCCTTCTTAGTTTCTTTTTTATGCCTGTCATCATTATAGAAGAATGACACAACAACAAATGCACCAAAGTAGAGAGACTGAACTCAATAAATAATGAAAACATACATAAAATGACAAGCTACATGTGCTCTGTATGTCCTGGTGTTATCACTTGTATTCCGTTCCATATATTGACATCGTTTTCTGTCACTATTGCATCAGGTCAAGATTCACTTCACAGATCCACTCGTCTTACTTAAGACGTGGTCTATTGTTTCTTGGTGTTTATCACAAAACCTGCATTTTGAATCCATATTATTCTGCATAATATTTGCCTGAAAGTTTCTCGTGAAAAGATTTTGGTCTTGTGCTGCAAGAATAAAGCCTTCAGTTTCGGGCTTTAATCCAGATGCACGTAACCATCGATGAGTATTAACTTTGTCAACATTGGATTTATTGGCACGTACTGGATATTGGCCATGCAGAGGTTTGTCTTGCCAGCGCTGTTTCATCTTTTCAAGAGCTTTATCTTTGGCTTTCATTTTCATATTTTTTGCCGCAATAGTTGGTTCTTGGCTACTGTTTTGCTTTTCTACAGAATCTACTAACTGTAATTCTTGTTTGTATTTACTGCCTTCTTTTTATTGAATATTTTTTTCTTTCTTTCTTCATGTTGCCTTACTAATTGTATCATCCAATCCTTTGTTGTTTCTATGTATGTTAGTAAGCCAATAGTTGTTGTCTTGTATGACAATTCCAGCTGAATAAGACCCCTTCCACCTTCTTTACAGGGTATGTATAGACGGTCTACATCAGCCTTTGGGTGATGCATCCTATGCTTAGAAAGAAGCTTTCTTGTTTTAGCATCCATTCGCCTGATGTCGTTTAGAGTCCAGTTTAAGATGTTGAAGCTATATTGGACAACTGGGATTGCAAGGCTATTAATGGCCCTAACTCTATTCTGTGAATTTAATTCAGTTTTTAATATCATTCGTAGCCTTCTATAGTACTCTTTACGCACTATTTCTTTCATTTTTTTATGGTGAATGTTTTCGCTCTCATTTACACCTAGGTATTTATAAGCTTCTTCTGGTTTCAATTCTTTTATAGTTACAGCAAGGTCTAGGCTAATTGAGGATGTTTCTTGTATTGATCCACGTAAAACTGTAGCTTTAGCACATTTATTCAAATTAAATTTCATTCCAATGTCTTCGCTGAAGCATTTTACAGTTTGCAGAAGACCTTCCAGCTCATTATCATTCTTAGCATATAACTTTAAGTCATCCATGTAAAATAGATGGCTTATTTTCTTTTGGCCTATTTTATAACCACATTCTGTCTTATTAAGTTGACTGGTTAGTAATATTATTATTATTATTATTATTATTATTATTATTATTATTATTATTATTATTATTATTCATGTTATTATACTAATAAACAGATAGAAATTTAAAAACTGATATAGCACTGAGTGACCAAGAACATAGAAACATGCGTTTTCTTAGCTATATATATTACCACTGAAAAAGTTATCATCAAAATAAATGGCATAAGAATTGATTTAGAAATAGATATCACAAGAATGAGGATATGAATTCGATAACAATATGAGTGGTAAAAAGAGTTTCTGGACCTTCCAAGAAGGGCATAATAATAAAAATTCTCGCAACACCAATCTCAATGAATATCAGTATATCATCCTCTTCGACAAGGTGCATTTATTATGGAGGACACAAGCGATTAATAAGTACATGGAATCGTCAGAGATAAGCGGGATATAAACTCATCATCATAGGTGAACAATGTAGGACAGAAACAACAAAACAACAACAAAAACAATAATAATGATAAAATAATAATAATAATAGTTTGAGTAATATCTTTTATAGAACCGAACTAGATTAAAATCAGATATTGATGACTGGGAATTATCAAATCCATTATTTATATTTAAACACAGGTGGATATTGTAGCTGTTTTCATTTTAAAGTAATGTTTGCATCGTATGCTGTCAAATACAATAACTGCTTCAATCAGTTCAAATGGTGCATAGAAAGATAAAATACTCAACCTAACATTTCAGCTATTTTAATCTCGACACTTATCCAATTAATAAGGTCGTGAGTACGGTTCTCACATTTAAGCGTCGAGTGGAAAGCTGCTTCAATCTCAACCAATGCTACTAAATTTAGTTAGATCATCTTAAAGATTAATTAACCGCCTAATTCGTGAACATAGTGAATTGTCTTCTCATTAGCTGTCTCAATTTCATTATCATCTCGAATAATCTTTGTAAATAATTATTCCATATATAAATATGAACACGCAATAGATTACTGATATAAAATCCTGCGGCCAGGGAAGATATGAAGTGGAATTTGTGGAAGCTATTTAGCAAAGAATAAATAGCAGTTTTCTTCTATATGGCATGTCTCTTCAGGACGTATGTTATTCATGGCCTTTTATATCCACCTATAATTGTATCTCTTAACATCATTTCATTTGTTGTGCCTCCCAAATCATTCCTTCCATCCATTTACTCAAGCCCACCAATTATGTCATGCATTGTTTTACTGTCTATCTTTCCTCTATCTGTCTTCTGGGTATCAGATTTTCTAAGACGTCCTTTCTCATTACATATCCGTAAAATTTCAGAGGTCTTTATGAGATTCTTTTTCGATTTCATCTTTTTCAAAACCTCGGGGTGGCTAATATATCCGGTAGATTGTATGCTCAGTATTTTTCTGTAGAACCACATTCCTTCATCTTTGGTGAGATTAAACTGCATTTGCTGGCATATCAAAGGAACTATATCATGTAATTATTCAGTATATTCAATCACACACACACACACACACACACACACACACACACACACACACACACACACACATATATATATATATATATATATATATATAGAACAAATTCTGCTGTCTGTCTGTCCGTGTCTGAAATTACGATAACTCGAGTCAGAGTCATTAGGATGATACAGTGATTAAAATTTTGATCATCATATGCTGCTTTAACATCCAGCATTACGATTTGATTACAGATGGGCCTGGAACAATTAGATATTTATTTTAGAAATAATTTTAAAACACTAATTGTTAAATATTTGTTGATGGGTATTCATTTTAATTAACACAAAACATCTTTAATCTAATTTATTTTTGTTTAAAATTCAGTTGAAATTTTCTCCAAAGTTTTTTAAGTGAGGATTATTTTTTATTTCTTCAAAATATTGAAGAATCTCATTTAAAAAGAGAAGTTTCGTGACCTGTAGTTTTGAAGTTCCGCAGAGTTTTGATTTGAAGAAGTTCGAACAGAAGTTCGATAGTGTTTGTAATTGCAAGAAATCAGTTTCTTAACTGGATTAGAATTTTAGCCCAAATCGTAGATTGAAATCAAATCAAATCAGAGTTAAAGTGAGGTTTTGAAGTTCTAGAATAGGAATTTAAGAATTCACATTTATTTCTTCAAAATTATCAATGTTGTTTTCTATGGTGTACTAGGTTTCGGTTAGGTTTGTGCACTAAGCAAAATATATGTTTCTGCATGTGAATGCTAACGGACCGCGTCTTTATAGCTATTATATCTATCTCTCTATCTATCTAATTATATATATATATGTGTGTTTGGATAGATAGATAGATAGATAGATCGATAGATAGATAGATAGATAGATAGATAGATAGATAGATACGTAGGCGTATATTATTGTTTGTTTCCTTCATAACTGCAATCTCCAAATGTTTAAATGTAACGACTATTGATATCTTCTATCACATTTATTCCCATCCGTCCACTGACATCACCTATACCTTGACTTTTTAAAAATTTTATTCCATTACGCATCAACAGCGCTACTGCTTTGTTTGAGTTGAAATGAATTTATATATATATATATATATATATATATATATATATATATATATATATATATATATATGCCTTTAAAATACATTATTTACAAAATATAACTGAAAATTTTTCGATTCTTAGAATAGAATATTGGAAAATCATACACGTTCCAGTCATGTTCGTAATATTCTCCTACGTGCACATACCCTTGGGAAAGATATTATTCATTTCATCTTCTCTCACTTGTGTTCAGTCATCAGTGTTCAATCATCACTACATATTTCATTCAAATAAATTGATGAATGTCAGATCTGGACTGAATATGAGATCTGAAAATTCTTCAAGACAGAAATAGAATTAATGTAACAACAATTCAACAGTATTGTCTTTTAACTTTTGGCTGATATACAAAAAAAATAATGTTTCTCTAGATCTTTCTGTATTTCAAGTATAGTTTATTGTTTTCGTATCAAAGGTAAGTATGTACATAATATTAAAAGAAAGGTTAAAAATAAACCAACAATCTACAATAGATACTTGACCACAAGTATTCATAATTTACAAGCTATTTCAGCACACTCTCCGATATACTTTGTTTGTTCTCACTGAAACTGTTAATTTATTACGGACTTCGTGCTCGGAGTCGCCTATAATTTAATACACTTGTTATGAAATAATACAACCTTCCGTTTGCTAGTAAGTCTTATGAACGTTCAAGAAATCCAATAAAAATGATTTTATGATCGTTCGGCTTGTTGATGTAATGGCGTGTACCTATCTATATCGCTAACCTAAGACACTTGATCATAAAAAGAAAATGTTCCCACAGTATAAACAGTTTCATATCTATATATAACAACGCAGTGAAATTACCAACGTGACAGATGGCACAGAGGAATATACAAATTTAATATCTAATGCTATGTTTCTTGTGTTTCTAACTTGCAAGGACTGCAGCTGACGTATTCCTTTTTAACTTTGGAATAACTCAAGAGAAATATAACAGTCAATATTATCACCGGAATTCAGCTTATATATTACTAATCGTGTACCTTTTATTGGACTTAAATGTATCAGTCAATCAATGTGATTTAAATCCCTTATTTTTAACTGTCGAAGCTGTTCAGTACACCGTTCAAAAGTTTTAATTCAGTATTATATTCAGCATAATAAAACATATTTAAGGGATCTAAAACATAGTAAACACTTCTTTTTTTTTACTCATGTTTTATTGTAGAATATGTCTTGACACAGACCACTCATTCCTCTTCAGGAAAGCAAGGCGAAAAGTTTTATTGCAATGACCTAAGTGTATATTCACCAGACAAAATCAGCTGCGCTCGTGATAAAGTGTGTAGAATGAAAGTGGATTACAAAAAAGAGATGGGGAGTATCTCCTATATTAAATATGCGAATGTAATGTCCACGTCCGTCTGAAGATTGCGGCAGTGCGCAGACACACAAATCGGTCGATTTGATTTGACAAATAATTTATAAATAAAAGGAAATGAGAAATATGAGAAATAATGTTTCGTGTTCTTATTAACCAGGACAATGTTTCATTACATTTATTTTCATCTTGCTCGCACAGGATGACGTCCGAAAATATTTGCAAGAATACACAGCGGTGGCTTTCGAAATCTATTGATTGGTCGCTACAGCACTCGGTAGTAGGATTAAATAGAATATTTGCCACAAATTACATAGCTGAGATGATGTTGAATATAGTGTTATTTTAAAACGTCAGACTCCCTGGAATCAGTCACAACAATTATCGCTAATTGCAAATATCGCATAATTCATACTGCGGGAATCACCCCTTTAAGATTTATTTGTCCAAGGGAAAATTAATTTGACACACACAAAAAAAAAAAAACGTTTTTTATTTCCAAATAATATCCAAAGCCAAAATTTTAATGGCTTTAAAAATGCAGGGATTTTCTTTTAAGGTTACCGTATTAAATATCTATTTTGACAAATGAAAAGAACTTTCTCGTTTAAACCTGGTCTATATTCATTTTCTCCACATGTTCTTGGAAAATGAATTAAAAATCTAAAAACAAAATTTATATTATCAGTACTTTTGGTTTGGAAATTTCTTTATTATTTAATAGATTTTGTTTTTTTTCTCTAATATTTTCATGCAAACTAATAGAGAATCTCGGCGTTTACTTTAACTTCCTCCAGAGATCAAGAATTTTACGTGGATGCAATGCATGGCCTCATACACGTTCAGATATGTCGAAACTATCTAGTTGTTTTCTCAAGTCAAGCGTTAAAGAGGAACTTACTTCTTCCAACATAACTTAATGGTGTTACAGAATCAAAACAAATTCTTTTATCAAATAGCAGAACCCTCTTTAACTGAGTTCTTTAACCACCAACAATTAAGTTAGCTGTAAATCATACTCATTTTAAAAATAATGAATATATCATTATAATGTAGTCCTTCAATATTTCAGACAAAATGCTAAGAAATTTATTACCTAGAACGTCGCAACCTATATGCGTGTAAATTTGTTTTCATACAAAGTTTGCATATATCTTAAGCAACAGTAGTCCTCGATGCTTCATCAAAGAAAGCTAATTGATTACTCGTAATGAAACGTTTAATATTACTATTGCCATCAGAATATATATGTTTAATTTGTTATTTGGAAATTGAGAAGGTGAATGAAATAAAAATAATAATTTATTATAAACGTGTTATGAATCCTAATACTCATTAACACTTTGCGTCTTTGTAGGATTATTTCCTTGCTTAGATGAAATTATGAAAGGAATAAAAAATAATAAAAAAAACATCTGTTTTTTTAACTAATATCATTCCATGGTATGCATATATAATTGTCACAAAATGAAAATAAATATGAATATCTTTATATATTATTGAAACACCCTTGTCCTCTCAGCAAATGTCAAGGTTATTAATTTGAGTTCCATTCCATTATTTACATTTACACATATGCTTATCAATCACGTGAAACTTAGGCCCAATCAACAGGATATGAGATCGATAGGTTGAAGCGAAAATCACATCTTAATCATGGATCATGGAATAAATAGCTACTCCTTACTATATTAGGAAGTTTGACATCGTTATTGCTCAATGAGATGCATGTATTTATTTCTAGTTAAAATTAATACATAGGTAACTATGGTGTGTAAAAAATGTCAACTTAGCATAGGTTACCGTTACTGGTGAATCGTCACTGATAGTACATTTGCCATAAAGCAAAATTACTTAGATTATTCAGGGGAATCGGGATGCAGATCTGTACTGGTTCACGGCCTACATCCAGATCTCTCACATGGTTCAAAGAATTAGAGTGAGGACTGTGGCAGCCACAGCAAAGTCAAAGGCAGTAAAGGTAGACGGAAGGTTTCTCTGAGCAGAGCGGTGAAGAGTTACGCTTCTCCACAATCAACCTGTGCGATGCGACCAGCAACCAGTCGCCATCACGGGCGTATGAGACCAATGGCATCACTCGACTTCTAATAGGTGGGAATAGGTAACTTCAAAGTTCCGGGTGTAAAATGATATGTAATATCTTTAAACTATTTATATTCAAATTCGCTAAGAACGATAATTATAACATAGATAGAGGGAATGGTCACTACATATTCTCAAAACTGTACTAACTAAATAAGTAATGAGTTAACTTACGTTATATTAAGTTAAAAAGAGAGGGAGTAAACTACAGAATTTCTAGTAATATTTTGTGTAGGATAAATAAATAACTCTATCTCTAACACTGAGATGAGTTTTGTTAACTATTCATAATATTTACATCTTTTGGCCTGTTGTCCTCGTCTTTATTATATTATTCACTGCGTCTCGACCTTTGTACACTCCAGCCTTCATCAGGAGATATACGTTGGAATTTTGAGCCGAGTTTTTCGTTTTTCCAACGTTGTAGAGATTTCATAAAGGCACATGTCCCAGTTGATAAAAAATTTTGTTGAAGTAACCAGTGAATTGACACAAAATACTTGGTCACTGTAGATGAAAATAAAAATTTGGGGAGTTGAGTTTCAAAATAAATAACTGAAATCGAGATATCCAGAAAATTGCGCGATATCTACTCTTGGTAAATAGAACTAGAACAATCTAAATTGTTTGAGGAAATAAAGGGTCCGGTCAATAAAAAAAAGAAGAAGCCCGGTGAGTACAACAGTCAAAATCTCATAAATACAATTATAAAGATGAGGCAAAGATTCAAACAGAATATGTATTGAAAATAAATAATAGAAACATAAGATATAGTATTTACATACTTGTAAACCGGAAATATTCTATTTGTTCAAAGTATTGTATTTCAGTAAGTTAAACCTAGAGAGTAATTCAGTATTAAAAACTTATAGCTTTAGTTTATTCTACATGAAGAAATTTCTGAACGTATGCATCGCCATGCATGAGATGCATATGAAAGTTTCGATCTGACTATGGTATTTAACAACGTAAATGGAGGTTTTATGTAATGGCATCTACCCCAAGTACACTGCATTCTGATTTGAATTTCCTTATATTTCACATTAAATATATACTACATTTTACATAAATGATACAAAAACGAAGTAATTACTGGGATCTAAATAAATGTAATTGATAATTGCACCGAGAATTTTCCAAGGAATTCCCAAAATTCACTGACTGATCCAGGCAAATTTCGCCGTTAACCACGCACATTTTAGCGTAAGTGTTTGCATTAAAAACGATATGTATCAGTTGATAACTCCATACTTAACGCACAAAAATATGTATAAGTTCGTACACGCAAAAAAAGCAACATATACACATATATCCAGAAGAATAATGTCTGCTAAATTATTTGCACATAGGCACCCAACGTAATGAGATATTCAGCAATCTCTCTTTTCTGCCATCAGTCAGTTACGCTCTAGATTTTTTCTTCTATTTAAGAAAAAGTGTAAAAAAAACATTAAAATTTTCCATTATAAGTTTTGCATTGGTTATCAGGTTTCTCACGTCAATCATTTCTTGTGTCTTAGATTGTACTCAGTCAGTTAAGTGTCATACGACTTTCGGGATATCGCGATAGACTACATTTTGCAACAATGTCTCTGATCGCTATATTAGATATTTTAAGGATAGTGAAATAACCTCTCAACTGCTGTAGCTCCTAGTGCCAATCTGACCTTTTATGGTTAGCACCTCTTAGATAGTAAACCCTAAAAAATCAACAGTATATTGTCATAATAGAATTGCACATTTTCATAGTAAATTTACTACAAATATGTTTCTTATAAATTACTAGCAATATATTTTATTAATTACAAACTATATGTTTAAAAAGAAACATACGTTTACGCTGAAATTATCAAATTATATTAAAAACAATTCTATAGCCGTAAGCATATAATTGCAGATTAAATATTGAGATTTCGGTATTAATGAACCTACAGAGGTTGATCTGCCGTCAAACAAATTCAATCAGCGAAATATTAAATGTAATAAACGCTTGAGCTCTCATGTGAGTTTTTACTCATGTATGACGAGATAGAAACATTTGTCGCAGTATGACGCCATTTTTACTGCGTTAGATTTGCTTCCAATCAAAGATTTTCATGATAGAGATTTTTCGCCGTGATAGAGTGTCTTGATATTCAACAGGGCTGAGAGAAGATGTAATGAAATAATATCTTTCCCAAGGGTATGGGAACGTAGGTGAATAATACGAACATGTCTGGAACTTGTATGATTTTCCCATATTCTTTTGTAAGAATCGAAACATGTTCCGTTATATTTTGTACATAATGCATGCTAAAGTCTTATAACTATATTATAATGATAATAGACTAAACAAGAAAAAAGAAAACGTTGGTAGAATATGTATATTACTTCAGTCTATTGCCCCATCCTTATAAAAACGCATAAAATTATGTATTCATAACAGGATATTCACAACGGTAATTGAATGAATCGTCGTTGGGTTAAATAGCAAAACTGCATAAAAGAAAAAGAAAGATAAAAAAACACGAAGTTTTTTTAGTAATTCACGATAAAAATGAAACCTTCTTTCGGGCAGATGATCGTATATAGAAGATCATTTTTTTTTATTTTTTGTGATATTTTAGAAAAAAAAAACAAAAAGACTTACTTTTAATCTTGCAAACTTTTCATTTTGTAGTGTTGTTCACCCTGTACAAAGCCACTCACTGTTAACGGTTATGTTAATGGTAGTTTGTATAGATAAGAGAAGATTTTAGACTTGAACAGCAACCCAAGATGAGGCTTTCATGATCAATGCATTCTTGAATATTGTAGTGTTAGTGGAAACAGACTGAAGGTTGGCTGTTCCATAAGGCAGTGTTGCACAGAAAGAAGCTGTTTGATTGAAACTTACTTCTCGCTGATTGAATTCGGAGTGAGTGCGTGTGGTTTGATATTATGTAAATGACATGGCAGATCCTAGTCACGAAAGCTAGATCTGTTGGCACAAGGACATACATTTTGTCCGATAATTTTTCATGGTAATAGGTATACAGCAGTAAGACACTAGCCATATCCAACTTGTGAGAGACAGGTTGGTGTTTAGAAAATAACTATTCTCCAACAATTACTCAGGGACGTTTTTCGTCTCAATAATGACGAAAAATGATATATGGACAGCTTCTTCTCAAATATAGCAATATGTCTCCATTTTCAGCTTAAAGTGCTTCCTATGAATAGAGAATGATAACACTGGGATTATATAACTCTTTGGAAATATGCAATTGTAAATAGATAAAATATGATATAAACATGCTGGAACTTCGAGTTTTACTTAAATTCCTTCGAATACAATGTAAGTCTATTTATGAGTCATATTAAGTAAAGGTTATACTGCAGCCAACCATATCTACGAGGAATATTTTCAAAATCATCAAATGGATGACTGAAATCGCCGATTAAATTTAATTATATGCACCGCGTCTGTCATTATTGCTAACTGGCTGCTTAACAATATATAATTTACATACCGATACCTAAAGTTACTTTTGCTGAATAACGTCAGAATACTTACATGCTGAAAAAATTCCTGTGTAGTTGTAAAAACGGCAGCCTATCCGGGAATCGAAGACATTGTTTGAAGTTATGGAGCAAATTTTAACGGACATGGTATTTATAAATGAATACAGATTATAAATGTGAAAGAAATTACTGATATTTTTCTAAATATATCGGCAAGTACCATCAAAACTTAAAAATTGGGAAATCGCATGTTTGATAAAGCATGTATATGTTTAATCTCATACAGCTCTGCAACATTTTTAGAGATAATTTTTAAATGCATTAATGTTATAAAATAAAAAGTGAAATTTGAAGATGGTCAAGAGATCGAATCAGAAATAAAGTAATAAAAATTATGTGAGAACTGATCATGTCTTTTCACCGGATTTGTTCAACCCATACAGCGAGATCCAACTCCACATTCGACTCGTCCGGAGTGCACCCACCCGAATTCCCTATTAGAACTGAGGCCAAACTGCACGACGTATATATTACCCCGACAGTAGTATCCAGAGTAATTTCAAAACTCGACCCCCATAAGGCACGTGGAGACGATGGAATCCCGGTGATAGTCCATAAGAGGTGTGCTCCTGAACTTTCCCCTGTCCTCTATAAACTGTTTAAATACTGCCTTTCTGCTTCCTGCTTCCCTGCATACTGGAAATTCTCCTCAGTCGTTCCTGTATTTAAGAATTGTGGTGAACCCTCGGACCCATCCAGTTATCGCCCTATCAGTCTTCTACCGATATTCGGGAAAGGATTCGAGGCTATAATCAATGCTGAAATAGTTCATCATCTCAGCGCCCACAAACTGTTCTCCGACAGGCAATATGGATTCCGCTTTGCCAGGTCGACGGCCGACCTGCTAACAACCGTAACGGAGTACATGCTACAGGCCCTTGAAGAGTCTGACGAGGCTCGCGCGGTTGCTCTGGACATCTCCAAAGCTTTCGACAAGGTTTGGCATCTGGCCTCCTATGCAAACTACGCGGTTACGGTATTACCGCTCACCTGCTTCACCTAATCCAATCTTTTCTAAATAACCGCCAAATGAAGGTCGCTTTGAATGGGGGTGCCTCTTCATCCTACAGCACGAATGCTGGTGTCCCACAGGGCTCTATCCTGGGCCCGACGCTCTTCTTTATTTTCATCAACGACCTCCCAGATGAGATCAAGTCCCAAGTAGGCATCTATGCAGATGACACTACAATATACTCCCCCACCAGTAAGAAACCTGTCGTGGCGGACAGACATAATCTCGCTGCTAACCTTGAACGAGATCTACACTCTGTGGTGAACTGGGGCAAGTGGCTTGTCAACTTCAATTCGTCTAAGACCAAGCTGTTGTCTGTCAATCATTACAGGCAATCTCTCTGCCTCCCATAAGCATGACCAAGCGATTCTTTCGGAGAGCAATACACTATGCCTCCTCGGACTTACCCTGTCCTCAGATCTTAAATGGAACCACTATATTGAATCCATAGCAAAATCTACTGCTAAGAAGGTTGGCTTACTATGTCGATCCAGGATGTTTTTCCACCTGAATCCATCTTGCATATATACAAGTCAACCATCCGTCCGTGCAAAACCATGAAGCAAAGATTTTTTTACCAGAATCAGAATCTCGGCTTGAAATATTCACAAAACAAATGTAATTGATTGTTTTTATATATATTCATTTATTTATATTGATAACCTTTTAATATTTTGCATGTTGATTAAGCCATATTGTTTTTTACTTTAAGCCATTTTTAGATTCCATAAAGATTTATTGGGAAAAGTTTCACTGATAAACTAACAGCTCTGGTAAAAAGTATGATATTATATATCTCCCAAGGATATTTTCCCAATAGTATAACAAAGCGAAATGAAAATAGAATATCTATTTCCGAACTCTTTTAATTAAACCACACGAAAATTAGGGAACCTGATATTTGCAAGAGGTTACTCATCTTACTATTGGGTAGACACGACATTGTTTGTCTTCTTTGATCCTACGATAAACAGTTTTTCAAGGTGATATAATATTCAGCTTCAACATTACAACGGTGGCGTGATATATTGGCATGATAGTATAGATGATTGTTTTGTTGCTCCATTTGGATTTCTATTGCTATTACTGAAGATTTATCAATTAACATTAACGCTAAATTTTTAGCATAAAGCGTGCACATATTTGACATCTGCGAATCACAGGCGTTAATATAGTAGTGCTTTGTGGGGATTTTAAATAAAAGGTTACGAATGATTTGTTTTATTTTGACATAGGATAACTGCAAACGGTGATCCATTAAGACGTACATTTAGTCATTTATTGTTGACCTTGATATCAATTTACGGAAAGTGTCATCTAGTTATTAACACTTTATCAAATCAACACACTCGGAGCATAAAGCATGACACAGTACAGAAAGTGAGGTGCAATAAATATATACCTAAAGTAAACAGAACGCAATAAAATCAGCAAACAAATTGTAATAATCATCAACAACAATGGAATTGGCATACGGCAACGCTTAGAAACTGATGGATTATATATATATATATATATATATATATATATATATATATATATATATGAGAGTATATCAGAAGATATGCTAGGAAGAAATGTGAGCATTAATATTATTTCTAGAACGAGGCAAGTTACTGTACGAAAAATGAGAATAATGTCCGAATGTAAACGTATCAGAAAATAAATTATTGGATCATACAAACATGAATGAAAATATTTGTCGTTCTTGAAAATCACCTCTCTTATTTCGAAGTTTTATTTATTTTAAATTTCCAGACGTATTTCTATTACATGTTTTAAGCAAACGTTGGAAAATCAGTTGATATAAAACTAATTTATGAATTAATTGTACATTGCAAATCTGTTACGAGATAGGTTCTCTTCATCAGGCAGTCTTTGATGTTGGTTGTACAGATGGAACAATTCAATACAAAAATTCGTTGTTATAAATTTGGGAGGAAAATAAAAGATAATACTTTCTTTATATGTACTGAGTTGGAAATTAAATTAACTATTTCGGATATATTTGTTAATAGAAACATCCAGTATTTTTCATACAACAAATGGCATATTCTAAAAATCCATTTTTCGTATTTCTTAAACTAATGTATAGAATATATTGAGTGCAGACACAAAAGACCAACGATTGCATGCAATCATGTTCCATTATATTTTATAATTAAGCATGTTTTATTTCATTGTCTAACTAATTATATAATTGATATTGTACATATTAACACAGATTAGTAATATTTCAACAGGTAATTTAGATTATAATATTTCATCATGATATAATGTTTAGATAGGAATGATTTTATATCTGATCTACTTACCAAATAGTTATAATCTGAGACAACCAGCCCAAATCATTTGAAAATGTAATGTTAAGTAACCCTACTTTTACCCCTATTGATGGCTTCATAAACACAAATGTACACACATAAGAAAACACAGAAGCAGACACAATCTAGCACACACACACACACACACACACACACACACATATATATATATTTATATATATATATATATATATATAGGATAACCAAAAAAACGGGAACTTATTAACAATCCAATAAAACCAAGAATGTTGGAAGAAAATATTTTACTCAAATTAATTGAAACCTTAAAACATCTCATATATATATATATATATATATATAGAGAGAGAGAGAGAGAGAGAGAGGATAATCAAAATAACGGGAACATATTAACAATCCAATAAAACCAACAATGCTGGAAGAAAATATTTTATTTAAATTAATTGAAACCTTAAAACATGTCATTTAAGAAATATTGATGGAATTTTTATTTTTTAAAAATGACGTCCTTTAAATGGCGTACTTCTGTACGAATGCATTCTTGAAATATGATGCTGAGACAGTGACAGTGACAGATATAACCTGTTCATTAAAAACAAAAAGTCCGATGATCCCATGTAATGGATCTTCGCACCATACTGTCACCTCACTAGCGTTTACAAGGCTCTTATGTAATTCATTAAATTTTGTATCTGCCCTGTAACAGAACTTCTGCTTATTCACGTAATCTGTAAGATGAATTAGGTCCCATCTAACATCCGTAACTTGTTTATCTTGATCCATGGTTACTGAAATGGCAGAGTGTTTACTTCATGAGACCACTGTTTTGCAGTGATGCTACTTGCTCATGTTTACCGACACAAGCTTTAAAGATTCCCGTTGTTCTCTCTCTCTCTCTCTCTCTCTCTCTCTATATATATATATATATATATATATATATATATATATATATAGTCATCCCCAGTCAGATCTGTTTTGCTGTATCACAGCTCATCAGTAAGGTTAGAGTGCAATTGCTTTATAATCCAGGATTGAAACCCGACCGAAGGCCATATATTAAACAGGGTGACAATACCTAAGGTTAGAAATTAACGAATTCATAAATAATCCTAAGAAAAATATATAAAATACAAATATATTTTTTATATGTTTTCTTTTTATTTTAAATCTGATTAATTTTAGAGATAGAGTATGTCGAAATAAAAAAAGGAAACACAGATATCTATATCATCATCCTTATAGTGATATTGTGTTTTCTACTTATAGGCGATTAGTTTTCCCGCTAAATCACACAGCCACACACGCAGGAAAAAACGGTTTTATCAACAGTTTTAAGTGCGGATCAATGCTCAAACGGTTACTGACAATCACTGAAACATTTTTTCTCGACGGTTTTGAAAAACATACACAAATATATTTCAAATTGTTTTAAACGATAGTGTTTAATGCATATACTTGTTTGTGTTGAAATACCTGTTTTGTTAACACTGATGCTAAACGAAGAGGATAGGTAATAAAATAAAAGAAAACAGTTTAGGAAATTAATCACAGCTATTCATTCAATCTACCATTTATTTTTATAATAAAACGACGTCTAAAATCTAATAAACATACATTAGATAGATAGATAGATAGATAGATAGATAGATAGATAGATAGATAGATAGATAGATAGATTCACATAGATGAAGAAAGAGAGGTTAAAATCTTCCGGTTTGGAAAAAAACAGACTCGCATTTTGCTAAAACACTAAAAATGTTTGATTAGGCAAGCCCTTGTTTCGAGTATAATATATTTTTGCGATATTCCCTATTTACCTATGGAATTGTCAATGTCGCTTTGAATATTGTCTGAATTGATGTAACCTCTAAAAATGAGTATATAAAAGACTCATTTTAGTTGCTGCATAATTTACGAGTTCAAAAAGTTTCCCTGCCTCAGGAGCAAAAGTTGATATTTACTCTGTCTGTGCAAATATATCTTAAGTAGCAGGAAATGATAGCAATGTTTGAATCAGTTTCGTTCGGGAAACATTTATTTAAAATTTCTATTCATTCTTACCGACAGTATTCAATCGGATATGAAGCTTGGAAAAAAACCTGAAAGCAAGATTTATGATGGAACAATTCAATACAAAATATACAAAAATCGTTCTATCCCCTGTCAAATTGATTATATGTAAAATATTGGCTAATATTATTAACTTGATATTGCAGGATCTCAACTTTTTCCCAAGAAGAGTATCTATTCGTCATTGATAAAACATTTCTGAAAATGATGATCAATAAAATAAAAAAAAACGTGTGATATAAAATCATAGCCAACTTCAAGAAATAGTGGTTATATTAATACAGATTTAGACGCTCAAACTAAAACAGAGAATCACACTATGAGAAGGTAATCCCAGGTTTTTATTGGCTGTGAATTTATTCAGTTCGGATGTGCGTCGTGGTGCAGTGGATATCCGCACGGAACGACAACCCGGTGAGCCGAGTTCGAATTCCAGTTGAATTCGTTTCATTCACTGACGCGCAATTACCTTGCGAAATGCAATAATCCGTCTATTCCTTCCAGTTATGGGTTAAATAACAGATTGAGTTTAATAGCCTTGGCTGGTAACCAGTCTACCGCAGAAAGCAATGGCAACCTACTGCGGGATAATCTTGTGCTCAGTCAGTCATGTCTCTTTCGAGACATAAACGTCCAAACTTGTATTACGTATAGCATATTAACTGACTGATTTATTTAGTTGCTATGAAGTATTGAACTGTGTTGAAATCAACCAATTCCGGGAATTACTGTTGTCAGAGAGATGCTGTAACCCACTTGATTTATTCGATTTTATCTGAAGATAGAGTGATGATCTCATGCATAGGTGAAAATGACCGACAGTTGCTCCTACGAAAGATGTATAAATGGATACGCATATCGATGGGCGTAAAAGGCTTGCTTATTTATATCTGGAACAAGTTTACATTTTTACAGAATTAAATGAGGGGCTAATTTGTGTAGATATGGATAGTATTATCGTATTTCCTTTAAAAATTGTTTTAATATGACTGGGATCGAACTGACTGTTGTAGTTTTACTTTATGAGAATGGTGTGGAGTATTACTGAATAAAGTGTGCAATATGCAAGCATGTGTTGAAAATGAGAAATTGATAATTATTTTGGTAAAGATGATAGACACTGTATTCACCTGGACTTAAAGAGGTTAATATTCCAGTGTCTATAGAAGTATCCTCACCGAAATATTTTCGAAGATGTGATGTTTTCGGGAAGAAACAGTCTACGTATACATTACTTTTATCATTGAAACTTGAAGAAGATTAAAAACTAGTTAAAAAGCTGTGTCTTATTTGTAAATATCTGAATTTCAACAACAAAATATTGCATCAGGTTAGAAACAAAAAAGAAATACTAAGGAAATTGCTATAAATTAGCTACAATCTTTGACCGTTTCGACGGTGAAAAATACACTTTCGAGTAAAAAAAATATTATGCCACGGAAAGAGGCCTAAATAGTTTTGAAGATTGGACATATCCAGTCGAGTTTGGCAGCAACACCACTGTTTAATTTGACCTAACTTTCATAAATTAAATCATTTCAGGTGATGTAAGATAATTCATGAAGAGATAAAATCACACGAACATTTTTCCAGCAGATTTAGCGCCATGTAAGAGCTATTTTCAAGTATGTATTGTTCTCAGTGTATCTTTGCGCATTTACTTTACGAAAGAGATTGTTTTTGTTTAACTTTTCAGCTGTTTCCTAACAGTAATAATATGAATAGTATTTCACGCAAATATATTTTACTTTTTCCAACTTTGAACAGTTTTTATTCAACCGGGAAATTAAAAGATTCAAACATTGAAAGCCTATATCCTTATGTTTCCTCAAGAAGGAAATAATTGAAAATCACTTGTATTGTTTGACGCTTTTCTACTCAACGTATGCACGATAATTTTCGAAGCATTTTCATTCGATTTTTCATTGCTATGATATATATTTTTGTTCTTAGATATAAACAGGTAAATATTGTAGCATTTTGCGTGTTAAATCTAAAAAAAAATCAGAATTGTAGAATTGTTTTCAGCAAATATTTTAATTCTGTGAATAGTTATATTTCTCCCCTCTGAAGTTATTATCAGAATGATTCAGCTAATTCGATGAACTTAACGTTTGAGTAACGAGAAAGTCTTAAGAATATTGGAGACAATAATTTTTCTACATTTTTTATAATCATATCGCCCCAAGCAAGACAGCTTACTGCCACTGGTGTGCAGGGGGTTGCATAGAAGGAAAATTATGATAAAGATTAAACGGTTATAGCGGGTGTCAGGAAGTGGGTAAAAGAAGGATGTGAATACTGATGAGAGTGGAGCGGCTGGAGACTGGAACAAGAGAGAGAGAGAGAGACAGAGAGAGAGAGAGAGAAGATGCAACTTAATGAAATAGGAGATGACTATTGACTTTATAATTACATTTTTGTAGATTGTAGCCGTCCGGAAAGCAAGTAAACGGAAGGGAATTCCAATGGCGAAAAATGCGATAAAAGGAGATGCTGGAGTAGAATTTGTGTTTACATTTTTCGGTTTCACAGTAAAATGGTGAGACCTATTTGCTAATCTTGTTGCTCGAGAAAGTTTATATATAGGGGGCACCAGTAACCTAAGTTTATCGGAGCAGAGGCCTTCAAAGTATTTGTAGAAGAGACAAGGGAAGCCACATTGCAGCGGTGAGAAAGTGACTGTATCTGAGCTGCCAAGTCGGGATTGATCACATTACAGATTCCCCGTTGGATATTTTCAAGACCCCTAGGTGGATAGAAGCGTCACCCAACATGATATGTGATCAGTATTCAAGGCACAGTTAGATGGTGGATTTATATATGTTCAGAATGATTTCAGACTGGAAAACGTCCTGATTCTACACAGAGAACCGACCATCTTAGCGGATATATCTATGGATTCTACATAGTCCTTCCACTTGAGGTCTTTTATGAGAGTTAACACGGGGAGGCACAGTGTTTTGCTTTCAAGAAAACTAGTCTTATAGAATGAAAAATAAATTTCTAATGCGCAAGAGGAGAGTTAATAATATAGACATTACTGAGCATACCGAAAGCAAACGGAACAAGGGAAACATTAATCAACCTACTAAAATCTGTTTTGAAATATATATTAGAAAATGACATTACTGGGTACTGAATAGTCAAAGTTTAATAATAGCTACAAAGGAGAACAAATAGTGGTGAGTTATGTTTTTTTTTTCATTTCCTGACTGGACATGGATTGGTGATAAATACAAGTAATTTTTGTACATGTGTGTATATATTTATTCAGCTGAATATGCTTGAGAGGCTATATAGTTTGATTATTTTTTAACCTATGTCAATAACATGGCGCACCTCAAAAATATGATCAAACAACCCATTAAACCTAAATTATGGCCCACTCTCCATATTTTCCAGTTTTCACACATTCGGTGTTCCATGGATTTTAGTTACCTTCTACCTATATCTGGGGTGTTTTTCTCAACAACTTTGAAGAAATTAAATATTAAATCAGACTACTCTACACAAAAGTTAACGATATCTTATTTAACTGTCATTCTAAAAACAAAAATGAAACACTTGTAAGGACAATTTACAAATAAATTGTTGCATTCATTTTCAAAATGACATTTAATTAAGCAAAATTTTTTTATTAACAACTATTATTCCTTTAGACTGATAGACAACACAATGAAAATTATACAATTAAATATCAAGCAAAACTAGTTATTTTTTCATTTGTAAAGGAGACATGCATTTCATTTTATAAATTACGATAAATAATAACTTTTGAAGCAAAAAAAATCTTAACGGCATAGAAGGCAAGTAGACATGGGTATATATCTATGTCAATAATATTTCTGTTTGGTACATATATCCAGTCTTTTTTAGGGTTTTCTGCGAATACGCTGGAAGAATAATTATTGGTATCATCTCGTTGCTTCTGAATCACACTGGTCATTATTTATAATTATTGTTTCACATTACTAATGTTATGAGACAACCTTTTGCAGTCTAATGTTAAATAATCAAGATTTGGTATCTTTGAAATATTCTTGTACTCGCTTTTAATAAAGATCAGAAAGCTCTCAGAGCAGATCGAAACATTCGTCTTGTGTACAGAAGTTAAGTCATTGCTGACGGAAAGACATAGAAAAGGATTTCACGTTTCGAGGAATAGACTTTCGAAGTTAAATATTATCCGCTTTCTGGTCAATGTGTTGAGTTACATAAGAACGAACCGCAAGCGCTAGGCCTGCCTCAGAAGATGGCAAGCTCGCACGTTACTGCCACTCTTCAAAAGAACGATTTCTGTATCGAATATTTCCTGGTGTATTATTGTGTATATGAAACAAAAATATATAATAGGTAAGCCTCGACAAGATGGCATCAGTCATAGCAATCCAGAGCTGCATCAACACAAAAGAATTATCAGAGTTTGGTGGGATTGGTAAGGCGTAATTAATCATATAATGCATGAAAGCAACTAAAGGGTTATTGCTAGGGTCTATGTTGGACAAATGACCAAGTTCGAAACGTCAAACAACGATGCTGGAAAAATGTGACTTAATAAATCTCACTGTTCAAAATCTAGGTTTTCTACCGACAGGTCATGGGACAGTTAATGGATCGTTGGCAGAAGGTCGTACACAATGAAGTGGAAGATATTGCTTAATGATTCATTAAAGGTTTTAAGAACTAATATGTATAAAATTAAAGGCTAAACATCGAACACATTTATGTAATAGTAATAGTCGGAAGAGAATAATAAGAAAACCTGTCTTAGCAGAGGAATATTGAAATATATGTCTGTCAGAAAGCAAGAAAATATTAAGACAATAGAATAAAAAATCAGAGAAATCACTAAACAGCTATGCCATATCTAATATATCACTGAATGCAGGAAGATATTTTATTAGAAGAATATTGCCACGGTAGATATGTAGTTATTCCAAATAATGCTAAAATACCGTTGACAAATGATGCAAAGCAATCTTAAAGGAATAGAAGAAAAATAAAAAGGCATATCACACCAATGAGTAATTATCTAAATGTATATATAAATGGAACTTTGTTGTGTGTGTGTCTGTGTGTGTCCGTTACCTATAGACTCCGAAACAGCTGAACCGATTTTCATGAAAATTTACACAGTTGTACTATAAACGTCTGCGAGTGTTCTTAGATAGGTTTTGTGTCGAGGTACCCCTGATATATATCGAAAATCGATAATCGAATAAATTATGTTTGTGTGTGTGTCTATTTGCCTGGATGTCTGTATTTTTTCAGCCCTTTTATTTTAGTTTTTGCTTCGGGTTTGGCTCTAAGAAGTTATAATTGTAGTTTTTTGTCTCAGCCATCATACCATTTACACAGAGGACTTATTTAGCATTCAAAATTCAATTTACGACGAAAAAAACTTATTTGATATCGATACCAGGAAATCAAAATTTGACTTACATTCATTCATTTTTCTTTCAGTCTACGGTTTCGCTTTAACTGGAAACAACTATTGCTTTTTAGTCTTTCGTTCCATCATCCAAAGACTCTGATCTCCAAAAGTATGGATTAGTTTTAAAACTTTCATTACACCCGAGCAACACCTAGCTCTACTGCTAGTATTTGATATTTCTAAGTTGTTAGTTATCGGTTTAATTCCAATGTACTAACAATCTTAATGATATTTATATTTCGTTTTATTTGATTAGCATTATTTCAATTAGCATGGTCAATAAAATATTATTTGCACATTGGAATATATATAGTAAAAGCAGTGTAAAAAATTTACATATTCTATTAGAACTCAATTCTTAGTATTAAATCATTTAATCATGTCTCTCATCCTGAATTATATTCCGAAATAAGATAGGTAAACTTTTCGAAATATATGACATATTCTCAACGCTAAATAAAATGCTGACATATTCTTAAAAATAGTCTAGTAAAAAAATCAGTTAAAAACGTATATAATAATAATTAAAATTACAAGCAAAAGTTTGTAAAACGTCCATATGAAATAGAATTCTATGAAAATATATAATTAACAGTTAATAGTATAAAACCTAATATTATTTTAGACAAAGATTAATGTAGTGTGAATATCTAGTTAGAAACGTAATTGTATCATTCAGTTGTAAGATTTGGATATTAGTCACTGGACAAAGACTTTTTTTCACACTGAGACACTAAAATAACTGAAAAAAAGAAATTTATTATAAAATTTGAACAAATATTTTATGGTAAATGGTGCAGTATCTTAAGCATAGCGAAACTGAAAAAGGACTGTACAGTATGCTGGTGCATCAACACAAATTTATTCTTTCAGGTATTATATTCACTCATAATTAAATATTTTTTCTAAAACAAAAATTGCTTAACGTTACATTATACAGTTAGTAATTAGTATGACTTCTTTCTGCTCGAATTGTGCCTCAATTAAATGTAAATATGAAGAGAAAAATAACTTATTTTTGGTCTTTTGAATAGTTTCCCATTTTTCTCGGCAGAAATTCCACTGTAACTCGAAACTGAATGGCTTTCAATACAGCAGATGTTCCTTCCGATTACACTTAAACTGTTCAATGATTTTATGTTGACTAGTCGTCCAAAATTTAAATGTCTTCATCCACAATAAATGTATTTATTTCACGTGGTATGTAGCATGAGGCAAGATCATTGTGAGAAATTAGTCTTGCAGAAAATTAAACCGTAATAAATTAATATATTTTACGTTATTTAAATTTCCATCAATTTTTACAAATTTCTTCTAGCATCGTATTTAATGCAACCCGCAATGTTAGGTGTCCAGCATTTTATCAGATTTAGGCATTATATTTTATTTATATTTTATTTTATTTATATTTTATTTTATTTATATTTTATTTTATTTATATTTTATTTTATTTATATTTTATTTTATTTATATTTTATTTTATTTATATTTTATTGTTTCATTCTACAAACTTTAATCCAACATATTCCATCGAAATAGAATGTAAATTTAATGTGTACGTATCATTAAAAATTACATTTTGCAACTTCCTATCATCACATGCCAGATATGTTTTGATTATTTCAGATTTAAATTCGGATTATTTTTATTTGTTTTAGTTGATAGCGGATTGTCACTGTTATAGGCGCATTCAAATTACTCTTCCGTAAATCTATAACTACTGTATTAACCAAGAATTCACTCTTAAGACAGCAGTCGCTTCTCACTTGTCTGGATGTCAATTGATTGCCTACCGAGACATTCAGAATACTTGTTCAATCTATCGTATCTATCTTTTCTGGTCCTCTGCTTTGTGTGCACTTTATTCACTTCCACCTGGCACAAAAATCTTCTAAAAAATTCCTAGGCTGTATATTAAGGACTTACCTTCGTCTTCAAAATAACTAGCCTTCATCCTTATTTTAGCTGAGATTTCAGCCGAGATTTCAACCGTGATATTCTGTTGTGTAAGAAAAGTAAGGTAATGTTCCACTATACGTATTTGCTAACACATCTTACACTCATATTAATAAGCTGGAATATGTTTAGTTTAAAATACTTAAAACTAGCGTATTTTTAAGCTACTTACTAGCAGTGTGGATATTATTATGCAAAATTTTTATTTGCAATTCTGCAGTCTATAAGGCACTGCCAATAAAAGTGTACTGAAAGACATCATTATATATATGTATATATATATTTCTACCGGTCTGAATATTTGCGATATATTTTGTTACGAAGATGTATGTCATTTGTCAGGATTCGATCCAGCAACCTATATCCACATTGGGGAAGCCACCAATTGATCTGGCTCGTCTTAGAAATCTCGACCACGAACAACCAACAATCTAAACGAAGTCAAATCTAGCATATATAACACAAATTTCGATTCTTTTTTACTTCGTTTAGAGAAATACACATGCATACAGACGTAAGAATAAGCACGGGCATACAAATCGCGCACATTTACACACACATACTTGTACAGACACACAGAGACCCACATATTATCATATGTATTTGAACTATGAAGTGTATAGAGATTGTATCAATTATGAAGTTTTTGGTGCAGTTGGTAAAATTAAAGATAAGAAAAAACATCAGTTCCTACTGCTAGATGGGTTTCTCCGAATTCCATATGTTTACCAAATTGGCTCTCACAGTGGGTGGCCAAACATAATCTACCTTGTTCGGCTGCCAAATAAAAATAATAACTCGAAACGTTCGCTTGTTTTGGGAGAAATAGGCAATCAAATTACAAAATTAAACCTTAAAGAACGACACACCATTAAGCAAACACAGAATGTAATACAGAGAAAAAAGATGGATAAGAAAAGAAAAAGAAAAGCATTATACTTAGCTAGTTAACTATGCATACTGGGCAAAACAACCTAAGTTTAATAGTTAAATTGTCACATGCATTAAACTTGCAGGGATTTGGCCTCAAAATACAATGGCATCAATTAATGAAATCGGTGAGTATTTTACTCAGCTTCTACTTATTAATTTTACAGTTTCATATACTTATGTATCAAATTCGATTTCATGAATATAATTAATTGAATGTCTATATTCACTTTGATATTCATATCTATCTATCTATCTATCTCTTATTTACATTTATCTATCGAATTTCTTTTCATAAATATAAGTTATTGAACCTCATTGTTCACCTTGTTTATTCATATGTATGCATGCATGTATCTATGTATATATGTATGGTTGCATGGCCTAGTGATTAGTATGTATGATTTCAGACAACGAAGCCTTGTTCGAAATTGTGAGGAAAGTGGCTTTTTGATATTATCGGTAAGCAGGAAGCGATTCCATCTTGCGGCATCTTTGCAAAGTTCCTGAAAACAATACTACGGATCTACCCTAGCTTTGTGAGTGTAATTGGTTAGAAAATGTTCTTTGAGGAGCCGTCGATAGTTGGAGTTTGGTTAGCTCGAAATCACCGAGGGTTTGAATGTCCTAGCTTTGATCAAACTCTTGTTAATGTTAGATAACGCTCCCCCTCCTACAAAATCTATCTATCTATCTATCTATCTATCTATCTATCTATCTATCTATCTATCTATCTATCTATCTATCTATCTTATGTATTTTTCTATCTCATCCGTTTTTATGAATGTAACTCATTGAATGCGTGTCCATTTTCAGTTTGCTTATTCATACCTCTCAATCTGTGTAACCCCCTTTCTCTTTCCCTCGATCACACTCTCCCTCTCGCTCTCTCCCTCTCGCTCTCTCTCTCTCTCTCTCTATATATATATATATATATATATTGAACATTGAATATTGTCAAGCTTAATTTTCATTAAAAATAATGGTTTATTCAGACAAAGTATTGAGAAATATGTCACTCAAGTTTTGTGCATTGCTAGATACTAGGTTTCTTATCTTACTGGAAGCATTTTAATTCCACATCAGAAAATCGATGTGTATTTCGATGCTAGTTACGTGTCGACACGTATTTCGTCGTGTTCAAGAAAATGAAAATGCTACTCAGCCAGGCTATGTACCATCGATTAAAACAGGATAAAAGAGCATGAAAAATATCTGGTGATTATGCATGTGGCCTCGAGTTGTCACATTGCAAAACCACATTGTCTTGTCTCTGCTCGTGTATTGAGCGTTTTTCTTTAATTCTTGGCTCAAACGCATCATTTTTATTTGATAGCAATCTCTCATAATGACATACACGATATGTCAGCGTCTAACTGTTCACAACGACCGTTTTTCTGTGCAAGGTCGATTTACTAGTGTTAATTGACTCTTAGTTATTGACCACCTTCAATACACGACCAGCGATTAACATCATCGAGTGAAAATCACTGATAAGGCGACGGCTTTAAAAGTATCCATTTTGGTAGTACACTGCGAACTTCTAAATTAGAAGAAACTAAAGGAATCATTTATTTCATTTAAATTTCATCTAAGCCAGGAACATCTCGTTGTTTTGTTATTGTAGCGTTGTATCAAACTGTTATTTTTTGTTGAAATGTACATTACCTGAGTTCATCTCACGGTTAAACTTCGTATGCTTTGTACAACATGTATTGCATTTGACATGTTCAAGTGATTTATCGCAGTCTATGTACTGACTTGGATGAATTCAGTGATTGAGAATATCACAAATATGTACCTTTCTCAAATGTCTATCTCTTTCGTTCCTTTATTTTGATTGCATCTATCTACTATATTTATATTTGGGATTATCTAACTTTATATCTTTTTTCTTTGGCCTCAACCAATATCACTGTGATTTTTTTGTATGTTTACTGAAACTGTTTACTTTTTTAAGTCTACTTAATAAATATTTTTGTGAATAAATATTTTCGTCTCTTGTTCAACGTTGTAAATACGTTTTTTAAATTTTAAAATGTATTATGCTGAATAAATTTCTTTAAAGTGAAACCATTTACAGGGTGTAATCGATTTATATTTTACCCTCTTCTCCGGTGATTTTTAGTGATTTGCAGTAATATGAATCCCTTTTTGGTGTGTGTATGAGAAAATTTGTTTGGCCTTGAAAAATATTGCCACATCTGTGAAATGCTTCTGATTTTTATCAGGCCCTGTCCACATTCTAGAGTCTAGACACTTGATTAGTTGTTCTACGGTTATTGTCTGCGATGGACATCACACCAAGGAAGCGTACGAAAATTGTAACGCTGAAAGAACATACTGGAAATGCTTACAGATAGATCGCAGATATTGTTGGGGCGAGACATTCATCTCTCAGATCTGTCATCAAGGTGAAGAAACAAACTGGATACATTAGTCGAAAACGTAAAAGAACACGCAGTTGAAAGAGAAAAACAACACTAAGTGACGAACGTATGTGAGATAAGGGAAAGTGAGAAATATCGAGGGAGGAAATAATTCGTTTTGTTTCAATTAATTTTTTCTAAACATATACTGTTAGATATAAGAGACACTGAATGTCTATTATGTTTAATCATGAGCAGTTCTAAACATCATATTTTGGATTTAATTTCAGTCTAAAATCAAAACAAAAATTCTCCAACATTTGTATAATTTATATTAAAATTTTGTTTTATGCTTCTGTATATATATATATATATATATATACAGCACTCTTTATAAATGTAAATGCATGAACAAAAGTTTAAAAAACTACTAAGTTACAATACACTTTATATATATATATATATATATATATATATATATATATATATATATTAGGTTGTCGTAAAAATTCGTAAACACTTGCGAAAAATTGAATTTTTATGAAATTTCCGTTTATATTCTTATACTGATTTTCATCTTTGTATTGATAAAATTGAGCTGCAAGTTTGATTCATTACTGCTGGAAGCAAGGTCATTTAAACAGAACAGCTGCAGAAGAGATTTGTGCTGCTTAAGGTCAAGGTACAGTTACATATGCGGCGATCTTAAAGTGTTATAAGCGTTTCGATTCTGGCGACATGAGTCTTGAAGATAAGCCTCGTTAGGGGCGGCCGTTAAATTTAGATGATGGAGACTTGCAAACCGGGTTGGATATTGCGCCTTCATCGAGCACTCGAGAATTTACTGGTGAGCTTGGATTTGGCAAATCGACAATTCACCGACATTTGAAGCAACTTGATTTTGTTCACAAAAAGCAGTGCCAACACACGAGTTGAAATTTGCCGTCAATTGCTCAGCAATCCATTGGACGAACTTTTATTTTAGAAACACATCGTGACATCTGACGAGAAATGGGTCTATCTGCCGAGACAAGCGATGGGTTCAGAAAGGACAAGACACCGTCGGTTCCAAAAGAAGATCGGTTTGGTTTGGTTTGTTCAGGATTAACGGCCTATCAACATCTAAATGGTCATTTAAGTCAGGATACGTATTTTTGTTTTAAATCAATTTCTTTTTCATTCAAAATGTTTAGTTGGTAACATTTTTTATTCCAAAAAAAATTGTTGGTAATATTTTTCATTCAAAAAAGTCTTGTCGGTAATATTTTTCATTCAAAAAAAGGTTTGTTGTTAAATACTTTCATAGCATTTTGACCCGAGTTTGGGGGACAACTATTTACCCATAGCTGGGACCCTAACAGGTGCTACCACTCCGGGTCAGGTTGGACCTGGGAACAACAGCAATTAAGAGGTGGTTCCATGCTCCTCATAATCTCCCATAATCTCCCGGATGCAGTTTACGGTCATACCCAGGACCCAAAACAAGATCGATTCGACAAGAAAATCATGTTGTGCGTTTAGTGGAACTTTAAAGGAATCGTGCATTTTGAGTTGTTTCCGAATGGCCGTGCGGAATTTTACTGTTAACTTCAACGGTGTACGGAAAGTTGAAGCAAGTTGATGCAGTAGAACAATGCCAAGCCACACACCGCCAGGAAGACCAAAGACAAGTTTGAAGATCTGGACGGCGTTGGGATTCTGCCACATCCAGCCTACAGTGCTGACTGTGCTCCATCAGATTACGGCCTTTTCGTTCAATGAAACACTTTCTGAAGGGCTGCCGATTCGACTCGTTTGATGAAGTCGAGGAAGCGTGTCAAGAATTCTTTGATTCGAAGCCGGCTGAGAGAGATACATACGAATAAGACAGGTGAAAACAGACTGACATTTAATAATTTACATTTATGGAAATGAATGAGATAGATGATTAAACCTATGAGATAGATAGATAGATAGATAGATAGATAGATAGATAGATAGATAGAAAATATAATTTCTTTCAATTTATTTTCTCAAGAATGTATATTAACGAAACGAATACGTGTTCATAAAAGACACTACAGTTTTCAATCATTGCGGTCAACAATGAACTACTAGACACAGAAACTATGCTTAAAAGGAAAGTAACAAATGTTTGGCGTCCATAAGTTAGCATTTAAAATATTAAAACGATTTGCATAATGTCAGCCATGATAGACATTTACAAAATATTTTTCGCTTTATAAATTATTTATAATTGTCCAATATTTTGAAAATGCTCCAAGATCTTTACCTGATTTCAGAGTTTAATTTGTCTTTTTTTTCTTTGCCTCATTTTGATATCGGCTCTAGTTATATCAGCGTTACCATCTCTGTTATTGAGATTTTTAGATTGGTTTAACTTATACTCAACAAATATTATTTAAGTCAGTGACAATATTATTCTCTTTGATTGACAAGGTTTTTGTTGATAGATTCTTTTTGAGTGAATTAAACGAATGAGGTATATCAACCTTTCCAAGGTTATTTAAAGACTACAAATTCTTAAATTGTAAGATATTTCCTGAGCCAACAACAGTTTACTGATACATTTCTTACTAATTAATCCATAACTGAGTGAAAAGAGATGTTTTCACACCTTTCCCAAACGTAACTGCGCGTAAGTGATTATAAATTACCTAACCGGAACATATGTTTTCTAATTCCATTTTAGAGCTCTTATTTTTTACATCACCCGCACACAGAAATTAATGCGCCTAGCATTCAAAATCGTTACCCTTTAATGTACTGACAAGGCTCAGCAGTACTTCTGTGCTTGTACGAGAACCAGATGTCCAATGGTATATGGCCGTAAGTATCCACCACACTTGCAAATTCAACCTTTCATCATTTTGTAATTCCAAGTGGTAAACTATCTATTTTTGTACGTGGCTACAACGAATGCTATCAAATCTTTAAGAAATGGCCAGTTCGAAAAAGCAATAATGGTGATAGTATAAAGACTGTTGCTTTATAGATATATAGTTGCAAGCTCAATGTTTTCAGGTAAGTATCTAACAGGATACTGCAGTAATACGACAGCTGGATTGTTTCTTAGTCAAAAATGTATGATATAGTTATCATTACAAGTATTCATTTGTATGGCTAGTTAAAATTAAAATTTACTTTGATTTAGGAAGTCAGAAATCCTTTGAATTGCTAATAAAATATATACCTAAAAACAATCTAGATATAGATCATGAAAACTTATATTTGAAAATATTTACACACTATGAAGGACAGTAAGATTCTGCGCTACGCTACGAAAGCAAGGAAAATAATTATAGCCTTAAAGCAATTTCTACGACAACATAGCAAATTGCATCTGGCTGTCTAACACCAAGTCTGCAACACACTTGATTAATATGTGTTGATATCTGTGGAACAAGTGACCAACAAAAATCCTTGTACACAGAAGAAATGTTATTTGATATGGGGCTTACAATGAGGTATTGAATATCGTACGATCTTCTCAAAGATGAAGCAGATACTTGAAGCAACAGAAATGTGATTCTACAAAAGGATGTTGAGGATACTATGGCCAAAAGATGTAAGCAACGACGATGATTTAGTAAAAGTGAAAACAAAAGGAAGACTTCAAATTAATATCAGAAAGAAACAGTTGAATTTTCAGTGGCACATACCTTGGAAAGAAAGCTTGGAATACACACAAAGCGAAGGCAGCAGAGACAGAATAAAACAAGCCAATAACCAACATGTGTCCGTAAATTTATAGTAAGAGAGATAGTGAAAATAGCTACGAAGGACATGAAATTGTGGAGATCCATAACTGCGAAAAACACTGAAATGGACACGACGCATAAAACGAAAACAATAACCAGCTTGAGCTTTCGGTGCGAATATATCATCGCATATCTCATGATGCTTTATATAATTTCAGCCAATAATTTGGAAACGTTTTAAATAAATTCTCTTTTCTGGACTTAGTTCTATCATTTGCTAATAATAGAATAAATTATTTGTATTGTTTAATCATTAGTTTCTCTCATCTAACATTCCATATAAAAGGAAGTATAATAAAAATAATATGTAAGTATCAAGAATATTTCTGCTACAATGCATGTTAGAAACGCAATAACAAAGTTTTAACGCCGAAGGAAAATATAAGTATCGCATGTTCATTTAAACAACTCTAACCTTAAGTTGGAGTCGCTATGGCACTGCTGCAGATCATACATTATTGCTAAGTGCTTTCTTTCACAATTTAATAACGGGTTAAAGATTACAAAAGAGGTTCCACATTTAGCTAACTCACTGCATTGAATCCGTGATCCATAGTTGAAAAAAAAACTTATCGGAATTTAAAGAAATCTATGTTAAGGATTCTATTAATACTGCAATTTTATTGGTTATTAAACTGACGTTCAAACATAGCGCCAGTAAATCTTATTATATTGTTAATGGGATCAATGAAAAATGAAGCGAATACGTGCCAAAAGTCTCAGAAATAATTGTGATATATAAATACACAGAATGCGTTCTCCCCAGAACATTGATAACTTCTAGCTTTATTGAAACAGCAACTTACTTTGGTTATTTAGCTGAAGAGTTGTGTATTTATATCTCACGTGCTCATAATCACAAGAATATACAAATGCATGCAAGTACTCACACACAAACAAACGTACACGTTTCTTTTATTATCTCTCTTTCTGTCTCTATCTATATATAAATAGAGAGAGAGAGAGAGAGAGAGAGAGAGAGAAGGGTAGATAGATAGAATTTAATGTGTACCTTAAAGCTACAAACAAAAATAAAAAAATAGATGAGTATATATATATATATATATATATTTAGAGAGAGAGAGAGAGAGAGAGAGAGAGAGAGAGAAAGAGATGTCCAGTTTGTAAACGGCGAGTTTAAGATCAGCCTAATATAAAATATTAAGTGTTATATCTATATAGACATCTCAATGAATTTTAACCAGATAAATATTATATCTAAAATGGAAAACCCAACACGTCATTTAAATTGGTTATAAATTATAATTCATTTCAATGAGCTTAATTAGCTCATTTCATCTCAAGCACACAATATTCCTTCCATTATTTTGTACCAAATGAAAGGAATATTGCGTGGTCTGATGAAATGAGCCCATTAAGCTCATTTATTTGAATTATAACTTGTAACTAATTTAAATGACGTGTATATACGCCCCATATATATATATATATATATATATATATATATATATATATATATATATATATGGGCGTTAACTTTAATATTTCATTAAAATAGAGATCAGCATTATTCATCGATTATTAGATACATTTTACTTTATTTTTATTCCAAAATTTAATTTCTGATTTCAACAATGCATTAGTTTAATGTTGCTATAAAATGTTTTAGATATTTAACGAATAAAAGACTTGGGTGTACACATATTTAAATCTGAAATCACATACATCTAGGCAAATAGACGAGTATACACACACATCAACACACAATGGTGCATATTCACAAGTCTGCATATATATATATATATATATATATATATATATATAAGATGAAAATGACACTGCCATTTTAAAAGACATATTGACCAAAATTACACAAACATTTATTGAATTACTAAATATAAATTTATTCAATAAAATCACCACTGGCTTCCACCAAGCACGCCAGTTTTGTTTTTTTTTTGTGCCATGTTGCAGAATCCTATTGTCTGATATAGGGTCTTCCAGTTAAGTCTAGCGGCATGAATGCACAACTGTACAGCATGCTTTTGAAAATTCATAGCGCAGTTAATTGCCACAAGCTGCTCTTCTTCTCACAGGCACTACTTTTTAGAAAAATTGTCGGGGAAATATTTGAATTGATAAAAAGAAAATAATCTTTAATATTTCATTAGCAATAAAGTGGAAAGTCACTATCTTGTGTATATCTAGTGGTTTAAGTCAATATCTTGTATATATTTAGTGGAATCTCAATGTCTTGTGTATATCTAGTGGAATCTCAATATCTTGTGTATATCTAGTGGTTTAATTCGTAAGCTATTTATTGTTTTACTTCATTCTATAAATGTAATCCAGGAAAACTATATTCCGTGACTGATATGCCTGTAGGTGCCTCAGTTATGTTTGTCATTTTGGCCTCGTGCCAAACACAACCAAAGTCACCACAATTTAAATATCAGAGTGTTGAAGGTTGGATGTTGAAATGTGGAATTATAACATATTCCGTCTGTATATTAAAGTAAAATTTTATTAACAGAATTACAAAATTGAAAAAATAAGAAATATAAATGAAATGTTGTTAACTGAACACTATAAAATATTTCTGAAAAATTATTCATAGAGAAAATGCATGTAGTTTTGCAGTTGAAATTGTTCAAAGAGAATTGTAACTATTTAAAATGCCACGTAGAAGTTTAGAGTTGATGGTTAATAGTAGCAGAATGTAAAGTCTTATATTCCATTACCATTTTGACTGTCCTGACCGGCCATAGAACGTGGTTTAAGTAGTGAAATTTATCATGTACCGGCTCTAGCCGGTATTTTTATTCTTTACGTGTGAAAAAAATTTGACTGGTGTCATATATAATTTTTCAATTTCCTTTCCAGTCTTAATCCGGAAATTTATTTTCACACTGACTTGTGAAATTTGCCTTGCTCTGGGTCTTTCGAAAATGCTTTTGTCAATTCTATTCGATTTTGCGGATGCGCAACTTTATTTTGTGTGTTTTAGTTAACTTTTGGTTGATAGAGGATTTGGATCATATATGCTCACACATTTACTGAACGTGTATTTGCTATAAGAGAACAGATAAATGCGATCTAATAATGAGATTCTGATGAAACACATAGTATCAATAAAGATCTGTTACATTCATTGTATACCTTGACAGGAGCAAAAATCTTTTGGGAATATCCTTAATGTGTTTGAAGTGTTCAATTATATAGTCTAAAATTTCCCTAGAAACATTAGTAGAGATATTGTGTGTAATAAATAACTTCCAAGTTTATGTTTGTATGGAGATTTACTCAACGATATGTTTTATCTCTATTAGTTTAAAATGAAATGATTAAGACTGTTTCGTTCATTCCCATACTAAGTTTCCACTGAATTAACTTTATGATAAAGTAGGCATTAACAATGGCAGATTTGCTCGATAAACGAGATACCAGCGATGAGCAAGAGAAATAAAATTCTAATCAAAAATGACATATTAAGAAAATAAATCACTCTTTCTCTTATCCTGAACTTTATGGTTAGTGAGCTCTGTTGGCTGTGTATTGAATAATGTGTTCGATCCTTACAGCTGCCAAAATCTATGCCAATCTGATTTTAGCTGATAATATTTTGTCAGACATTTTTTTCCACAATGTAAAAATTAAATGAAATCTACTTTTTGAAAGATGACCCCTCCACGTTGGATTATTCCATTAAAATTTAACATAGATAAATGTGATGAATATCAGATACTTCATACATAAAGAAAACAGGAATTTACTGTGACCGATCACATGTATGTGTGTGCGCTAACTGTAAGTTAACATCGCTGTGGAGCATAGGTAAGAAAATATTTAAACATGCCATCTGGTCAGTATACCTCTGATGTTATCTATAATTTCTCTGATTGGTTATTTTAACGCTAATATCGAAGAAGGAAGAATTAAAAAAACATAAAGTAAAATTCACTATCTGATCAGCAATTTTCTCCTTTCACTTCGCCTTTTCGATTATGGGTTAAAAAACAGTTATTGACCTACACGAAGTAAAAAAAAACTACTCAAGTATAAGTTTTGCTTCATTCGCGTGGCGTTGTTAAAATAAAAAAAATACTATTATTTTCTCATTCAATAAAAGGAGGCAATCGGACTGATTTTAAGTCCTTACTAAAAATTACATTCTCATTCCAACGGACTAACCAATCGGCACACACAAACCTACAATTTACTACAGCTAGGTAAAGACTAACCTTAGAAACCACCCTGAAAGACAGTTATAGTATTCTGGAAGTGTGTTGAACTAGATATCCAGACAATGGAGATTTCGTCAGTGTCAACCAGAAAATGATATACGCAAGTAGTAAAAATAGCAAAAAGAGTGTAGGCTTGATACAAAACAGAGACAGGAAAATTGCGTCTAAGGGCACTGCGAGTTATTTTGAAAGAGTACTCCTGCTCACACCGAAAAAACCCTTTTAACATTGCGGTTATCGTCGTGTATGCAGCGACAGCAGAAATATCTTAGGCGGAAATAGATTCTTTCTACTGCACACATGACTACGCAAGGCTCACGGTAAATCGCAAGAAATAAACATCATCATGGGAAAGATGAATGCCAAAGTAGGTAAGGAGAGGAAAGGGATAACAGTATGCATTTTGGGGTTAAGAAAAGCACAATGATCGAGAAGAAAATTTGGACCAATAGTTCAGAACAAAGGACAAAATAATAAACAAACACTTCGTTACAAGAACACTTTAGACGGTTATGGAAACGGAGAAGACTAGGAGGTGATAAAAAAAAACCGTTTACATATCAATAACCTTGCTCCTCAGGAATGCTGTTGTTCGTTGTAAAACTTATCCAAGACCTGGCTGTGGAAGCGACTTCCTCCCAGCATTTTGCAAAGTATGAGTGAAACAGCGGGGAATAAAGAAACCTAGTGCATCAGCTAGACTACAATACAGCAGACTATTGAATGACATTAACAGGAAAGAACAGTACAAGGATAGAGTGGGAAAACTCATACATTGGACACTAAAAGAACCATATGTGACATAGGCCAACGATATCGACCCAAAAGAAAACAGACGTAAAAGGAGAAAATGAGTGGATTACAGTGAAAATGAGAGAGAATATAATGCTAGGCATGGGACGTAATGCATGAAACTATACAAAGAAATACGGAGCAAATGCAGATAGGCGAATAAAAATGGATCAACAACAAATAGAGAAATAGATCCCGACCAGTAGAGAGGACATGCATAAAAAATAAAGGGAACTAGCAGAACAAAATATCATTCTTCACAACGGAATGATAAAATGCAAAGGGAGAAAACTGATATTAGCGAAGGAAAACATATATCATCGCTGAAAAGAATATATAAGCTTACTCATTCACTACAATTGAGAGCAACCGTTAATACACAAAAATACAGAATGACCAGAAGTATTAAAATCCAAAATAAAAGCTGCACTGGCTAAACTGAATAGATACACAGATGGTATTGTCATAGAGATATTGGCAGCCTAAGATTTCGGGATAGACAAAATCAAAAAAATTATATATGCATTCTACAACTGTGGCGAAAACTCGGAAGAATTTTGCAGATCGGTTTTCATACCATTTACTAAGAAGCATGGTGCAAATGCATGGAAACTCTACCGAAAGATCAGCTTAATGTGTCATGTAACGAAACTCATCAGATGAACACATCCAGCAACAGAATAGGACCGGAAATAGGACAAGAACAGTATGGTTTCATTAAGGACATTGAGACAATGAAAGCCATACTAGAAAAGGCAATAGAATACATTTTTGAATTTTTGTAAAGATTGTGAAAAGGATCAATGTTTGAAATACTAAGAAAGTTTACATAGTGTAAATTAATTCATATTAACTTACAGCATAATTGAACGTTAATTTATTCAGAGATATGTAATATTTTGCTAATCATGCGTGGGAAATGTAAATAATTTGATATATATATGTGTGTGTGTGTGTGTGTGTGTGTGTGTGTGTGTGTGTGTGTGTGTGTGTGTGTGTGTGTAAAATTTCAGATATAAGTACATACATTTGTCAAATATGAGTAGAGAAAAAAGGATTACTTACGTTATCCAACGCTTTTCTTCCTCCGATGGAGCTTAGCTAGGCATCCCTAAGGATTTAATTTTGTAAAATAAAGAAGCAAATTAATGAATGGCTTTTTTAAAAAAAAATTAAATAAAGTGATGGGCAGAAATATTCATCAAGTTAACTGAAATGTCTACATAAATTATGGAAGGGGCTAAGTGATGTAATTTAATGTCAAATGTGATAAATTGCCTTTAGATATTTTGGTCACATATTCATCCCTTTCTATAATAGAAGAAATGCCCTTCCGTCTGTCCGAAGTCAGAAATAGATAATTATGATTTGGTAGAGTTAGGTCCCTTGATACTTGACTCTTTGACGAGATGATCCCTATCAGGATTCCTCAGCCTTTGCAGACGATTCAGACACTCCACCTACCACATTCTTCTTTCTCATTTGCAGTTTCTCTCGATTGATGACATTTAAAGAGACATATATACACTAATAAATAAATATGTAGTGATTGAGAATAGAGCAAATAAAAAGTGTGGTCATGTTTAAAATATTAAAAATAAACAACCGAGCGTTTGCGGCTTGTTTTTTTTCAAGTTGTGTCCAACATACAAAGGGTGCAGCGAGCACAATTTTCTAACATTAGTAATAATATTTTTTACAATAACTTTTATTACAAATATCAATCAAAATATACGTAATAAATAGTAAAATTTGTAATACTGTTAGGCATGTTTTCATTGTATCATGAACTTCTTTTAAGAAAACCTGACAATTTTATAGTGGTCTTGGGTTAAATAATTTCTATTATTATCTATGCATCCATGGTTTTAGCATCTTCAGTACATTGGAATATCGTGGACTGTGCATGCAAGCAACGATGAGGTGTTGGACAGAATGGCAACAAAAAGGAAATTAATACTGAGCATCAGGAAGAGACAACTGAAGTTCCCGGGAAACGCAATGAGGAAGGAAAGCTTGGAGAACCTGATACTGACTGGCCAGATAGAAGGAAAGAGAGACAGAGGAAGGCATATTTGCAGGGCCTGATCAGGTGGATGACGGAACGGGTGTTGCCAGGAGTAACAGGAGCAAACATACTAAGAGCCACAAGGGATAGGGAGACGTGGAGAACCATGATCGCCTACGTCCTGAAGAACAGAGCACATAGAAGAAGAAGAACATCTGAGTGTTTGTAATGCGCTTCCTTTACCGACAAAAATATTATTGACAAAATTATATTCCGGCAAAATGTAACAACAAACGTTTGAAAAGAAATAGCCGAAAAAATATCAAAAATGCGTAATTGTCTTGGCGTTTTATAACCTAGATTTCTGGCTTAAGAAAAGAAGAGAGAGATAGAGAGAGAATACCGATGGCTAAAGAAGCAGAGACAGGTTAAAGATTACCCGACACCTCTTGCGTGTACGCGATCACTCTTCGCTTGCACACCTAGTCTACACAACTGTCACCGACGAAGAAGAAAACTTTAAAATTATATTTTTATATAAACGCCTTCCACGTTGTCTGTCAAGACGTTTGTTGATATCCAGCAGCGTAATATATAACAACTTCATCCTACATAAAACATTTAATTGTTGAATTCAGTGAATTATCAATAAATATGCAGTTTCTAACGTATTATATATGGATAATCTGTCATTCGAAATTAAGAAAAGAAGAATAAGTACCAAAGTCTTCGACAGAGGAATACTCACATTGGTAATTGAATATTTGACCCAAGGTGCAGCACTATTATTATTGCTTCTGACCTTCAGTGTGCAAATGTATCACCTACCGAGCCACTTCTGTATTGATTTCATATGTGACATATATGACAACCAACATTTGTTCATATAGTTAAGCCTAAATATGCATTTATTCTAAACATCTAAAAGTCAATATTCTGAGTCGTTTCATGTTTCACCGATGGTGTAATTGTACCTGAAATATAATCATTCTCTATGTCCGTTTCTCTGAAGGAACTTCAATTGCAATAATTATATGGCGTGCTTAGATCAACGAACATTCCAAGTTAATGTACTTGGTAAAAATAATATCGGTTAATAATATACAATCAGACATTAGGAAGTCTCGTAAGTTTTGTAAATTGAGTTATGGCGTGATATGCTTAGGCTGTGATTTACTTTAAGCATATTTCTATAAATACAGCTGGGTAACAGCAGTAACAGAAGCTTTCAATCTTTGACAACTTGAGTTAAAAACACAACAAAATTCTGTTTAAAAACACAACGAAACGAATGAAGATGTAATGTTAAGAAAAATTTGATAATTGCTGAAAGAGACCATTAATAATTTCTGTATGTATCTGTCATTTTGGATGAAAATATCTTGAGCCTATGAAAATTTTTCCTCGCCGAAAAATACAATGGATTGACAGGTTCTCAGTATTGGACTTCCCCCAAGTGATTACAACATCAGTAGAGACAACAGAATCTTCCTATAACTGACATCAGTAATACTCGCTAACTGCCGAATCGATATGATAATTTTATCAACAGTAACTGGGACCTGACGTGTGAGTCTTAATCACTTTGGTAGACATAATTAGATATTTAAATTAAATGTAGAAAAACAAATGATGTAACTATTATGAGTATTAAAATGGTAACAGTTCGGCATTTGTAAGAATTCTTCTGTTAAAAATGAAAATATATTGATTTCAGCTCTAGGTCAGTGCCAATAAAAATATATCTAGCCTGTCCATATTACTAATTCGAAGCAATCTTATAAACTGTCACTATCGACAACAGATTCAGGATCGTATTTCTTTACTACAAAAACAATTCAAAGTGCTAACTGCAGAAGCGACTACATCCGGTTATATGCAAATAAAGATGAAATATCCGAGATTGAAGAAATCCAAATTAGCACACAGACTGCAATACAAAAGATTCGTGAACGACTCGAACATGTAGGAAAAATATAGGAGAGTGTAAAAAGAAAATACGCAGAAAATATTGGAAACAATAAATCAAAATACGACGTACTAAGTAATGTTCTACTGACATCAAGAAACAATATCATCCTAAAGAAAACAGACATAAAATTTGACTTGATCTCAAAAGAGATTATTGACATCAAGAAAAGAGAACAGAAAGCAATGCTAATACGAGGAATGGAATATATGGAATTTCATTAAAAAATACTGAGCAAATGCAGAGAGGCTAAAGAAGAGTGGCTTACCGACAGATGTGCAGAAATAGAGAGATAGAGCACGACAAATTAAAGAGATATGCATAAAAAATAAAGGAACTTACGGGACAAAAGACATCCTGAGCATCAGGATGCATAAACATCTAAGGACAGAAGATTATATTAGAGAAATAAAAATACTTTAGCAATGAGACGAATATTTTGGAGAACTCTTCGACGACTAATACACAGAAAAGCTGACGGACATTTTTAAAAACCAAAGTAGAAGCTGCACTGAAAATATTGACTAGAAACAAAGCAGCAGCGGAGGACGGTATTTTAATATATATGCTAATAGCCTTAGTTGATTTCAGCATAGAGAGTAACACAGAAATAATAAATAAAATCTACAACAGTGGCAATATTAGGACGACCTTACCAGGTTAATTTTCAAAACATTACCTAAGAAGCCAGGTGCAAAGGAATGAAAAGTCCTCAGGGCTATCAGCTCATAGATCCATTATCCATATCTTAATGAACAGAGCGCACAAGAGAATCATGGTATAGGGAGTACAAGAACAATGAGTGTTTGTCAAAAATAATGGAAACGGAAACGCGATATTTATGCTCAAAATGTTATCAGAAAGAGCAATACAAATGCAAAAGAAAGTCTACATGTTTTTTTATTGACTAGGCACAGGTGTTCGACAAATTACACACGAAAGACTCGCGGCAACCCCGACATATTTCAAAAAGACATTAGAAAATTCGAAAACCTAAACTAGCAGCAAACCTCTTGCATACAGACAAAAAGTGAGTTACGCCGATAACAAAGATGGAAAGGAGTGTAAGACAAGGATGAGTCTTTTCACCGGATCTATTTAACATGCACAGTGAAACAATTATGAGAGAGCTAAAATCCTTGCAAAGATTCGTCAATGTTAGCCACTGTCTGAACAAGATAAGCAGAAGACAGAGTGTCGATAGCAGACACAAAAATGAAAATACAGGATCTCCTACATTGGATAGCAATGGAAACTGAAATGAAAAGACTAAACATATCTATCGAGAAAACGAAATGCATGCTCGTCAGCAGAAAAAGAGCCTTAAAATTCGATGTTCAGATAGAGAATCTAAAACCAAACATGTACGTAAATTTAAATATCTTGGGAAATGTTCTGACAGAGGATGTAAAGTGCGACACTTAGAATCAAAAACGCATTGGCGTGACCGAAGACGCATTTCAAAAGGTAAGCAGAATATTGAAAGACAGAAAATTTTAGGTATAAAAAAGAAAATGTTATTAGGCTCTTATATGATATCTGTCTTTCTATAGAGCAGTGCAGGCTGGAGAATATCTTCAGAGATGAAGTGAAAACTAGAATCAGCAGGAATGGTGTTCTACACAAGTATGCTTAAGATATCATGGATCGATTAACGACAAGGTTTTGGAGAGGATGAAAACGAAAAAGAAACACATATCTAGCACCAGGAAGAGATAGTTGAGGTTTGTGTGACACGTAATGAGAAAAGAGGGTTTTGAGAATTTGTTACTAACTTGACGGAAGGAGAGAAATCAGACAGAGAAAGGTAACCCAAATACATACTTAATAATCTTGAATTAGTGATTTGCGGAACAGGTTTTTTAAATATTGAGAGCGATTGGGGATAGGGACAAGAGGATTTAATGATCGCATAAGTTCTGAAAGAAAACGGTGCTTAAGAAGAATCATTAAACACTTTTGTAATTCTACTGTGTATTATTTCTAACAATAATGAAAATATAAATACTACAATTCTGTCTCTATATAACCTGATATAAGTTTCGATAATGTCCGTCATGCTTAATTGAACACAACGTGACAATTACAGACACATCGATATCCGAACGTAGATAAAATGATGTTGAAATGATCAAAACTAATTGCTTATTAACTTTCATTATAGTCTTTAATCATTTTATATGTCGAGCCATTTAATGATGTTAACGAATCATGTTTTGAGCTGCTTCCTGTCTTTTGTTGCTCTAAATATATTTTGACACGTTTACCTCCTTCATTGTCGTTACTTTCCTATCTATTGTCAAGAACTTCTCGTACATAATAGTAAGCCTTTTAATTTTCCGACAATGTATACAGATAATTCTATTGGTCTTTTTTGAAACACTTCAAAATATCTCTCCTTGAATATAAATGAATTCAGTATTCATTATAATCTAAGTAGCCTAGAATATGTTGAAAACATATAAAAAAAACTTTTCCAACAGCGTAAAGCAATAAATATAAAGAAATAAAGATGATGATTCTATTAGTGAAAAACACAATGACGTAAATGTTGTCCTATCTGTGGTGTGTAAACTCGAGACTATTTAAAGCATTTACTTCTTGGAACGACACCTTGAAAATCCCCGATATTACCAGAATTTCATGAAGTGTCAGGTATACTTAAAATTTAATAATCATTATCATCATTATCATCTGAAGGGTATTTAAAGCAGCCGAGAGAGAGACCATTATAATTAATAGTAAAATAAACCACCACAAATTTAGTAAATGCATACACCATATACCTTTTTAAATTCGCCGTTCAAAGGTACATTCTGGTAAATCGTCATGATATTTTCGCTAAATAACACATAAGAAAGCAAACCTGTTGACAAACATCCTGTTCCTAACTGAGGAAAATACACTTCAAGATATATCTGAAAAAATATTAATTCAAAATGATAATTTGATAAAATGTGATGTACCAATACGATCTCTGGTACGCATCGTCAATGGAAACTTGAAGGCGATCATTAATAGCTGTAGATCAATTTTCTTTTAGTCGTAAAAGCAGTGAATTATATACAAAAAAAGAAGAAAACAAAAAGTAAACAAATGCAATATATGTAAAATTCTCTCAGTGTATATAAATTAACTTATACGAAATCACGTTGGTTTCATCGAACATAAATTTTCTCAATTCGCAAAGCATTTAATGAATTATAAATTTTGAAACGCCTGCACAAATTTAAACATTATATTTAAACAAATAATTAAAACTAGTTGTAATTATTTAATATTTTTTAGTTTCTAATTTTAACTTAGGATCGGTTCTTACAAATCAAGGCAAAGAAAATAATAATAATAATAATAATTATGAGAAAAATGGCTCTCGTTTTACCAAAATAAGGTGGGTATGAGTAACTATCATATTCCATGAATTTGCTTGTCAATTGGTTGATCATAACAAGCTGGACATATTCACTATGTGATAATCCATTATGGATGCAAAAAGGTTTGTTGTTGTAATTCTAATTGTAAAATGTCTGTGACAAAGTAATAATAATAATAATAATAATAATAATAATAATAATAATAATAATAATAATAATTTGAATTTGAAAAACTGTCAAAATATAAAGACCTGGAAATTGAAATAGAAAAAATGTGGAAATTGAAAACAAGAGTTGTGCCAGTGATAGTAGGTGCACTTGGAATGATAAAAAATGGAACAAAACAACACATTGAAAGAATCCCTGGAAACCCCAGCTTAAGAGATATACAAAAAATTGTCTTATTAAGTACAGCCCACACACTAAGGAAAACTTTAGGCCAGACATTATTGTTAAAAACCAGAAGGAGAAAACTTGTCTATTAATTGATATGGCTTGTCCAGCGGATTGTAACATAGCAATCAAGGAATTTGAAAAACTGTCAAAATATAAAGACCTGGAAATTGAAATAGAAAAAATGTGGAAATTGAAAACAAGAGTTGTGCCAGTGATAGTAGGTGCACTTGGAATGATAAAAAATGGAACAAAACAACACATTGAAAGAATCCCTGGAAACCCCAGCTTAAGAGATATACAAAAAATTGTCTTATTAAGTACAGCCCACACACTAAGGAAAACGTTATCTATGTAATGCTGGGGATGATAGGGAGGATAGAAAAACATGAAATGGAGTCATAACAACACGCCACTACCTGCCTTAGGTCTCCCCGCAGACTTGGTTGGTAGTGAGACCAATGCAGAAATCGAAATATGATGAAAAATGACATAATAATAATAAATATTATTTAAATGCAGTAAATATTATTTAAATGCAGCACATAAAAAAATAGCCAAAGAACTCCAAGAAATGGTTGACGATCCCACTAAAATTCCTGCATGGATGACAAAAGGAATTACATTTCTCCTACCCAAGAATGGTGACACAAACAACCCGAAAAACTACAGACCAATTACATGTCTTCCGACAACATATAAACTACTAACATCTATTTTAACAAAACAAACATATTTATTCTTAGAAAGAAATGACATGATACCGCTTGAACAAAAAGGGTGCAAACGTGGCTGTTATGGCTGTAAAGACCAATTGCTAATTAACAAAATGATCCTGGAAAACTGCTACAAGACAAAGAAAAATCTTAGTACTGCCTGGATAGACTACCGAAAGGCATTCGATAGTGTGCCACATGAATGGATTTTAAAGACTTTAAATATATACAAGATATCGCCCGTCATCATCAATTTCATCAAACAGTGCATGTCTATATGGAAAACAACCCTTTACCTCAATCATATAAATGGAACCTATAAGTCTGATGAAATAAACATCAAAAGAGGTATATTTCAAGGTGATTCTTTATCTCCCTTACTATTCTGCATATCATTAATAGCACTAACCAGTCAACTTAATAAGACAGAATGTGGTTATAAAATAGGCCAAAAGAAAATAAGCCATCTATTTTACATGGATGACTTAAAGTTATATGCTAAGAATGATAATGAGCTGGAAGGTCTTCTGCAAACTGTAAAATGCTTCAGAAAAGACATTGGAATGAAATTTAATTTGAATAAATGTGCTAAAGCTACAGTTTTACGTGGATCAATACAAGAAACATCCTCAATTAGCCTAGACCCTGCTGTAACAATAAAAGAATTGAAACCAGAAGAAGCTTATAAATACCTAGGTGTAAATGAGAGCGAAAACATTCACCATAAAAAAATGAAAGAAATAGTGCGTAAAGAGTACTATAGAAGGCTACGAATGATATTAAAAACTGAATTAAATTCACAGAATAGAATTATGGCCATTAATAGCCTTGCAATCCCAGTTGTCCAATATAGCTTCAACATCTTAAACTGGAGTCTAAACGACATCAGGCGAATGGATGCTAAAACAAGAAAGCTTCTTTCTAAGCATAGGATGCATCACCCAAAGGCTGATGTAGACCGTCTATACATACCCCGTAAAGAAGGTGGAAGGGGTCTTATTCAGCTGGAATTGTCATACAAGACAACAACTATTGGCTTACTAACATACATAGAAACAACAAAGGATTGGATGATACAATTAGTAAGGCAACATGAAGAAAGAAAGAAAAAATATTCAATAATAAAAGAAGGCAGTAAATACAAACAAGAATTACAGTTAGTAGATTCTGTAGAAAAGCAAAACAGTAGCCAAGAACCAACTATTGCGGCAAAAAATATGAAAATGAAAGCCAAAGATAAAGCTCTTGAAAAGATGAAACAGCGCTGGCAAGACAAACCTCTGCATGGCCAATATCCAGTACGTGCCAATAAATCCAATGTTGACAAAGTTAATACTCATCGATGGTTACGTGCATCTGGATTAAAGTCTGAAACTGAAGGATTTATACTTGCAGCACAAGACCAAAGTCTTTTCACGAGAAACTTTCAGGCAAATATTATGCATAATAATATGGATCCAAAATGCAGGTTTTGTGATAAACACCAAGAAACAATAGACCACCTAATCTCAGGCTGTTCTGTGCTTGCCCCAAACGAATATAAAAATCGCCACGATAGAGTTGGGCAATATTTACATTGGGCAATGTGCAAACATTATGGAAAAGCTGTAAACAAACACTGGTATGATCATCATCCAGCACCGGTTACAGAAATAGAAGATGTAACCATTCTATGGGATTACACCATCTACACAGACAGAAAAATTGAAGCAAACAGGCCAGACATTATTGTTAAAAACCAGAAGGAGAAAACTTGTCTATTAATTGATATGGCTTGTCCAGCGGATTGTAACATAGCAATCAAGGAATTTGAAAAACTGTCAAAAGATAAAGACCTGGAAATTGAAATAGAAAAAATGTGGAAATTGAAAACAAGAGTTGTGCCAGTGATAGTAGGTGCACTTGGAATGATAAAAAATGGAACAAAACAACACATTGAAAGAATCCCTGGAAACCCCAGCTTAAGAGATATACAAAAAATTGTCTTATTAAGTACAGCTCACACACTAAGGAAAACGTTATCTATGTAATGCTGGGGATGATAGGGAGGATAGAAAAACATGAAATGGAGTCATAACAACACGCCACTACCTGCCTTAGGTCTCCCCGCAGACTTGGTTGGTAGTGAGACCAATGCAGAAATCGAAATATGATGAAAAATGACATAATAATAATAATAATAACAACCCTTTACCTCAATCATATAAATGGAACCTATAAGTCTGATGAAATAAACATCAAAAGAGGTATATTTCAAGGTGATTCTTTATCTCCCTTACTATTCTGCATATCATTAATAGCACTAACCAGTCAACTTAATAAGACAGAATGTGGTTATAAAATAGGCCAAAAGAAAATAAGCCATCTATTTTACATGGATGACTTAAAGTTATATGCTAAGAATGATAATGAGCTAGAAGTTCTTCTGCAAACAGTAAAATGCTTCAGCGAAGACATTGGAATGAAATTTAATTTGAATAAATGTGCTAAAGCTACAGTTTTACGTGGATCAATACTAGAAACATCCTCAATTAGCCTAGACCCTGCTGTAACAATAAAAGAATTGAAACCAGAAGAAGCTTATAAATACCAAGGTGTAAATGAGAGCGAAAACATTCACCATAAAAAAATGAAAGAAATAGTGCGTAAAGAGTACTATAGAAGGCTACGAATGATATTAAAAACTGAATTAAATTCGCAGAATAGAGTTATGGCCATTAATAGCCTTGCAATCCCAGTTGCCCAATATAGCTTCAACATCTTAAACTGGACTCTAAACGACATCAGGCGAATGGATGCTAAAACAAGAAAGCTTCTTTCTAAGCATAAGATGCATCATCCAAAGGCTGATGTAGACCGTCTATACATACCCCGTAAAGAAGGTGGAAGGGGTCTTATTCAGTTGGAATTGTCATACAAGACAACAACTATTGGCTTACTAACATACATAGAAACAACAAAGGATTGGATGATACAATTAGTAAAGAAACATGAAGAAAGAAAGAAAAAATATTCAATAATAAAAGAAGACAGTAAATACAAACAAGATTTACAGTTAGTAGATTCTGTAGAAAAGCAAAACAGAAGCCAAGAACCAACTATTGCGGCAAAAAATATGAAAATGAAAGCCAAAGATAAAGCTCTTGAACAGATGAAACAGCGCTGGCAAGACAAACCTCTGCATGGCTAATATCCAGTACGTGCCAATAAATCCAATGTTGACAAAGTTAATACTCATTGATGGTTACGTGCATCTGGATTAAAGTCTGAAACTGAAGGATTTATACTTGCAGCACAAGACCAAAATCTTTTCACGAGAAACTTTCAGGCAAATATTATGCATAATAATATGGATCCAAAATGCAGGTTTTGTGATAAACACCAAGAAACAATAGACCACCTAATCTCAGGCTGTTCTGTGCTTGCCCCAATCGAATATAAAAATCGCCACGATAGACTTGGGAAATATTTACATTGGACAATGTGCAAACATTATGGAAAAGCTGTAAACAAACACGGGTATGAACATCATCCAGCACCGGTTACAGAAATAGAAGATGTAACCATTCTATGGGATTACACCATCTACACAGACAGAAAAATTGAAGCAAACAGGCCAGACATTATTGTTAAAAACCAGAAGGAGAAAACTTGTCTATTAATTGATATGGCTTGTCCAGCGGATTGTAACATAGCAATCAAGGAATTTGAAAAACTGTCAAAAGATAAAGACCTGGAAATTGAAATAGAAAAAATGTGGAAATTGAAAACAAGAGTTGTGCCAGTGATAGTAGGTGCACTTGGAATGATAAAAAATGGAACAAAACAACACATTGAAAGAATCCCTGGAAACCCCAGCTTAAGAGATATACAAAAAATTGTCTTATTAAGTACAGCCCACACACTAAGGAAAACTTTATCTATGTAATGCTGAGGATGATAGGGAAGATAGAAAAACATGAAATGGAGCCATAACAACACGCCTCTAGCTGCCTTACGTCTCCCCGCAGACTTGGTTGGTAGTGAGACCGAAGCAGAAATCGAAATATGATGAAAAATGACATAATAATAATAATAATGTGTCAAAAACATGAAAGAAATAATAAACTGACTTCAATAATTGTGGAAGACAAAAAATTCAAAATGAATTTCAAAATGATAAAGAAGTGCAAATGAAACATAATAACCTAGAGAAGCAACAAATGTGTCTTTTTTTTCTTTTTGGTAATACAAATTAAATTAAATTTATATCATAAATAAGAACAATTTAGCGGAAAAGAATGCCTTCATTAAATCTAGAGGATATTATTCAGTATTGCTATGTGAAATATATGAAAATATTTTAAAAAATATGAAAAATAAGACTGTAATTTTATCCCATATCAGATCGAAACCAAAATCTCAAGATTTCAAATTACTCAGGAAGGCATCCACCCTTGAAAAGTTGATCTGGATTCATTGGCGAGATTGAGTTAACCAGACCAACAAAATAGGTCAAACAAACAAATAAACGCAACTAAATATAATAAATTGTAAATCTTAAATTGTAGGCTATAATAATAATAATAATAATAATAATAATAATAATAATAATAATAATAATAATAATAATAATAATAATAATAATAATAATAATAATTGCACACTCTACTGTGATAAAAAGAGTTTATAAAGAGAAAGACATGATTAAGAAAAATTTAACAAAAAAATAGAGGAAAATTAACACGGTGCCCCAATAACACATAGATAGAATAAGCCACGCAAACAAATTACGGATAAATTAAATATAAGTGACAGAGTTCCCAAAATGACAACAAAGGAGGCATATGAGCTTTTAAAAGACCACAAGCCGGAATTTTACCGGTAATTACCTACTAGAATAATGAACCCTACAAAATCAGAAACCGGTAGGATCAGTAAGGTAATATTAGAAAGAGTCAACTATCATATCAGGAAAAGAATTCAACTAATGCAATGGAGGGGTACAATGGACATAATCAAATCGTTTGAAAAACTTGGGGAAAAATAATGTCACCTTCTTACAGTTTGACAACGTGAATTTTTACACATCGATTTCTGATGACCTCTTCAATCTTCCTTTGAAAATTGCGAAATTCTACTCGGACATCTCAAATGATGAAATCAAAATAATTCTGAACCGCAGAACAACGAACAGTGGACAAAAATACAAGGGAAAATTTTCATTTATCTATGGGAGCCCTGGATTTTGCAGAATCTTCAGATCTGGTGGGATTATTCCTAATGTATAAACTCACTGCGCATAAAGAAATCGACTCGAACAATATAGGACTATATAGAGATGACGCACTCATGATAATAAATAAATTTACTGGAGGTAAGGTTGATAAAACTAGAAAATTAATTCATAAAGTCTTTAAATCCTTTGGTCTTAACTTAGTGATTAACTCCAGTATCAAGCAAGTAGACTTCATAGACATAATATTAGACTTAGTATTGAAGGCTTTCCAACCTTACATGGAAAACAATGCTAACCCAATGTATATAAACCCCAAGTCTAATCACCCACCATCCATTATCAAGCATATTCCATTATCGGTAGAACGCCGCATTAACACACACTCATCAATTCAAGAAATATTTGATAAACCCAAGGTAATTTACGAGAGAATCCTTAAAGAAAACGGATATCAATCATAAAAAATCTGGCTTTGTGGAAAACCTCAGGAGTTCAAAATCAAATATAGAAACAGGTAAATCATATGACATAACCCTTCTTTTAATCAATCAGTTAACTTCAAGCTGGGACATAAATTTCTTAAACTAATAGATATGCATTTCTGTAAAAATAGCCCTGTAAGCAATCTTTTCAATAAAAATACAATAAAACTAAGCTAAAGCTGCTCCAGGAATCTAAAAAACATAATTGTATTTCGTAACAGCAAAGTATTAAAAGCACACAACAACAAAATCCAACACTAATACCAGTCTGCCCCATAATAACAACCTCTGTAAGTGTATATACAATAAACAATGCCCAATGACCAATAAATGTCTAACGAAATCCCTGATATATATGTGTTCGATTTTATCCATGGAGAATCCTAAAGATGAAAAAATATATATCGGAAATAACATGAACGTATTTTAAAAGCGATTTTACAATCACCTCTCATCCTTCAATATAAAGGAAAACAAAACATGATGTCTCTCTCCAAATACTTTTGGAAGTTAAAAGATGAAAATAAAACGCCTAAAGTTACATGGAAAACCCTTAAACAAGCAAGAACAGCTAAATCTATAAAGGAACCATGTTTCCTTTGTTTTCAAGAAACAATTGAAAGCATTAAATATATGAATAGCAAAAAGTTTTAAATCAGAGGCATGGAACGACAGTAAACTGCAAGCACATTAAAGAACTAACCTTACAATCATGCTAAAAAATACTACAAGCGCCAAAGCTAGAATCCCCTGGATATTATGCACCTTCACTGTACTAACAACACTCCTACATACACCACAAACTTTGATGTAAATTTAAGAAAACTGTTTTTTAAATTTTTTCTAAAAAATTAAAAGTTCTATAGAAAAAATCATTTTAATAATTTCTAAAGTAAGGTTTAATGTATATAATTAGATTAATTATAAAAACTGTCCTTAATACACACATTAAACATAAACTATTACCTTAAATACAAACACACCTACTACCTATTCACCCATTACCCTAAATACAAGCATTTAATCTTTGCTCCTACATAAGATTCTATTTATTACACGTCTGTTACCTTAAATTTTAACATTAATTTTTACCTCGTACATTAAATATTACCGCAAACGGTGATCTTTTTGAAAGTTAAAATTTAATAGAAAAATCTGTTTTCAAACTGTGTTCTAATTAAAATTTAAAATTTAATAGGAAAAATCGATTTCCTAAATCCAAAATTAAGATTAAATATACAAATTTAGATTAATTATAAAAACTCTGTTTAAATACAAATATATTCTGTACAAAATAAGAATCCCACCCCTTACCTCCTCTTCTAAGAAATAAAAAGGATAAATTCTAGTCGCAAGATAATAAAAACTTACATTCTAACTGCTAATGTTAAATCTGTCTAGAAAACTCAAAGACACTCATTAATCAACTATATTCACTACCCACACCACTTTCTTAAAAATTCTAAATCTACAACACTTGTTGCCTTATCACTAAACCCCACCAACATCACAAACACAACTAATCAAATATAAGAAAAGAGGCTTTTCATTACTGTCCACACCGCCTGATGAGACATTGTAACTCCAATTTCGAAACAAATGTACTAATTGTAATGGATATATAAAAAAAATTATGTACATGTTCTAAAATATAATTTATAATATATATATATATATATATATATATATATATATATATATATATATAGAGAGAGAGAGAGAGAGAGAGAGAGCAGTAAAATTGTGTAAAAAACGCTCAATACATTTACCTTTTCGAACTTTTGAATAAGTTTTTTTCCGCAAACTAGTATATTTAAACGTTTTATAATAACTCCTTTTCCAATTTTTTTAAAAATATACAACACGGAGTGTGACTGGTTTTTTTAATCAGACGAAAATTTTCATTATTGAGAAGGATTTATTTTAGGTATTTATTTTAAGTATCCAGATGTGTATGATCCTAAAAGTTTTAGAAGTTTATTACTTCTAATCATTCGTACATCATTTTTTACGGAAACAAAATAATGGCTACTTTTTTTCTTGGTAAAATCTGCAGACATCACAACCGTTGTAAGAATGACCTTTCATTTATTTAATATACCTCATGGAATCTCAGAGTGTTTTTTATTTTTCTGTTTTAATGTTTACATATGGAATCTACTCAACCCGAATGTTGATTATCTTTTCACATAAGATAAACGTCAAAACAAACATATCAAAATAACCTTCTTTTTCATAACTCATAAAATCGACAGAAATCAACATTTCGTAGTTAAATAAGTATATTCGTATTTTTATTCATTTCTCTTAAACGTTGTTCTTATTGCACACACGGACACGATGCATTCACCCAGCCAGACTGGCTGCTGCCTGGCTGCTAACACTGTAAATTCTAAACTGATTCTCTGATGTCAGTCAAATAATTTTCCTTATTTGGACACCTGGCACTCTATACCATTTCGGACGCTGACCACCTATACCCTGTTTAGTGAAAACAAATCATATTTTGCCAGTGCTGTTGTACATCCATAGACATATTCCTGCGTTGCCCAGTGCAAACTATTTTTTGCAAAATTCTACATCAAATGTAAGACATCATTTTTTTTAAAATTCATCTATAAATAATAATTTTTTTTTTTTTGCGACCAAATGTTTTCTACACTACCTTTGTCGCTGTACAAACATTAACATAATATGATATACAAAAAGGAATCAGCAAAAATACGGGCAAAAATTACATTAATAATATCAATATCAAAGCTGACATGTATTTCCTTCTCGCCTTTTGCGCAGGTGATTAATTTGTTAATTATTGTTTTTTTTTTGTTTTTTTTGTGTATAAACTCGAATTTAATAGGGAAACTTAGGATTAACAATGAATCATGTCAACGAATGAGTTATATAAAGAACACATTTTTTCATCTTTACAAATTCTGCTGAGTAGGCCGCAAATCTACCCATCCTGAGACGCTTTGGCACCCCGACGTGGAATAAGGGTAAGTGTCAAAACAATTACGACCGAGGATTAACTTTGAACCAAACCAGGATCCCGATAATTTTGTCACTTACACTCTGAAAACCACTATATGAAACGTGTGCCCATATAGCTTATTAACATTAGAGAATTTATTTTCCGCTTACTTTTTTCTGATTTTTTCTGCACGTCAAAGATTGCTCATTTAACAACTGACCTATAAGATTCATCTGCCGCGGGGATAATCCTTCGTTTTTTTTCTGTTGGATATAACACTGTTTCTTTTTACTTTAGCTTTTCCCTTTTTCTTCCAGTCCTTCCCTTTTTTTTAATTAATCATTGTTGCCTTTAAACGCCAATAACAACCGACAATCTGGCCACTAAGGGACTGATTTATTTCAGTTATAATTTGCATCTTTTCCTTTCGATTTTTTCCTTTTTTCTTTGTTAATTTTTGATAAATTTGTGGCATCTTGCATCTCATTTATGATACCAAGAAGAACAAATTTAAACAAAATAAATAATAAAGTAAAATAAAAAATAATAAGATAACGCACAATGCACTGGGAGAGAAAAGTGAAGAGGTTGTTTTTCCTGTTTTTCATCATTATTATTTCTTGTTCCTTTTCAGTTTTTCTGTTTTTTTTTCTTTTTTTAAATCAAAGACAGAGAAAGTTATCTAAAGTCTAAAAAAATTGTTTCTTTCTTTTATTTTCGAAGGACACACAAAGCAAGAAAGTTTCTATAATGGTTAAAAAGATTTTTCTTCCTTTCGAAGAACATAAACCAGATATTACTAGAAGGTTAAAAATGTTCATTTGTTAATCTTTTCTGATTTTTTATTGCACTACAACAATAAAATATTATACTTTCTAAAATTTTGTCCTTTTCTCTCTCCCAGTGTTTACTTCAAATCAGAAATTGACATCAGGAAAATGAACTCACATATCCAGATGCCTTTCTGCTTGAGTTTCCATTACACACTGAATTTCTCAGTTACATTCACACTATGATTAGTCACGGAAATCTGCCGTTTTTTTTTCGTAGTTCATGTCCTTTTAATTTTCCTGAAGAACGACGACAACAACAACAACAACAACAACAACCAATAGAGAGCAAAACTGAAAGAAAACTACCTAAGGTCTACGCTCTCATAGTTCTTACATGCTAACATAATCTAGAAAAAAGGGATCCGTCTTATTCTAAATGTTTTCTAAACGGACTTCCTACTAATATCCTAAACAACATAAGGAAGCTAATGTAATCCCTTTTTTCGAGACCTCTTCAATTTCCAACATCTTAATCCACATAGAACTTTTCAATGCATGTGTAACTTTTTTTTCGTTTTGTGTTCCTTATGAAGCCCCCAATTACTGTCACACGACTTAACTATTGCTCTTATGTTCTTAAAAAAAAGGCGATAGGTGGTAATTCCAATTATGGCTTTCATCTGACTGAAATTGGTTGGGGGTTTAAACCCTGTTTAAATACTGGAAGCGTCCAAAAAAGGTTATCACTTTTTACAACAACTTATATCCTCCCAAAACTCTACTTTCTTTTACTATTTATTCATCAATATTTCTTTCAACCCTGTTTCATTTTTCTAATCAAAGTCTTTTAATATTTTTTCTTAAATTAAATTTCTTTTCTAACTTAATATTTTTCAAATTTCCTCCTTAGTATGTCTATAGCCAGACTATGCATGTGGTGCCATTTTTACAACAGTCTAGATAGTTTTGTTTTGTGTTTTTCTGTGTCGTCGTAAGCAAGTCAAACAATATGCTTTTTCAAAAAAAACACGAGTCACTGCACACTAATTTGAGGAATATATTTTTTATCCTCTTCGAAGTGAAAAGACAGCTCCGACTATAATAATGTTTTATACAAATGACTCCGTTTTTCACTTTATATGTTTTCTTTTTAAAAAAAATTATTACATATTTTTATTCTGACTTTGCGTAGTGTAGGATATTTGGTTAGGTCTGACCACACGCACATACGACGCATTCAGCCAGAAAAAATGCTGCTGTTTTAAACATTAAGAATTCTAAACGCATCTCTCTAAACTGTCTATGTGACAGCAAACGTTACTTAAATAATTATCCTCATTTTTACTCCCGGCACATCGCAATTCCAATGATCTCAGTACCAACACGGGCATTTATCCCCTTCACACTGGTTAATTAAAAAATATCTAACCTTTGCAAGTTGCGTTCTGGACTCAGTGACATATATCTGGGCAGTCTAAAATGAACTTCTTGGGAAAATTCCACATTTAATGCCGACTAAGATATTATTTAGTAAAAGTTAGAAATCTAAAAGATAAAAGATACATACCAAGACAATCTTTAAAATTATAATTCTAATTTTCTGTCGATCTCTTCAAAAATTAATTACCTTTGTGAGGCTTAAATTTGAGGGGGTAAGATTTGAAAAGTTAAGTCAAGTTAAAATGAATATTTTTCTAATTTGAATATTCTTACATTTTAGCTGTTGTATACCCGCAAAAAATATTCACCTCGCGATTCACACACACACAGAAACACATACAGTGAGAGTGTGAGAGAAGAGACACATGTAAATACGCATATGTTTCTGCGAGATTTGACGTGGGTTTTGAATTCTGCATTTTAACAGATTATTATCATTTTTATTATATATGTAATTATGCGTTTGCGAGTGTGCGTGTGCGTGTGCTTGCACGTTAGATTTGATTTCGCCCCGTTTAAATTGTGAAAACAGTTGTGATCGAGCGGTTAAATGGCATCAAATCAACTGATTGATTCAATGACTCGCAGGTTCGAACCGTGTCGAATGACACAATATCATAATTTATTTTAAAATTATTCATTATATATATATATATATATATATATATATATATATATATTTATATATATATATATATATATATATATGTGTGTGTATAAACTGTTTAATTAACAAGGAATATCTACTCGAACACGAGTATCGATCAAAAATATGTTCAAACACACACACACACACACACACACATATATATATATATATTACGTAAGCAATTCATCGAGTTTTATTTAACCTCAACAAAATGCAGAAAGCACTAGACTGCCGTTGCGTCCTATGTTCGAGACTCATCAGTAGTGCGCATCCACTACCAGGAATTTAAAACCAGAGTTGCGTTAGTAAGCGAATTTCATACCAACTGTACCACAGGCCCCGGTGACGAAGACGTAACCAATTAAACTAGAAATAGTGCCGTTCATTCAACAAATCCCTGGTGAAACTCTACTGAGCTCCTTTTTCTCATAGGACTGTACATCCCAGAGCCACGACTACTATCACTAAGTCGCTCACACTGGACGCCGGTTCAAGCAACGATATACATATATATATCAGAGTAGACATTCCCTTTTAATTAAACACTATATATATGCACTGTTTAATTAAAAAAGAATGTCTACTCAAATACGAGGATCAATTAAAAATATGTTCAAATAACTAATATATATATATATATATATATATATATATATATATATATATATATATTCTTTTGTAAATAGTTATTATGAAACCCAGGTTTCTACCATCTGGTGTTTTCAGGCGATTTGCATTAACTGATTTTACCGTTTCTTCAGTACACTCACTTAACGGGAACTTTATATGAACTCGCAAGTGTCAAACACAAAAGAAGTTGTAACGTTTTATGCTTGGTGGTTAGATTTTAATTAGTATTTTTGGTATAATTTCTGGCTCAAGTTGGTGAATGCTTCCATAGCACTTGCTTTCAATTCAACATTGGGGTTATCTGAGTTTTTGGGTTTCCCGGTCAACTACTTTCATTATACAATGTTCAAGGTGATTTCTTGCATGGAAATTATGTTGCTAGATAGAGGGTTGATGACAGGGTTTCCTTGCTTGGGTGGAATGGTACATAATACTTTGCTAAGCATATGGTCTTTCACCAGCCATTCCTTTGACCAACGTTGGCAATAACATATTAAAGTATTTAATGTAGTCCTCTAAATTGAGTCCCTGGCACTGGGGGAAGATGATTGGAGACAATATTGCTGTCAGTATTGTTGAGTCCGACGTTCTCACAAACATATTCTGGAGTTATTTTATTATCAGAACGATATTAGTGATATTTTAGCTGTAGTAAATACGTAATCCCCACTAGTCTCATTCAACTCGTTCGGAATCATCTGCCCTGTCCTCGTAACAACACGCAAACATTATGAAATATTCGTATAATTGCTTCCTGTTTGAATGTGAAGGATTATAGTATGCCTTTTCTAAAATTTTAATGGTAGAATTGAATCACGAGGTATTTTCTCCACAGATAGTATCTTACTATATCAGAGGTTCCCACCCAGTGGATCGAGACCCCCTAAAGGTCGCTAAGCCTTGGCAGATGGGTCGCTACCCCTTAGCAGTGGGGCGTCTAGCCTTGTTAGAAGTAGCTTGGGATAACATAAATTGTATTTTATCAATTACATTTTTCAGGATCTTACATTCTGTTGGTTTCGGTGCAAAGTGATAGGTATGACAAACGTTTTCAATGTTGTTATTTCTAAGCCTTAAAAAAATTAATTCTTATATTACCCATATATTTGTCTCTTGTGGTTTACTCTTCTATATATCTCTTCATTTCAGCAATATCCAACTCTGTCATGCGAGAACTGATCTGTTCTCTTGCCAAATCTCTTTCGAAGACATCTTAAAATTTCTCCAATTTTATAGAAATCACAAATTAATGCATTCCAAATAGTTATATCTTTAAATATTATGGTGTTCATTTTGTAATTATCTAAGCGAATTAAAAGAAACTAAAACAATTTTGTATAGAGGATATTTACAAAAGTTTCTTTCAGCCTAAACAATGAAAATGGCAAACAAAAAGTGTTTGATTTTCATTACAAGCAAACTAAAAATACAAAAAAATTACATTAAATTATTTAATTCTGTAATTTCCTACTAATTTTATTAATGGATATTTAAAGTTTTTAAATAAAAAGAAAATTCAGCTGCTGATAGTAAGCTCTAACTATGGGGTCGCATGGATTTCAAACTTTTAGGTAAGGTGTCTTGAGTGCCAAAATGTTAGGAACCGCTGTACTATACTGTATAACACCCCAACGGACCGTCCTAACAATTTTCTCCGGCGGCCGTTCTCCACGCTGTGATGTTTGCCGGGAGTTTGTTGAAAATGTCGGAACCTCAAGCTGGGGGTACAAGATTAAACTATAAGGAACGAACTTCCACAACTTGGATGAGTTGAAAGGATGCTTTATTTCATTTAGAGTTAGCCTTTTCGGTTGGGGCAGGCGAATGTGACACACAGCTCTAACTCTAATTAATGGAGATCAACAAATCCGAACTGACCGAAACAAGACGAACGGAGATTCTTACTTCAAGCTCGCGCCCGGCTGAACTCCTCTTTAAACTCACTAACTAACTTCTATTTATTTAAAATGAATCCGGAAATCCGGAAATCTGGAAATGCTTTAGACCACCGGTGATAAACATTGGCGACTGTAAGTCTGAAATTTCAGTTATCTTTTTTTTTATCTTAATAAAGCTTCCGCCGGAAAATTCTTAATGTGTGGTCAAGATACAGTAAAAGACAGCCCTTGACCCGGTCACCTGAAAACCCACCTCCTGAACTTTTATCTCCTGAACTTATCTCTTTATCACATTAAATCACTGAGTCAAACATTTACCGAAGGAGTGGTAGGATTTAAAACAGTAATCGGATACCCCTGTCTCTTCCACAATTTTCCTCATAAAAGAAAAAGCGCTTATTTATTCATCTTTTCCTCTTCCTTTTCACTTTAGTCAAATATGCTTTTAATCTATTTTTTATTCTAATCTATTTTCTATTTCAACCCATTATAATGAAATACATATCTTACAAAGCACCTTAATATACGCCTAGTCATCGTGTCACAACAGTGCAGTCGACAAAATCTGAAATAAATACGCGAATGGGCAAAAAAGAAAATTTACCCATCGCACAATGCATGTAAAATGTGGGTCATCTTAATCTGGGTCTTTTTATTTTAATATTCGAAAAAACATATTCAATGGAAAATGATGCTATTTCTGACCTTAGGTCTTTATTTGGGACCCGGAAAATAATACCTACATACTAGACATCAACAGAAATGAATTAATAATAATAATAATAATAATAATAATAATAATAATAATAATAATAATAAAAATAAACACTCATGTTAGTTCTCAGATGAATTTCTTATTATTACATATTCTAAATTTGTGAACTAATTTAAGCTGGGGTACATAGAACAAGGATCGCGCTATTCCTGTTTAAAATACTGTTTGACAGAGTAATACAAATGGAGAAGAACTAACATTAGTATTTTATAGACTACGCACAGGCATTTGTCAAAGTAAACCACAAAAAATTTTACCAATACTCGGCAACCTCAACATTTTCAAGAAAGACATAAGGATAGTCTAAACCTGTATTGGCAGCAAATTGTAGTTGTACAAAAATAGAGAACTGGCAAGGTTCATCCTTGGCGCCCTCAATCTAAACAATAATATATACGCAGATGACACAGTGATGATAGCAAACACGGAAAGGGTAATGCAAGTATTCCACAGAATGTAGTAAGATAAAAAGAGAACAACTATTTAGCATGAACTTCAAGAAAACTGAACGTATAGGCATCAGCAAAAAGAAGAGTCCAAAAAGCCTACTATAGCTCAGAGAAGCTAAACTAAAGAAAGTAACGAAATTTAAATAACTGGGAAGCGTTCTGATAGAGGATGGAAAGTGCGGGTCTGATATCCGAAAACCCATTGGCATGGCCAATGGAGCATTTCAAAAGCTAAACAGAATAATGAGAAACTGGAAAATCTTATTTGAACTGAAGAAAAGAATGAAATATTGCTATGTGGTAGCTGTTCTTCTGTATGGCAGCGAGTGTTGGATAATCTCAAAGATGAAGGAGAGGATTGAGGTAGCAGAAATTAGGTTCTACACAAAAATGCTGACGATACCATGGCCCGAGCCCGTGAGCAACGACAGGTTTTTGGAGAGAATCTGCTAAAGAAGGAAACAAGTTTTAGGATCACTTAATGAGGAAGTGGACCTGGAGAATCTAATAGTCACAAGGCGGATACTAGGAAGGAGAAATAAGGGATGTTGCGAAACATATTTGATAAGCTAGAGCAAATGTATTGGTTTGTGAGGGATATCAAGAAAAATATTAAGAGCGAGATGTGACAGGGGCAAGTGTAAGTTCATGATCAGTTATGTTCTGAAGAGACACGGTACATAAAGATGAAGTTGAAATTTCTCTTTCTGCATCACAGATTAACTTCAATGTTTTCTGGACTTAACAAGTAAGTTAAGTTTACTTAGTGACTTGGGCTATTTAATATTTTTTATTATTTTTCTTTTCTTTTTTTTTTCATTTTCTGTTGAGTTTTCTAGATTTGTTTAACATGGCTGTCGCATGTATTTTCTTTTTTTGGGAAAGTCCAAATGATGATATGAGATTTAGATTTCATATCTAGATATTTAGAAACCAGCACTAACTGGATCTTACCTGCAAGATTACGCGTTGCATTCATTAAAGTCTGTCAGTTTATCGCACACACTTCTCTATGACGCATCTATCTCTTACAGAGATATGAAACTGATAGGTCTATTGGATTCGGAAATGTGTACAATAGCTTCACATTATTAGCAAGCTACTTTCGCACTCAAAAGTAATAAAAAAAATATTATTATAATTTTAGGATGGTTTGGTATACGTTTAAATTACCAGCTGATAAATCAATGAGAAAACTCTTAATATGACCGCTAAATGCGATAAAATAAATGGAAAATATATAATCGGAGCACCATGGATTTAGTAAATCACGATCTAAATTTTAGGAAACAAATCCACAACCAACTAAATGATTAAAAACAAGACATAGCTTAAAATCAAATAAGGAGAAACTTTTCTACCTCAACTTCACTGCAAATGACATAACGATAATATGTGGTAAAACCCAAATAAAATGGCTTCTTAAAATTACCAAATAATGGATTTATTATTACTGTTCAAGATTAACTCCTTCTTCTTCTTCGATAGGTGTGCCCCATCAGGACGGTCATGGCTTTCCACAACTTCCAGATCTCTACAACTACTAGCAAACATATTGGCTATTCAGAATAGATGCTGTTCTAACCAACCTTATACACCAGCTTGAAAGGAATATCATACACTGATTTCCAGTAACCCTCTTCTCTTTACTATTTTTTGTGAGTATTAATTTCTCAAAGCCTTCTATCGCCAGTATCTACCCTAGAAGTTTTAATTTCATTTTATCATCTATAACTTCGAGGTTTCTCACATGTTAAGTTAATATTTTCTCGGCGTTCTTCTGTAGAATCATATTTTCTTTTTTTCAAATTTATTTCTCAGAAAAGACAGTTTCACAATTCTTTGCCATATAAGAACATCTATAGTAAATAATTATTCAGCAATATTTTATTTTTTAATTGTATTTACCTGTTTCTGAAAGCATTGTTTAAATAGTAGGAAACGTATTATGCCTTCTATCCATCGTCATATTTCCAGTTCTCTGTGAAAACAGTACCTATGTATTTGCCTTTTTACTTATTTGACTTTGTTGACACCGCTGTGAATTTTGCTTTTTGTACATTTTTTGTTTTACATTTATTTTTATAATTTCTCTTCAGTCACTTGTTTGAGTATCCTTTTAGTAACTTATGTAGGAGTTCTTGTAGTTTACTTTGTAGTGTTTACACGAAAAAAAAATTAAATTCATGAATAATCAGGAAAAAAGTAGATGTTCTAATATCTGAATAAACAGAAATCATTAAAAAATATAGATATATTGGCATAACAAGTAAAAATATATCCCACTGTGCAGACTGTAACACTCAGAACATCAAAGCCACTGACAGATTTTATCACCATGAACCATCAACTATAAAAAGTATGGTAAATATTGTTTTCTTTGTGTTATTCTTATCTAAAATAATAAAGAAATTTAATCCAACAAATATTATATTGTTGAGTAAGACAAGAAGAAATTATAAATACGCATGAATATATATGTTCCCATTTGAAAAAATAAAGCAAAACAACCCTGTAATTTACAAAAACAACTTTGCAATTATAAAGTTCTACAAATAAATATATACAAAGTATGAGACACAGAAAACAACAATATCAATAACAATACTATTAAAGCATCACGATATGGTAAGCCAATATTTATATTGGACAATATGCAAACATATTGGAAAACATACACAAAAAAACACTGGCATGAAGATCAACTAGCCAAGGTTAAAAAAATAGAAGAAATCACAATTCTATGGAACTACGCTATCTTTACAGACAGGCACATGGAAGTAAATAGGCAGGTCGTAACTTTCCAAAACAGAAAATAAAATAAATCTCTAATTGATATGGCTTTCTACACGGTCTGTAACATAGAAAATAAAGAATTTGTGAAAAACATTGAAAATAAAAAACATGGAAACTTAAAAAAAAGGAAACTGTAGAAATTGAAAGTACAAGCCATAGTAGATACGTTTGGAAAGATAAAAAAACGAATACAAGAACATATTGAAAAAGTCCCTGGAGGTCCGAACGGAAAAGAAATACAAAATTTACATTGATAAGTATATCACACACCTAGAATAACTTTTCCGATCTAACGCAATGATATAATGGGAATTAGAAAAAAAAAACAAATATTATGTTTCCATAACAACAGACCATTTAAATATTCCCGCAGAATTAGTAGGTAGTTTAACATAGAAGTAATTGAATAATAATAATAATAATAATAATAATAATAATAATAATAATCCAGCACCGGTTACAGAAATAGAAGATGTAACCATTCTATGGGATTACACCATCTACACAGACAGAAAAATTGAAGCAAACAGGCCAGACATTATTGTTAAAAACCAGAAGGAGAAAACTTGTCTATTAATTGATATGGCTTGTCCAGCGGATTGTAACATAGCAATCAAGGAATTTGAAAAACTGTCAAAATATAAAGACCTGGAAATTGAAATAGAAAAAATGTGGAAATTGAAATCAAGTGTTGCGCCAGTGATAGTAGGTGCACTTGGAATGATAAAAAATGGAACAAAACAACACATTGAAAGAATCCCTGGAAACCCCAGCTTAAGAGATATACAAAAAATTGTCTTATTAAGTACAGCCTACACACTAAGGAAAACTTTATCTATGTAATGCTGAGGATGAGAGGGAAGATAGAAAAACATGAAATGGAGCCATAACAACACGCCACGACCTGCCTTAGGTCTCCCCGCAGACTTGGTTGGTAGTGAGACCAAAGCAGAAATCGAAATATGATAAAAATGACATAATAATAATAATAAACAAACACTGATATGAACATCACCCAGCACCGGTTAAAAAACAGAACATGTCACCATTCTATGGGATCACACCATTCTACACAGAAAGAAAAATTGAAGCAAATAGGAGGGATATTATTGTTAAAAACCAGAAATAAAAAAACTTGTCTATTAATTGATATGGCTTGTCCAGCGTATTGTAACATAGCAACCAAGGAATTCGAAAAATTATCAAAATATAATGACCTTGAAATTGAAAGAGAAAAAATGTGGAAATTGAAAACAAGAGTTGGGCCAATGATAGTAGGTGCACTTGGAATGACAAAAAGTGGAAGAAAACAACACATTGAAAGAATACCTCGAAATTCCAGCTGAAGTGATGTAAAAAAGTTGTCTAATTAAGTACAGCAAAGACACGATGGAAAACTTTATCTATGTAACGCTAGGGATGATAAGGGAGATATAAACAACATGAAATGGAGCCATAACAGCACGTCAGGACCTGCTTTAGGTCTTCCCACAGACTTGGTTGGTAATGCAACTATAGCATGAATACAAATATGAAAAATGAGATAATAATAACTGCATCTTAAACATTTAAAACTTTAAAGATATAGAAGCTATCATCCGTCATCATCAATTTTATCAAACAATAAATGTCGAAATGGAAAATAATCCTTTACATCAATCATATAAATCGAACCAAAAGGTCCGGTGAAATAAACATCAAAAAGGTATATTTCAAGGTGACTCTTAGTCTCCATTGCTATTCTGCGTTTCATTCATAGCACTAATCATTCAACTTAACAAGACAGAATGTGGCTATAAAATAGCCCAAAAGAAAATAAGTCATGTATTTTACATGGATGACTTAACGTTGTATGCTAAGAACGAAGGTCTACTGCAAACTGTAAAATGCTTCAGCGAAGACATTGTAATGAAATTCAATTTGAATAAATGTGCTAAAGCTACAGTTTTACGTGGATGGCTACAACAAACACCCCCAATTAGCTTAGACCCTCCTGTAACAGTACAACTATTAAAGCCAGAATAAGCTTATAAATACCTATGTGTAAATGAGAGTAAAACATTCACCATAAAAAATGGAAGAAATAGTGCGTAAAGAGTACTATAGAAGGCTACGACTTACATTAAAATCTGAAGTGAATTCTCAGAAAAGAATTATAGCCATTAATAGACTTGCAATCCCAGTTCTCCAATATAGTTTCAACATCTTAAACTGGACTCTAAACGACATCAGGCGAATGGATTCTAAAACAAGAAAGTTCATCTCTAAGCATAAGATGCATCAGCCAAAGTCTGATTTAGACCGTCTATACATACCTCGTATAGAATGTGGAAGAGGTCTTATTCAGCTACAATTGTCATACAAAACAACAACTATTGGCTTACTGATATATCTAGAAACAACAAAGGACTGGATGATAAAATTAGTCAAGTAACATGAGGAAATGAAGAAAAAATATTCAATAATAAAAGAAAGCAGTAAATACAAAAAAGATTTACATTTAGTAGATTATGTACAAAAGGAAAACAGAAACCAAGAACCAACTATTGCGACAAAAAATATGAAAATGAAAGCTCTTGTACAGATGAAACAACTCTGGCAAGACAAACCTCTACATGGCCAATATCCAGAACGTGCAAATAAATCCAATGTTGATAAAGTTAATAATCATGAATGGTTACGTGCATCTGGATTAAAGTCTGAGACTGAAGGCTTTATTCTTGCAGCGCAAGACGAAAATCTTTTCACTAGAAATTTTCAAGCAAATATTATACATAATAATGTGGATCCAAATTGCAGGTTCTCTGATAAAAACCAAGAACCAATAGACCATCCAATCTCAGGTTGTTCTGTACTTAACCCAGATGAATATAAAATCGTCACGATATCCTGGGGCAATATTTACATTGGACAATGTGAAAACACTATGGAAAATCTGTAAACAAACACTGTTATATACATCACCCAGCAACGGTTAAAAAATAGATGATATCATCATTCTATAGGATTACACCATCTACACAGACAGAAACAATGTAGCAAATAGGCCGGACATTATTGTTAAAAACCAGAAAGAGAAAACTTGTCTATTAATTGATATGGCTTGTCCAGCGGATTTTAACATAGCAACCAAGGAATTCGAAACACTGTCAAAATATAAATCCTGGAAATTTAAATACAAAAATTTGGAAATAGATTTCAAGTGTCGTGCCAATGAGAGTAGGGGCACTTGGAATGATAAAAAATGGAACAAAACAATACATTAAAATATTCCCTGGAATCCCCAGCTTGAGAGATATACAGAAATTGTCTTATTAATACAGCCCACACACTCAAGAGAACTTTCTCTATGTAACGCTAGGGGTGATAGTGGAGATAGAAAAAACATGAAATGTGGCCATAACAACACGTCACATCTTGTTATAGGTACGACCATAGCAGAAATCGAAATATGATGAAAAACGACAACATAATAATAATAATTGAAAAATACGGGCCGGACGTTATTGTTAAAAACCAGAAGTATATAAAGTGCGTATTAATTAATATATCATGCCCCACGAATTGTAACATAGCAATCAAGGAAGTCAAAAAACTGTCAAGTATAAGGACCTTGAAATTGATATAGAATAACGTGAAAATTGAAAACAAATATCGTACCTGTGATAGTAGGTGCTCTTGGAATGATAAAAAATGAAGCAAAACAACACATTGAAGAATCACTGGAAACCCCAGTTTAAGAGATATACAAAAAAATTCTTTTTAAGTACAACCCACACACTAAGGAGAACTTTGTCTATGTAATGCTAAGGATGTTAGGGGAGATAGAAAAAACATGAAATAGAGCCATAACAACACAGCACGACCTGACTTAGGTCTTCTCGCAGACTTGGCAAGTAGTGCGACTAAAGCAGAAATCGAAATATGGTGGAAAATGACAACATAATAATAATAATAAATCCTGCAAACTTGGTAGTAGGACCATAATAGAAATCGGTTTATAATGTAAAATGAGATAATAATAATAATAATAATAATAATAATAATAATAATAATAGCTCATGAGCATCAATAATTCTAGTTGTCATTTCATTGATTGTAAATATTACTTATAGAATCATTACAGTGATTCTTGAAAAAACCTAACATAAATTAATAAAAAATATTTATGCTCACACATTCATTAAGAACTTTTTCTATTGAAATTGTTCGATGGGATGTTATTTTAGATTTACTAAAATAATCCTTGAATATCGTCAGGATACCGTTTCTAACCTAAAGTTTCTGGTAAGTATCTAAGACAACAACAATAACAACAACAGCAACAACAACAACAACAACAACAACAACAATAATAATAATAATAATAATAATAACTGATGATTTAAACAGTTCCTATGTTCAATGGAAATTCGCATTGACAAATATCCCCCCTCTATTTTTGCAAAGATTATATAATAGTTGAGTTCGAACAAACACAATTATCGGATGGATAAGTATTATAACGGATGTGCGTTGTGGTGCTTTGGTTATCGGCTGGGAACGAGAAATCGGGGATCCGAGTTCAAATTCCAGTCGAATTCATTGCATTCACTTACGCGCAAATACCCTTGGGAAAGGTATTAATCCGTCTAATCCTTCCAGTTATGGGTCAAATAACAGGACAGATTGGGTTCTATAGCCTTGGTCGGCAACCAGTCTATCGCAGAAAGCAATGGCAACCTACTGCGGGATAATCTTCTGCCCAGTCAGTCATGTCTCAAAAGAGACATGATCGCCCAAGCGTGTATCACGAATGGTACTTAACTGACTGAAGTATTATAACAGATAACAGTACCTGTTTTACATGCCAACGAAGTGAAACAAATTAAATTATAGTAATATCAGACATCTCAAACTATTCTTAAAAATATACTAAAAAGTGAAAATAAGATAGCAACGTATTTATCCAAACACACTGTTGCCCTAATCTGCGACATTCACAGAGTGTAATAACATGGAAATAAAGTAGATAAATTACAGAACAATAAATGGGAAATATGTATGCGTGTCTGAATCCACATAGTAATGTCGTATAGATCGATCTTTCAAGAAGGAATGAAGGGTTAAATAGTTCTGACAATTTTTGACTATTCTTGAATTTGAGAATAATGTCATCGAGAATTATTGTGAATAGATTTTGAGAGGAACACATAGGTGTGATAATTGTTTAGAAGTGCGAAATCTTATGCGAGTCACTCTAGTAAAGAAACAGTGTAAAAAGAAAAAAAATTGAGACTAGTTACTGTTTAGTAGACAGAATCACAGGACCTGAGTTTTGGATAAGGGAAAGACAACATTTTTCTGATAGAACCACAGAGTGTCTCATATTTTCAACAAATGTGCTCGCCATCGGAAAGTCCAGAATTGAGAAATCAAAAAAAGGAAAGCAAATGCAAACATTGCTCGGAGCTGATAAGACATTAAATCACAAATTCACTGATCTAAGTTGACAAAGAAAGGATATAACGAACGACATGATTGCATTAGTAAGATAATAAGATAATAATAATGCCGTGAGGTAGACCTAACTCTAAAAGAAGCAAAAAGACTATAATTACTTGTTATAAATAAGGATAATTGCAAGAGTCACAATACTGAATTTGCTGCGTTATAGATTACGTGAGTTGACACAAAAACAATCTAAGAATATAGAAATATACCACTTTCTTCATTGGGTTGAAGAAGAAGAGAAGCAGGAGCAGCAGCATAAGAATAAGAAGAAGAATAAAAAGAAGAAGAAGAAGGCAAAGAAATACGAAAAAAAGGAATACTAAAATTAGTACCATGATTAGAAGTAAACCGTTTAATCGAATTTCTTAAACTCTTTTTGAGAAAAGAACTGTTTATGTAAAGCAAATATATCATTATTATCACTTAGTTATAGCTTATATCAAATAGCAAATATATAGTACAGTATTTCTGCTCTCATTTCAAGTATGTAAGTAACAACATTTAGAAAGGTTTGAAACCAAACTACAAAATCATGAATATACGTTTGTTTAAATTTAAAACATTTTATAAATTAATTTTTTGGAATAAGTTATTGAGTATTGTTCTTGATGTCGTGAATATTTTTGTTCAAGTATTTTAATTTCGCAGTCATTACAAGGAACAAATGCGGTTTCTGAAAGGTAGTTAAATTTTCTTTGTCAATATCTTGGTATTCTTTGGGTAAGTTTATATCATGTGTATACGCCTATTACGAAAAAGGTCTCCTTCCGAGTAGGTAAACCTTAACCGAAAACAGAAAAAGTGTAACATCAAAATTAAATAGAGAGCCAATGTCGGTTCTTTTTAATGGAATATATATATATATATATATATATATATATATATATATATATATATATATATATATCATTCCAGATAAAATTTAGAAAGAAAATAGCTATTTTCAACATGTTATGTTACGACATGGGGAAATAGACATTTTCAGCATGTCATTTTAAGACACACATTGTCAACACCGTTTAAACAAAGAAGGAGGGAAAATTCTAATGCCGGAAACTTGGTCGAGTAAAAGAAGTCTTTGTGGGATATTGGCTTTTATATGGTTAAGCTAGTAATTTTTTCTATGGTAATGGGAGGCATGTGGCTTGATCATTGAGTTATTAATGGTAGGTAGGGCGTAGAACGTAACTGCTTGGCAAAATCTTAAAAAACTTCTTTTATGTGCGCTGTCCCTTCAGGACGTAAGCGATCATGATTCTCCACATCTCCCTATCCCTGGTGGCTCTTAGTATGTTTTCTCCAGTTACACCTCACAACCCCCGTTTCGTCATCCACCTGATCAGGCCTTGCAATTATGTTATCCGTTGCTTTCTTCTGTTTTCCTTTCCTTCTGTCTGGACTGTCAGTATCAAGTTCTCCAAACCCTCCTTCCTTATTTAATGTCCCAAGAACTTCAGTTATCTCTTCTTGATGTTCACTATTAATTTCCTTTTCGTTGCCATTCATTCTAGCACCTCATGGTTGATTGCATGCTCAGTCCACGATATCCTCAGCATCCTTCTGTAGAACCACATTTCCGCTGCTTCAAGTTATGTCCTCATTTTCGATTATATTGTCTAGCATTCACTACCATATTGAAGAACCTACATCACATAAAATCCAGCATTCTTTTCTTTGTTTCTTGTGAAATTTTCCTGTGTGTTAGTACTTTACTCAGCTTTTGGAATGCATCCTTTACCATGAACATTTGCCTTCGTATCTCTGTGTCTCACTTTCCATCTCCTGTTAGAACACTTCGTAGGTATTTAAATTTTTCTACTTGCTTGATTCTGGTATCCCTCATCTCTATTTGGCATTTTGGGTTGCACCTTTTGCTGATGACAATGCATTCAATTTTCTTTGTTGTCCTCTTTGTCACTCTTCATCGCTATCTTCTGTAGGAGGTCTTGTAGTTTTCTTTCCGTGTCTGCAATCACTGTATCCTCTGCATACCTTATGTTGTTCAACTTGTGGACTCTAATAACAATACCTGGGGTATCATCTAGGATCTTCAAAATATTCTCGCTGTACAAGTTGAATAGATCCGTTGAAGACACACATCTTTGTCTTACGCCTTTTTCTATGTTTGTAAATCTGCTGAAATCGTTACCTGTCCGTATGCAGGCAGTTTGCTGCCAGTAGAGATTCTTAATTACTCTGATGTCTTTCCCAAAAAGGTCGAGGCTACTGAGCATCTTCATCAATTCGCAGATCAATAAAAGATGAGTACAAAACTTTCTACATTTGTATTGGCCTTTCGGAGAGCATCCTAATCATAAATATGGCGTTCATTGTTCCAGTTTCCTTGAGAAGCCCGCACTATTCCTGTCCAATCTCTGGCCTGATTCTGCTTCTCGCTCTATTCATCAGGATTCTGAGAATCAGTTTTGTAATGTGACTCAATAAGCTTATAGTTCAGTGTAGTTCGCACTCGTTTGCACCTCGTTTCTTCGGAAGTGCTATAAATACCGTTTTGCATAGGTCGTCTGGTTATTATTCTACGATTATAAATTTCGTTTATTATGCCGGTAATTTCGTTTTTTATGTCGTATTCCTCCAGGGCTATAAAAAGCTTTATTACAATGCCGTCTGAACCAGCTGCTTTGTTTCTGTTCAGTTTGGCCATTGCAGCTTCCACTTCGGATATTAACATTTCCGGTCCATCGTCTTTCTTGTGTATTCTCGATTGTTATCTCCTGTTGCAACAAATATCTTTTATATATTGTTCCTCTCGCCTGAGTATTTCTTCTTTCTCCAATATGTATGTCCTATCCTTGAATTTTATGCATCTTGTTGAGGAGCATTTTTTTTCTCCTTTCAGTTCTCTTATCTCTTTATGCATGCCTACTTTATTGGTCCTGGTCAATCTTTCTACTTCTGCGCATTTGTTGTTAGGCCATTCTTTTTTATCCTGTCTGCATTTTACCTTATCTCTCTGTGTAGTATCCTGTGTTCTTCTCCGTTATTTTTGTCTCCTTTGCATCATGTCGAGAATCTCTTCAGTCATCCAGTCGTTTTTTCTTCCGCGTCTGATTTACTTTGGGGTAATGGTGTTTGCTGAGGTCACCATCGCTTCCTTTAGTAAGTCTCATTTTGAGTGTCCTTTTCCAATTTGTTCTTCATACATCTTCCTCACGCTGTTAGTGTATTCTTTCTGCAGGTTGAGTTCATTCACGAGCGTATTGTATTGCAGGCTTGGTGCTGTGCTGTGCTTCTTCAAAGTTTATAAAATATAATGTGCAATTTAAAATGTAATTGTCTTGAAATAAATTAAAAACTTTTGTGACTAAATGGAATAGCAGGATAATTATTTTAATGGATATATTATTCTATGATGACACATATTACCGCTTTGCGGCCTGTTGTCTGGTGTATATATATATATATATATATATATATATATATATATATATCATGCCAAGAATTCCAAGAGTTTTTATAAAATTCATTAAAATTAATATATATGTGTTTGAAGACATGCTTTCTCCAAAACACTTGCTGGAACAACGAAATAATATTTATATCCGTAAATAGTTATGTCGGAACAAGGAATTATGAATAACCATATGTTATTGTCTAACATTCTTGCTAATGTAACCGGTATGGAGATCATATTAGCATTTTTCCAGATTATTGTCTGTACGCAAAAACTAAACATCATTATTTTCATTTTTATTTCGCTACGCAGAAGATTTTGATGCTTACTGAGTGGCCCGTATCAAATTCAATGTTACATAACTGTATAAGTTAACAGGTTATTGCAAAATGGAGCACACAAGCAACCGTCATCATTATATAGGTTTTAACTTCTGCTTCTAATAAAAGTCATTCCGAAAAAAATCAATAATAAAAAAAACGCGAAATTTTCTCTGTCGATAAAATAAAATAAGAAAAAATAATTAAATCGAAAATATATATTAAATGAAAGAAGCAATTTAGAAAATAACTGAAAATTTTTCGAAAGCGCCAGACAACCTAAATAAAATTTTAAAAAATTCACCTGTATTTTACTCGGTATTTCTTTTCAATATGGCATGAAAAATGGTTGAATTGACGATTACTCTGAAGTAAAAATATATATGGAAAATAAAATTATTTAAGAACTTTTAGGATTTTTAAAATGTTTATATTTTTACTGAGTGCTCATGATTTGCTAAATGGGAGGAAAAAATATTATATCCATGAAACCTTATGACCGAAAATTTAATTAAATGACTTTTATTTGATAGATTTCTTTCCGCTTTACTAAGTAGTAATATTCATAGATGTAGAAAAAAAATTGAACAAATATTGAGCACAATAATATAAATATATCATTCAATTTTTTACATTTATTTCATATAAAATTTTTGTTAAAATTTTACAAAGCTTTCTTAAATCGTAACTCTATGTACGTATGAGTGGAAACGGAACAGCGAAAGTAAAACTAAGTTTTATTTTTAAAATGAAATAAGTGATTGACTGCCTGATACTAACCCTGGATATCTGACATGAAATACATTTCTGAGACTGAATTCCGAGCAATGAAAAATGGTACAAGTTGCTCAATCTATAAAGCTAACAGGAATTTCTTATGCACTAACGAATATATTTAACTAAGTCATTGTGTATGGAGTTTGGTGTTCAGTCGTTTCTTATATTTTTCTACTCGCAAATACTTATAATAAAATTTATAATCAATCTATTCTACCACACCCAACTATGTTTAAATATTAAGCAGACTGTACCCTCCATCATTAGTTTATTACATCTTTAGAGAAAGAAAAAAAATTTAAATCTAAACCATGAGAATTTTAATCAAATTATTTATTATTGTGTTACCGTTGACAATTAAAGATGTAACCTCATATCTGCCTTCTTTATATATAAAAACCCTATATATATATATATATATATATATATATATATATTTAACTAGAGATTGCCATTACAAGAGAGAGACCACTTTTTATATGCTTAAAACGAAATCGTCATGTCTGAGCATGAAAAAGCATGTAATTTCCACCTGTTGGTTTCAATTTCCAATTCTAAACTTTCTATTTGCTCTATTGAGCATTTTAATCTACAGAGTATCTTAAAACTATACACTGTGATATATATATATATATATATATATCGTTTCAGTAGTTTGAATTGACTAATATATATATATATATATATATATCATCCACATACAAGCCTGTTTTGCTTTATCAAGGTTCATCAGGGTGGCAAGACATCTCGTTGCATCCAGCCGGGATGAATTCCAGACCGACTTTTTGGCAATCGGAATGTTTATTCCATAACCCATAGACGCATAGTATGAGAGCAGTTAAATTTTAGACTGTTATATATATATATATATATATATATATATATATATATATATATGCAGTGTTTACATATGCTTGTCAACGGGAGGACTCAATTTATTACTAAAAAGTAACTCGTAATTCACAGAAGTGATTACTGTTATAAAAATATTCGTGTATAGAAATCTCAGTCGTAATGAGAGCATTATATATTAGTCACCCCCATGCAACCCTGTTTCGATCTATCCCAACTTATATATATATATATATATATATATATATATATATATATATATATATATCCAAAAGTTAAAGTCTAGTCGCAAGTTCATAAAAACTTACATCCTATCGGCTAATGTTAAATCTGTCTACAAAATTCCAAGACACTCATTCATCAACTATATTTACTACCCACACCACTTACTTCAATATCCAAACGGACAATTCACAAAATTTCTTCCCTTATCCCTAACCACCAACATTCCACACCCTACTCACCAAATATATGAAAAGAGGCTTTCCAATTCCTATCCATACCACCAGATCAGACATTGTAGTTCAATGCCGAAACAAATTTACGATTTGTAGTCGATATATGAAAAGTTTGTACAAGTTCTAAAATATAATTTATAATAAATACATATATATATGTTTTATATATATATATATATATGCAAAATCCATTAACACTGATATATATAAATATTTAACTTATTTGTTTAAAGATTGTTTTTCATAGATACTTGCATTTGACTAGATACTATACTTATTACAAATAAACATTATATTTTTTAATAACTTTTTACTTAAATAATTGAAGAATCTCCTGGCAGGAATTAAATCAGCGTCCCTACGGAAAAATCTCAATAGTTTTGCCGAGTCTTAGACTACTCAACTACGAAGTTCTTTCAGTTATTAAAGAATAATCCTAATTTTACTTTCTTTGTGAACAAGCGGTCTAAAACACGTCAATTGTCTGTTTTTCCTAGTTGACGCTGTTTCGGATTCTGCATATCTTTTTTTTAGTGAATCTATACTCTCTCTCTTTCGCTCCTTCTCTCTCTCTCTATATATATATTCTGAAAAATATCTACGTACTTTTAGTGCACCCTCGCTCCGAAAAACTGATTTCAAGATTTTAATTCTTCTGATTAATCACAAGATGTTGACAGAGAAATTATGCCTAAGACATATTGTCTATGAAACTTGATCTAAAAATAGCACATTTCTTCTAGTCGTAATAAACAGCCGATATATGTTTAATTTACTTCCATAGATTCGGTTCTCTATTGTTTGGAGTCACTTATTGATAAATCACCGTGCGTTTTTGCGTTTGTGCAAATGAAGTGGAAGAGCATCATTTTTATGATTTTTTTTCTGTGAGAGGAAGCAAACCGTAAATGTTGGGAACCCTACCTGCTTATTCGATCGGAGGTCTTGAGTTTTCCGATATTAATTATTTTTCTATCAAAATATCATAAATTCACAATTTAAATAAATTAATCACAGATCATGATGGTTAACACAAACTCTATATATATCTTGCAGAATGACTTGCTGTGTGTCCTACTCTGTCCTTTAATACTACTGCTACTACTTCATCTGCTGCTACTACCTCTACTACTAATAATAAGCAAACACCACCAAAGAAAATAGCTTTTTTTTACATGGCAGACTCTACATATTGCAACAAATCCTTAGAGACCTTCCAGATGTATTAAAACAATGAGCTTGAATAGAAATAAAAAAAACTATAGAGCATGAGGACACGTATAATCCTATTTGTAGTTGGAGCACTCAAATTGACTAGAAAAGATTCTTATAGATTCAATAAATATATTTTTATATTATTATTATGTCATTTTCCATCATATTTTCATTTCTGCTATCTTACACATCATCCGTAGCGTTACATAGACAAAGTTCTCCTTAGTGTGTTTGCTATACTTAATATATAATTTTTTGTATATCTCTTAAACTGTTTTTTTCCAGGGATTCTTTCAATATGTTGTTTTTTTTCACTTTTTATCATTCCAAGTGCACCTACTATCACTGGTAAACTCTTGTTTTCAATTTCCACATTATTTCTATTCAATTTCCAGGTATTTATATTTTGACAGTTTTTCAATTTCCTTGGTTGCTATGTTACAATCCGCTGGACAAGCTAAATCAATTAACAGGCAATTTTTTTTTATTTCTGGTTTTTAACAATAATGTCCGAACTATTTGCTTCAATTTTTCTGTCTGTGTAGATGGTATAATCCCAGAGAATGGTGACAACTTCTATTTCTGTAACCGGTGCAGGGTAATGTTCATACCAGTGTTTGTTCACAGATTTTCCAAAGTGTTTTCAATTTGTCCAATGTAAATACTATTATTATTATTATTATTATTATTATTATTATTATTATTATTATTAAAAACCGTTTGAGATCTTTGAAATCATTTAGAACATTAAGCTAATGTAATCATTTCTGAGTAATCTGGTATCTCAAACATCAACCCTTAATCCAAACGTCCATTACGAGAAACCAAAAAGATGATACTTATAAAATTTAATATTATTGGTATATCTGAATCTGTGCTCTTGCTAAGCATTTTGAAGTTCTCGACAAAACCTAAATCTGCAAGGTAAACCTTTTGGATTTGGCATATCCACTTCAGTCACATTTGCACCGACGTGACGTAACTACGCTGTTTCTTTTCTACAAAGATTTTCATGGCAACTGCTCTGACGAACTTTGTCTATGGTCCCACGACCACGTGAGTTTCAGTGTGCTACTAGATTGGTATCAAGGTTCCTCCCTTATATTGTAGAAATAGATAAATATAACCTGAATTTTCAGTTGAAAATTTTATTTTCTCACAATTTCCGTCCGGGTAGTTTCTATTCAATTCATTTGTTTTCATGGTAGCTACAATCTGCAAACTTTATTCAGTCACGTTCATTTTTTTAATGTTTTCTTCAATACCTCTGTTCCCAGATTATTTTTTATCACTGTAACCAGCTGCACAAAATTTTCAGTCGCGCCGTGCTTGGATGACATGATAAATTAACCTACTAATCTCGCAGAAATTTCTCTGTAAATGATTCCTACAATTATGTATTTTCTCTGCTTTTGTGGTCTCGCCTTATATTGTCATCTTTATAACAGAATCTTCCCTTCACATTATATCATTTTTTGAGATATGGTGATAACACGTACAGCACCAAGCAATGGGCCATCACAACAAAACAACATTAAGTAATTTTTCTTAATTTCGTGCAGTAGAATTATCATAATTACGCTAATTAATATTCGAAATATTTTCCCATCTTAATTTTTAATATCATACCTATTTTCAAATTCCGCAGGTGTATAAGTGTTTAGGAAAATTACTCTGAAATCTTTAGCGTAATTTTTTTTTTTAATCTTCTGGGGTAGACTGTCATCGGCAGTCTACGGACATAATCTAATTATTGTTTTATTTAGTACCGTTCAGTTACTGACCGGATGTTTCTACTAGAGGAATATGCACATTTCCCGGGACATGGGGTGAATATGCACACAAAATATCATCAACTGTCAGCCAATGTATGAAAGAAAGTCCCTTTGAAACGATGTGAAAAGACTGGTTAAGACAGGACACTGGAGAGTTAGATGCCCTTATTCTCATATTATTTTCCCACCCACTGAATCTTGTTCTTTATTTACACTCTATTATCACACACCTCTGTACACATCAGTATTCACATCCTTCTCTTACCCATTCTTTAAAAAACCCTGTATAATTATCATCATTATCTTTGCTCTCCTCCTACGTAACCATTAACTCTCTTATCATATAACTCTTTGCGCAATAGTGAAAGTACTACCTTGCTTGGGGGTAGAAGGCTTTCTATTGCTCCTTTCTAACTAGTTTGTACTTCTCACTCTTTTCAAATTAATCTTTTTACAGTTATGTAGCCCCCCGCTCATCAGTGGCATTTCTGCCTTGCTCGGGGTGAAATGATTAAAAAAAATAAAAATAAAAATACAGGAACTAGAGATGAGAATTTTCAAAAAGCAGGAACGCCAGAATCAATGAAGCAATAGTTATATTGCTTGGAGAGTACATGAGATAGCTCAGAAGCATATTTCTTTAGTAAGATGACTAGAATTCAGTCACCCCTGTTTGCTTATGGGAGTCACTTTAGAAACGATGTACGAATACAGAGATAGAAGTATAGATATATGACACAGCAGAGACTCTATTCTAGGTGGGAAATCGGATGGAGATAACCAAGAGAAATCAAACGTTCAGTTGCAAGATAATTTTTGAGAAAAACATTTCAGCCTTATCTGAATGAATGTAATGTTTCGAATTAATTGAATATTTGAGGATTGAGTTATAAAGTTCTCAGCACACTCTTGTAGAGCCACCCGTTATCTGTATAACCGAAATTGCGTTGTGCTATCAGATGCTTCATTCTATCAGCAAAGAAGAATTTACCATCATTTAGAACATCTTGCATTCTTCATGAGCAGAGACAATGAAGTGCTTATTCTGATCAGGCTTATCACTCCGATAAAGCTGAAAGATTTGATTCTTGTGAGCAGTGTCAGAAGAGCAATCAGGAGAAAATCAAGAAAATGAACGAGGTTTAATAAAAATTCCCTTGCTATGATGAAAGCAGCGAGTAACGCTTTTGCTCAGGAGGAGACCTCCTAGGGGCATTCTGGAACTGTTACTGAACTGCCACACATGATACATGCTTGGGCGATCATGTCTCGAAGGTTGACTGGGCAGAAGATTATACCGCATTAGGTTACAATTGCTTTCAGTGGTAGACTGGTTGCCTGCCAAGGCTATAGAAACCAATCTACTATTTTAGATAACTCATAACTGGAGAGTTGAGACGAATTAATACCTTTCTCAAGGGCATATGTGTATAAGTTAATGCAAAAAGTTCAACAGGTATTCGAACTCGGCTCCCTGATTTCTGGTTCCGAGCTGATATCCACTGCACCACAAAAGGGAGTATAAAAATTTTGTTCGAACTGACATCGTGAAGGAATTTAAAGTACGACTCCCAGCTTTTTGATATATCTTATATCAGAGACGCAAGCAAAGACGATCCATCAATGTCAGAATGCCACATCTACGAGTCAATGCATTCCATTGCAGACCATTTCTGCCCTGGATTTTGCATTCTGTCACATATAGAGATTCGAAATATATTTATTGTTAAATATAATAATTTTAGTTTTTCCACAATTGAATTTATCAGTTAATTTATATACGTTATATAAACAACTAAAACCTGTTGAAAATCATGAAGGGAATATTGGATAGATATTTACCGGGTGACGTTCTCTATTTCATGAGAGGAAAGTCTCTAGACAAATTCAGGAGATTATATATAACTGTACTTCGGAACGCGCTGCCATATAATTTGGTGTGTTATCGATTGATATCTGTGGGATATAAAAATAACAATGAAAATCGGATAAAATTTTACAAAATAAACATCAATGAATATTTGGAAAATTCTCTCAAAACGTAATAAGATTATTTTTCTAAATCGATATCTAGCGTCGTCCAACAACACTTACCGCCTCTAGTTAAAAAATATACAACAGCCAGAAAATCAATATTTATATAATAGAATGAAAACAGTGCAAAATATATATTGAATATATCATTATGTATGTAATTTTATTATATATATATACATATATATATATATATATATATATATGTGTGTGTGTGTGTGTGTGTGTGTGTGTGTGTGTGTTTATCATACATATAAGATATATTTTATTTACAATAAAATTAAAACTATTCAGTAGAAATCTTTGCACACCCTAAGAAATTGAAACGCTCGACATAATTGACAGTTATTATACACATAAATACACCGTAGTTGATATACGCTGCTATACGCTATCGTTACAAAAGCCAGACAAGATTAAAATTGGAGTGTGGTTGCCATTTTCATGTTGGTGTTTTCCTGTCTGCACCTGCTTAACGTCAAAGATTTTAAGAAATCTCGTGGTTAATAATTTGTTTTCACACTAAAACTACATAGTTTCAGTATACGTGACTAACCACTTGTTTCTTTAGTGTCACTTCCATGAGATGTCGCGAGCACCTCCTTTCTGTACTATTATTTCCATGGCGTGAGGTGGGTCATTTCATATTCTACAATTAATTTCAAGACATGTGTTCTAACGATCTCCATTCCATGTTAATCCTAGCCATTATCTTTACAAATGCAAACCACTATTTTACATAAACAGAAGTGAATCATCCCCATTCGCTTCGTATTCTATTTGTAAGAAGTATGTTTCATTCGATCAGAATCGGACCAAGAACTGTTTGCTCTCGGCAAGGTTTATTCTCAGTCATTACAACTGCGGCTTTTCCACGTCTAGAGTTAAACCTAATTTTTATTCTTCATAACCAAATAAACTTCACTTACTGACCTTTCTAACATTATGCTATAATATTTAGCTAACCTTTACCTGAGTTGCTTTTGGCCTTGTATTGTTGAAAATTATTATTAAAACATTTAAAATATCAAGTGATTTCACAAAGTAAATTGTATGATTTAAAGATAATTTACAGTCAGGTAATAATCCATATGAAAATGTCTCTCGGTTTTGCGTTCATTCATGTACTCAGCTTCCACACTGCTACCTTCATATTTTTTATTCTTCTCATCACCAAATTATATTTGTGATTTAATATTGTTATATTCTTGCGTTCCTTCAAGGCTTGCATTTGGCGTGTCGTTTAAAGCACGATAACTCGGCTTTATATTACAAATAAAACATCAATAGATATTTTGAAATGCCATCTCTCATAAATCTTCTTGGCTTACAGTTATAAATTTTGCACAGGAAACTACTGTGATCAAGATGAAAATCTAACCACCTGAAAACATTATTAACAACAGAAGCATGTATGAGTATAAGGATGCGTGATAACCTAAAGATATGTAAAGACGAAAGTACGTATAATTTTTTAATTACCCTCATATAAGCTTACTCTTTCTTTATACTAAACATAAAACTTCTTATCTACTAATATGGTTAATATGACATAGCATTCAAGCGCTATTCTGTGGAGACACATTACTTTTGTAACAAATCTCTTCTTCATCGATGAGATTTTCCAGAATTCTCTACCAGACAGGAAAAATAATTTCTGTGTGCATGCGGCTCTTTGTTTTAGACGAAATATCCTAGTTTCTTAATATTTTGTTTAACTTTAGGAAATCATCGTTCACAATTCTAAAATAACTTCTGGTTTTGGTATTTTCTCTTGAAAGCATTTACGGATATTTAAATCATATCGTTGCAATAATCTAAAGAATTAAGTCGTCTTAAGTTTGTTTAAAATAAATATGTGAAATCGACTCATCTTCTGTAATCACGTTGGAAAAATAGTATATGTTAACATTGTTCCCATTCTGCGCAAAATGTAGATACATTCTCAATGACCACGTATTAAAAATCATAATCTTATAATCGTAGTAAATATAGTAACCTGTTGATTTCTTTTTTCTTTGGTTTATACTGTGTCGGAAAATTCACAAAGTAGTTGCTCAAGGTTTGGTTTATATAGAAATGTTCTCTTACAAACATCGGGAACTACATCTTGTCTGGATTAGCACTAAAATTTAAAAAAACAATAATGCTGTACTCAGGGATTTTTTGTAAGTGGAAATAGAACATTCCGATCCTTAAAATTTTGCTGAAATTTATGCTGATCAGTCCATTCAAAAACTTCTTAGAGATGCCACAGAAATAAGTCTGAGAGAATGCCATCGCTATACACATATTCATTTTCCTCATAATTTGAGAAATTGCTTTATTTAAAATGATAGTATCATAGGTTCACTCAGCTTTCTCAACGGTTTGAATTTAGAGTTTTCATTTTTTTAGACTTGTTGCAATCCATGTTTACAATAATAACTTTAACTTATTTTGGGGGAGGAAGTTATACTGTTTTATTCCTTTCTGAATAGGATTAGTTCAAAATGTAAATCAAACTGAAGCTGAATTCGGCTTGTCTCATCAAATCTCTGTGCCGACAACCCGTACACTATGCTTTAATAGAATATGCAGTACTTATCTTAACTAAAGAATCATTCATGCTTTCTATCATTTTGCCATCATATAGCAAATTCTAAAACAAAACCAAATGAACTGAAAAAGCTTTGTACTTACTAATATTGAAGAGTCACATTCTGTTATGATTTTACACACGCACACATATGTATAAAGGAAAATATAGATAGTTGCATTTAAGAGGCCGATTAAAATATTTGAGAGATCAAAACAGTAGTATCACTAATAATAATAATAATATTCTTTATATCAGTTGTTCTTTAGACTAAATAAAAGCACGTTTAGATAAGCTTTTGCAGTTGGAATTTTCAGACACACCTGACGAAAGACGAAAAATAAGTAATGATGTGGGACTTCATATAATTTATTGTTTTTTTTCTTTCATTTGTTTCATTACCATCATAAATTTGATAGTTTTGGCTAAGTTCTTCACCACGATTTTGGATGTGGGACGTTTGTGGAAATATTTTGGTAAATTGTATTCTCTGAACCGCATGTGTCTAAATATATTTAAACACACACACATGCATATATATATATATATATATATATATATATATATATATATATATATATATATATGTCTGGGTGTGTATAAATCACATTATAAAATTTTAAAATATACGAGTGCCATGCTATATAATTTTCTCATTGGTACATGTTACTTGTGCTTATTTGATATTGCATCTTTCAATAAGGAAACACTATCAACTATCCTTCTTAAAATTCATCTATGAAAATTTACCACATTATGATTAAGTTCCGATTCTGTTCTTCAAAGTTTATTGGTTCAGTAACATTGAAGAATCAGACCCTGATGATGAGAATGTTATTGTTAGCACAGTTGAGAAAGACAGTGGCAATAATTATCCTCTGTATTCTTACTGTTTGATCAAGAAGTATGTAGTGATTTAATCAGTGATCTGACTTTTCAGCAGTATTGGTGAATTTCACATTCTAGACCATAGGAGAAAATATCCTTAAGAAAGAAACAAAAGTAACAATTTATAGCAATACATGAGCTGAATTTGTTTCCTATGTGTATGAAGAATGGTTTCTATGAAAAATGCATTCTTTTTAAAGCAGATATATTGGCGAATAAAATGAGTGTGTATATGTTTCAATAAACATTTAGGGTTTTACACAACAGGCTATGTTATATTTGTCATAGTATAAAGGATGAAATGATCGATTCAAAAAATGTGTGAGAAATAATGGAATGTCTGAATATTTCATAATAGAACTAATTTTGTATTCTTCTTCGAAGTATGGTATCAATTCTCTTTTTACAGAACATCGTTTCGATCTCTACATTGTGAGTAAGTTTAAACAATGAAGGCTATTTATTTTGCTAATCAGCATTCACTTTCATTATTTGTCTCTACAGCAGCTTGATAAACTGTCATATTAAACAAAAAACACTTCAGACGAATTATCATATGAAAGAGTACGTTCATTCTGGGTCAGGTGAGGCCAACTGAGTGAAAAAAATAATAATGAATGAGCAATGTTCATATGTCAAAATAAATAGAATTAAATATATAAATTGGCGTGCAACTATTTGCATAGAGTAAAACACAAATGATCTATCAGAAGAAAAATATACAATATATAACTATTAATTCCAGTAATGAAAGCTTATAATATATTATTAAACACAGCAAAGAGTGTCCATCCAATTTGATCCTCTTGCAGCAAAAGACATTTCATAAAATCGAAGAAACACGAATACCCGAGTTTTAATAAATATCAAGGATAATATATATATATATATATATATATATATATATATATATATATATATAGTTAGAGAGAGAGAGAGAGAGACTGAGAGTGAGAGAGAGATTTTAGAAATAGTACAAACTAATGAGTATACAGGCAACTGTGTGTAGTATTTATTTTTATGAATGATCGATACTTAGTAGAGCATATACATAGTAATATTTCTATTATTAGTTTATAATTAAAACATAGCTTACTACAACCCAAAATCAGTTGTTCGTTGGTAGTATCTCATTATTAACCACTTGTCAGGCTGTCAAATCTTTTTTTTCTATTTGGAATCATTATATACAGAATCTTAAAAACAACACAATTTTTACCAAATTCAGACACTATTTTTAGAGTGTCTGTTTTAGTAAACCATTAGAAAGTCAGGTCATAATAGATACGAGAAATTTGATTGTAAGGGTACAAGTGGCGAAGCGACTTGTAGAAACTTACGAGTCAGCCGTTTTCTATGCCAGTGATGAAGTGAATTGAATGATAAATATGAATCATTTACCAAGTCTGAAAAATTACTGTGTGTCATTGTAAAATAGATACAGGATTTTTTAGAAGTTATTTTTCAAAGGAAAATAGTGAACAACTGAATATGACGCGGTTGTTTATTACACTGAAAATACACGTCAAACATATGTAGTTTGAGTTGTAGTTTAGTTACTTGTTGTTCCACCCGTTAAGGCATAAAATATTAATAATCAGAATATAGGAGAATCAATCATTATATTCTAGGGTATATATTATAGATGTCAAGTCATATAATATTAGGAATAATTAACCATATTTTATGGTACATTTTAGACTAGGATGAAAAAATTGAATTTAATTCGTCATGTTTATCGAGCAACATTACTTTTCGAAATTTGATAATATGTCATTTTCTCCTGTAACATAGAATACATGGCCCATGTAAAAATTTAGTTGTTTTTATTATTTATTCGGTTAAACCAGGAGGTGAAATCATTGGTGCTAATCCATTGAGTTAATCCGAGGCGTATTTTAAATTTGAAGTCGATACTTTAGATGATGATTTTGCTGATTTTACCAATTTCAGGTCATTTGGGGTTGATAACCCTGGTGGCGCAGATCATCTCATAATGCGGTTTATGATATTCTATGCCAGTGATAATGAAATGCTACTTAAATAATTACTTAAAGAGAATCCTGTAGCTGTTTCAAGTTGACACTCGATAAATTTTCAGACTTGCGTACCGCAACATATGTATGTTGCTCTACGCAATATATGTATAATTTCCACAGGCATGGAAAACATCTGGGTCTTAAGTCATTTTAAGTTTCTATCCCACCTTTACTCTTACAATAAAAGTTCTCCGATACATCATGACCAGAGTTTCTATTGGTTCACTAGAAAAAACACTCAGAAAATTTCCCCACCTTAACTGTCTGGGTTTGGTAAAAATTGTGTTTATTTTAGATTCTATATGTAATGATTCCTAAGGAAAAAAATATTTTACTGCCTGGCGTTATTACGGAAACACAACTGTTCATGTGTTCCAGTAAACTTTTTTTATTATAAACTTTTAATAAAATATTACCATACATATATATATGGTAATATATGTGGACAGATTAGTTAAAAGGAGAAAACTAAATCATAAGGAATTTATATGGCACATTGATCCAGAAAAATATACCCCAGCGATCAGACTAAACGTTTCGGTTCTAAATTTCAATCACTTGAGGAAACCCCAGATCGTACAACGGCCGAATTATAATAAATACGCCAATAAAGATGAAGAAAACAGTCCGACCAAGATAAATAACATATATATATATATATATATATATATATATATATATATATATATATATAAACAAATTATTATAAGCACAAGATTTTATAATGGTAAGAAATAAATTTAATTTCATACTTACAGGCATTTATAGATGATAGAATGACAATAGATGGTGTAAAAATAATTTCGTATTTCTTATTTTTTATACCATCTCTTGTTATTCTATCATATATAAATGCCTGTAAGTATAAAACTGACTTTTTGTCTGGCCAAATATATATATATATATATATATATATATATAATTATTTTGAGAGCTGGAAATTTATCTTTCAAATAAAAATGTAATAAAAACTCAAATTAAATTGCCGGTTCTTTTGTTTTCTTTTCGAATCCTCAAAAATAGTGAACAGTTTCGGTTATCGTCCGATTTGCACACCGTCTTATTTTGCCTGTGGACAACTGGGATTCCAGTCACCTGTAATCTGTTTTTATTATAGGTCGTTCTCAATAGATCCATATGTTTTAGTAGCATTATCACATTTCTTGGTATGAATTTGTGCAAAATTAAAATGTGACTGAGTTCAGGAGACAAAATATAGTTTGTGAAATAGTTCGTTCTATCGTATTTACAGAAAAGAAACAATGTTTCAAGCAATCTCTCTCCTTCTGCACCCTTACACCCACTTTTTCTCTTCTTTCCATATATATATGTGAATGTGTGAGGGTGTTTTTTTTGTGTGTCTCTACGCACGTGTGTGTGTTTTTGTGTGAGTTAATCCTATTAATTTCATTAGTAATCATGTTGTGAAATTTTTAAGCATTTTTCTAATGTGCTTTCTAAAGTTATTCCATCACAAATAACCATTTAAACGTTTGACTTACTTTAAACAGATAACCTTATAGTAGATTTATCGATTCAGCAAAATCTGAAGTAGAAGACATGACATGCCCTTAAGCTTTCGAAGCCACAAATCATAATTGAGAAAAATTTCACTCGGACCATAAAAAATAATAAATGAATTGTGTCATGGCGGGAATGAAATTCGTGGCGCCAATTTTGATATTGCTGCAGTATTTTTCTTTCTTTCTTTTGGTGGTCTTCATTTTTCACACCTCATTCGATATTCGTGAAGTGGTGTTGTTAAGCGCCCGTCAACTTGGGATAGGATCCAGAATGGCTTTTAGTGTCGAATCTATACTCCTTCATATGACATGAGAATCATATTCCTTTCAAGAAGATTTATTGATGTTTGTCGCAAATAAACTAGATGAGTTGATGTTATTGACATTTCGAAATTACCTCGAGCTAAAATCGACAAACTTTCAGCGTGATTTTCTTGACGAAAATGTTATAAATATCAGTAAGAATAAATAGTTAATCTTTAGTTGTACACTAAACAATCTTAAACACATTCGTTTTTTGTATCATGTAATATAATTTTCTTCAAAAGATACTGCAAGCATAGGGCTATGTTAGATTTCTTTAATCTCCTTATTTTTGTCCTTAGTTTACATAAAATTGGTATGTGGTCACTACCTCAATTGGTACTTGGTTAGGCTTTGCTGTAAAGAACTGCATTTATTAATCTCTTTTTCATAGTAGTATAATTCATTTTGTTTTTAATTTCTTCTCCTTAATATTTCCATGAACATAGCCTTCTTGGGGGCTCTTGGAGCTAGGTGATGATAGGCCTGAAAAATAGATAGAGGATCGAGGTTTGGGAGAGATTCCAAGAAGAATAATCTAAAGGAGCGACAAATATTCTTGACAATATTTCTTGAATCTGCTTGAAAGAGCTGACATAAAGATCTTCTCTACGATTTCAAATATTTTGGTATTTCTGGATAACAAGTAGGCTCATGAAACATTTCTTACCAAATCGCCTAAATAATTTCCTTTTAAACGGATAAAACTCTAGAGCATTTCACATTAATGAAGTGGTCTCTCAAAATTCTATTTTTGAATATATATATATATATATGATTCTCCTAATATGGTATTTATGGTGATGATACAAAGTTTTAGTCAGAATTTCGATAAATCCAACGAAGATAAACTGTTAGATACTCTCGAATATGATAACATTACATAGGGCATAAAATGGTTTGTATGTATTAACGCCTAAAAATTAATATATTCAACATTTTTTCCATTTAATCACAGGAGGAAAATTTTCTGATTTTCATCTGCTTTGCTGATGGTAACCTCTAGTAACGCATTTCTCCCACCTTCTTAAACTCAGTTTTTCCACTAACATGAAGTGTAGAGGCTCTTTTGAAACACTTTCCATATCTAATGATAGTTGGATCAATCAGTCGCTTGATAATTTTTCTCGTCATTATCCGTCTAGCACATTCATACGTCTCTCATTCGTTCAGGTATTTGATATCTAATATATTTGTTCTTCTATATATCTCATGATTCTCAACAATATCCGATCAAGAGACTGTAATATAATTGATCGGATCCGGACATCTCAATATTAGTTACTTTCCCACCACTGTGATTTGGCCTAAGTACACTAGTACATGAGTTTTCAGGGAGTCCGCAAGGATAAGATAAGGAGTACGTAGATTAACTCATCATGTTAAATTCAAAGTATACAATTTCAATGTCTCGATATGTATTTTTACTTATTAATGGTATCAAATGAAATTTAAATTTATCATTTTAAATAAGCTCAAAACCAGTTTTTACTACGTTAATGGAAAACTATAAGCGATTTTGTTGCATAGAGAGTTTGGACCAATTTGAAGAATATGAGTACAGACTCAAAAAACAATTTTTGGGGGCATTAATAATAATATTTGATTTAATTGAAATCAGCAATATTAACCGACTTTCAGATTCACATTATTTTTATTGTAAATTTTAAATTCTAAGTTTAACAAATCATTAGATTTAAATTAATATAAATTAATTTAGATATGCAAATGAGGAAAAGACATGAAAGCTACAAACGTCAACACATAGACAAATAGATGAGTATACACATATCCACTGGGATACAGCCATATATAGTGATTGATGTGCGCATTCAATTATAATAACACAAATTTCAAAATTTTGTTTTTATCAAGTTGTCAATTTGTCCATTAAATTTAGAAGCTAGGTTAGGAAAACGAGTGAAAATATTAGACACTTAACTTTTGGCATAAACATACGCAAATAAGCGCAGGTAATATTCACACAGAAGCATACGCGTATATATAAACCCGCAAAGACAAATATATATATATATATATATATATATATATATATATATATATATGTGTGTGTGTGTGTCTGTGTGTGTGTGGATAAACATACATATATATATGGACATTTGAACATATATACATACACAAATACAAATATATACGCAAATATATAAAACCATATATATATATATATATATATATATATATAAGTTATAGACATAAAAATAAGTATATACATACATACACATCAGCAACTAAAACAAAATTCCAATATGTCTGCTAGTACAAAACAAAAGAAATGTACACCTATATAATCCGGCACCGATCATCGAGTCAATATTTGACAGACCCCAATCTAGCAAGTACCATCCGGCCAATTCCCAACATGCTTCCCTACAGCACCGACCGTCAAACCAACACCTAATAACCATGATTTTCCAAACCCAAGCCATACAGTTTCCGAACATTTTCCTAATACCCGACCCCACGACAACCGATGTCGGGCAGAACACCCCGCAACAATGCAACCTGCCAATCAATATGATAACAAATGGCGAACAAGATATCCAGCAACTAGAACGTCTAGCCCGAACAAATCAACCCATCAAAAAAGGCAGTTAAAAGATTTTCTTTAATTTCTCAATATTACAATTCGGATTTTAATTTAAATAGTGAACTATGTTTACAATAACAGTGGGCTCATTTCTTTGGTTTAATATTATCAATAAATTTGATAATTTCTAAATTTTCGTTAAGACAGATGTAGCAAAGTGCACTGTTTTCGGGCCCTTGTAAGGTTTTATTTTCCATTCAATATGGACGGTTTATCTTTTTCTTTTAAAGACCAATATTACTTGGATAATTGACTGCTGAATTTATAAGAACTATTGTTGAAAGGCAATTTGTGTTGATACCAGCGAGTTTTGTACGAATTCTTAATAGAAGCGATATCAACATTTATAGTATTAGGATTTTAATTATGGAAACGGTACAAAGAAAACTATGCAGCTAACTAAACAATTATTATGCAATGGACAATTTATAGGATCTTTACAATTACATCCGCTGGAATTATTCTTTTGTCCTTGGTACGATCTATTTGAGTATTGTAATTTACCGTGTTTTTTGTATCATTATACTTGTTGAAGACTTTGTTATCATTTTTGAAATTCTTTTTTAATTAACCGTGCTACTATAGCTTAAGTTGAGCGTATTATCATTAAATGTTTTGTTAAGAAGATTAGTTTCAAGAGGATGTTTGCTAATCGGGTTTAAGAATTTTTGTCCTAATTTAGTTTTAACCATCATATTGTAGAGAGAGGTAAACCAGATGCTATTTGTAGATCTGTTTTAGTTGTTACTATTGCCAGTAGGGTTTCTGAATTTGATATCAGTAGACCTATAAACGTTGTTTTAAGGGTAGAAGTATTAAATTTGCTATGCTGATAAAAATTCCTTTGCTAGATAAATTGTTGTTGTGACTAGATTCAACAGAAGATGTCATATGTATAATAACTGAAGAAGGATGGTTAGAATTAGGATTTAGGTCTGCGATCTGTCCATGATTAGAGTATTTCTACCCCCATATGATCTCGTGCCACTGCATTTTAGATTAAGCTCCTTCATATAATCCAAAAAAAAGAATCGACAATGTTATTATTCCTGATATGGGGGTTTGGTGGTTTTCCGCCGTCGTTACGCTGCTTCTACGTGCAATTTTTAAAATAAATAAATACTTTCATGATAAATGAAGTGATGAGTTCTTTGCGATGATACCTACCCGTTTTGAATTTAAGCACAATGCTATGCTAGTGTCGACACCTCATTAATTTGGATATCATATGTATATAATTAGTTGTAAGTTCTATGAAAAGTTTCTTCACACGCATTTCAAACCAAATTTAATCTGCAAAAATTTATGGATTGTCAATCGCTTTATCTGTCTTCCTATTTACATTTTTGTGCTCGCTATAAATGTTTCTCTTCTTACTTTTTTCGAGCATTTTAGCGGTAATACTAATTCAAAATTCTAAAATGGGTAAACTTTTGTGAGACAATCATCACCCAAAGAGAAATAAGGTCAGAATTTAGATATTTTAACCATATTACTAAGATTCTCCTGGATTAATACCAACATTATCCAGGCTTTTACCAATCCTTCCTCGATATATTTGGTGACTATTGCCGTTGCCTAGCGGAGTTTCATGTCAACACAAAATAAAATGGTCGGTGATGATGGATATTATTGTGTTACCGTCTTAATAAACTCTCTGAAGCAGGCACATGTGAGCCGAAAGTTTAGAACCAAATTAATAAAAAATTATCCAAATGTTGGAGAATTTTTGTCTTTATATTCAACTGAAATTAAAGCCAAATGACGACGTTTAGAACGACTCATGATTAAACATAATATACATTCATTTTCTCTTATATTTAACAGTATATGTTTAAAAAAAAATATATGTGTGTATGTGTGTGTGTGTGTGTGTGTGAATTTAAGATATGCATTTTTAACTCGTTATAAACAGAGAAAACCCTATCAATCTCTTATAAACAGAAAAAATACACACATATACATATAAAAGTATGTGTGCTGTGTGTGTGTGTTATTAGAAAAACATATTTTAAATGAAAAAAGAAGTTTTAAAAATTATTTCTAGAAAATACGCATCAGTTTTAAATTTTTCAAGTTAAGTGGTTTAAAGCTTTGTTTTTACTCTCAAATTCTCGTTTTTGAAATTTTGTTTTAACATAATTCAACTTGCAATTTATTTTTTCTTTATATACGGGTTGCGATAGTAAAATGGCCACATATAGATCCGCACATGCGCAGTTTTATGTTCTTGGATACCGTTATAAATTTAGAAGCTGTGTGCTTTTCTACTTGGCATTGTCGCCATGAGCTTCAATAAGAATATTTCAGAGTGTTTTATTGTTAGTTTGACGACAGTTAAAAAAAATAATTGAAAGACTTGAATGCTGATTATCAATTTTTTTAAGGATCACTGTGATAGTGAATTTATGCTCACATTCCTCTTCTCACAGAATCTCTAAATAATCAGAGAAGCCTTTAGCAAGTGCTTTGAAGAGGTAAGTCTGGGTTGGGTCAAAAGGGTAGTTCCTGAAATAAACATATGTCCGGCAACAAAAACATTACTATGATTCACAATCAGAAGCCTCCAGATATGGCTGTCAGACAATTTCTGCGACCACAAAACACCTTACATCTACACAACTAACGACTCAGACTGCAATTGTTATTTCTGGAATAAAGTTAAGCGAGAGACCAGTATTCCTTTTATCAACAAAGATGAACTGAAGGCACAACTTGCGTCTAGGGAATATAGGTAATTTATGAATTCGTATAAAGGATTGCGTCTTTAATGTTAAACGTCCTTTTATGATGTTGTTTAGATTCTACTCGCAATTATTAACATGGATATATAGAGATAGAGAAAACTGTTGTTTTTGGTTGGAAAAGAAGTTACTAAGTTAACAATCTCAGACCGATTTGACTGTCAGTAGTATATTTGCAACTAATTATTTTGATAGTTTTATATAATTATACCTTGAAAAACTAATGTAAAAAATATATTTGAAAAGATTTTAGAAGAGACTCGTCAATTTCTTAAAAGAAAATCATAAAAAACATTTACTTTAAAAATAAAAGATATATTAACAAAAATAATAAGAACCTCCTAAATTTTTTGAAACAAATGATCCTTTCTTTTCAATAACTTTTTGCAGCCTATTGTCAACATCTTATGTTAGATTTTCAATTTTATAGCCTGGTAAGTTGTTTGCAGCAACTTTAATTGAGGTCACACTAGCTGTTAAATTGCCTTCCATTTGAATAAATATCTCTCTTGAGGATGCAGGTTCTCAATGGGATTCAAGTTACAGTTATTTGAAGGCCAGTCTATGAGAGAATCTTCAACAAATCCCTTTGCTTTTAACCAGAAATTGGTAAACTTTGATGCAGGACTTGGTTCGTTGTCTTGCATAAAGACCGTAGATCTACGCTTGGCTAAAGACTGTTTATAAAGCCAGTCAAAGAAATATTGCCTTTTAAAATCACAGTAACATTTGGAATTTATTTTAACCCTGTCTTTCACTTTAAATTGACCCACGAGCTCATTACCCATAATCACAGCCCATATCATGATTTCACCGCCGACTTGTTGGTGTTTAAAATTTTTCTTGGGTCATGTTGCTTGCAAATCTATCCTCCAGCCTCATCTATCGGTCATATCGAGGGTGATTGTTGATTCATCAGTTTTCATGTATTTTTGCCCACTGCAATCTTCTTACCTTATCTCTTTTTTTGTTAAAATGAGTTTCTTTATTTTATTTTTTACATCAGTAAACTTCCTTAATGATTGTTTTTCTTGACATCATAGGAGCTCCAGTTGCCTCAAATTTGAACGCACTTGACGCTTGGGTTTCTTATAATTTCTTTTCAGATATGTGATAGGTCTCCGCTAAATTTCTGAATTCAGCCTGACCCTTTTATTCCTTGGTTGAAGTCCCATTTGATATATTCTTTTTATTGTGCAATGATCCCTTTTCAAATACTTAGAAATTTGATGCGAAGACTTTCCGTTGCTAATTTATTTGATTATATACTTCTTTTTATTCGTTGTTAGTTCTTTTTGACGAGACATAATACTAAATTCTAATTCTTGCAAATAATCTTTTGACACTGCAAATTGCTATAATGACGGAAAAATATTAATATGAATCCGAAATTGAAAATTGGGACTTAATTGCTTTCATGCTTACTCGCTATACATTATAGTACAAATTATTTTATTGGATAGCAGATATCTATGAATATTACCTAAAATATTTGACAATACCTCTGTTGCATAAAATCTCTAGACGCAGTTTAGAATATTGCAGTTGTCCTTAACTTAAAGAAGCATACAGTTTAGAATATATGCAGGAGATTCCAAAATCGTATAGAGGCCGTGGGTGGAGCCAGTGGCAACTTTATCGAATAAAATTTTGCTCTTTATTATTTTAAGATTTATTTGTGTAATTTTTATATATATATATATATATATATATATATATATATATATATATATAACTGTTAAAATGTCAGTGTTATTTACATTTTTTGTAATTTAGACGACAAATTATTTATTGATTCCTGCATATATTTATTTATAATTGCAATATTGTACATTGATTCACTTCGAATTTTGCAAAAAACATCTGTTACAATGAAATAGACTGGCCGTATATTAATTTTAGCATATTTAGAGACGGAGCGTATTTCCTACGACTTCGGTAATGTATATTATAATAATTTTGCATTTGAACGACATTTCCTATTCAAAAATTGTGGTTGCGACACTGAATATATTGCTCAATTATATGTCCTTTTATATAATTTTGAGAATTTTAATGATGTTTCGCTGGCATAGTTCGTGGTAGACATTGTATATATTCCCTGGGGTTAACTTCTGCTTGTGATCTAATAGTAGCAATGTTTTGTCTCTATTAATTTTTAATTTTTTAACAGAATGTTAAATAGATTAGCTATAATATGCTTACTTATATTAATTAAACATTTGTGAAAATGTTTGTACATAATGTAATTGTTAAAATTTTTATATTGATTTTTGTAACGTTGACTTTTTGTTTGATTTGGTACAAGTTTCTTTTAACATTGCATATTAAATAAATTCGATAATGTAAAAGGTTTAAAAGCAATTTTTATACTCATGCATATATTCTAGCCTGTGAATTAAAAATAAATATTAAAAAATACACTTTAAAATAATCATATTGTTATCTACTATATATGTTCTACATATATATAGCGGATTTTTTTGTTCATATATTATTGAACACACACACACACACACACACACATATATATATATATATATATATATATATATATATATATATATATATATATTAATTTAAATAAAGCTACACAATAGATATATCAACGGTTCGGTTTTCATTTTAATTCGGAAAAATATTAAATGTATATTCATCAATGGAATTGATGGCGACATCATAATTAGACAGACATCGTAAAAAGTTGAGGCAAATTCATCGAATGTTTTAAATAATTAATATAAAAAAATATATTTTTAATTTGCCTCCTAATAAACTGAGATGTTAAGATTTTCATTCATATTAAATTTCCTGTATTTATAAAATGTTTTTTTTAAGTGTATCACAAATTGTAAATATATTTTTTTCAATGGGTTAATACAATATTCTATAATTTTTTTGTGTTGTTATGTCATGAAACACATGAAATAAACACAAAAATGATTCTGCAACTATTCCATTTGTTTCCTTTATAGACTTCTCATATTTCTTGATAATTTTATTTGATTAGTTTAACTTGATCTTCTCGACATTTGATATCCGAGGCTTCCTGTTTCGATTAATGCATTTTAATTCAATATACCTTCAGAATAGAAACAGCAATTAGTGTCCACAAAATATTCCATTTCCTTTTCTTTTTTAATGATAAGAATAATTCAAAAGAATGGATGATTGAAATCAACTTATCTCCGTGAATGTATTAAATCTTCTAATTATGACATTTTTATGACTTCACATTTCAGGATAACATTGACCATAGTTCCGTACAAAAAAAAAATGAACCTGTAGATTATCAAGACAAGCTAGAGAAAGCGATTACATGCTAGGCTAGATTGGTAGAAAAATATATGTGCAATATTTGTCTTAGGGTCTAAATAAAAAGTACACGTAAAAGTATAGACCATTATACAAACCCGGTTGGCTTATTTATTTTTTGCGAAGAAAAACATCATGCTACAGTACATACCCGGTACGCTTAGAGTCACATTATTGGTTCCTCTACATGATTAGAAAGGTATTAGATTCAAAATAAAATCGAATTTTAGGCAAAGATCTGCCGTTAAAATGATAAAAATATTACAGAGAAATAGTATCTTCAATCGCATGCACATCAGAAAATATTTGCGTAAAAAGGTCCATCAATGGTTATCAAAATAATATCGCATTAATTCAGAATTCACGTTTCTACTAAGGGTGACAGAAGATTTCAATGCCGAGATTGAAGTCTGATTTTCAATAATTACTTAGATAATTAGCGTAACAATATATCTAATATAATATACTGTACAGATTTGTCAATCAAACAGACATAATTTCGCAAGAATTAAAATTATTAATATGTAATAGAATTTTTATCGCATGTGAAATTTAATGTTACTTTTTCAGTAGGTTGGATAAAATAACCATTAATTTTTACGTTCTTTTCTTTCTAGATTACTCATTATCCTTGTAAAATGCGTTTAAATCAAACCTAAATCATGAACAGCATCATGGAAACATTGCACAAATGCTATTTTTTATTGGAGGTGACAATAAATTATATTCCCCTCCACAAAATAATGTTTTACATGACTAGACATCAACATGTTTTAGATAGATTCGATCGGGAATTTTTCCCTCGAAGATTCCAGTCGATGACAAATTTTCCGTAATATTAAGCAAAAGTAAAACTTGTCGAAAAAAGTCCATAGTAAATATCACGATAATACTCACTTCAATACTAAAATTCATTGCCGAAATCAGAAAATGGGAAAAAATTCTTCATAACGTCTCTGATCATCTGACTTCTTGTTAATTAAAGATTAGATCTCTGCTCACTACTGACTGTCAACCAAACTAACCCTGGATTGTATAATAAGGATAGTTGAAAAGTTTCCTTTTGTATTCATATCCAACGTAAATCACACTATTTAGCACACTATAAACAAAGGACAACAGCAGACCAAGTTAGGTCCAAGTTTGGAGGAAGAAGCATTGTTTTTATCATAACATGCGAATACAAGATGAAGCAGTTCATTAGATGCATTTCGTTAATTGCAAGCGTTTACAACAAAGATTTGGAAAATCCTCAACTTTAAACCGTAAAAGCTTGTTATTTGTATACGATATGCTATACAACATGTAAGTGCAGATAAAAAATAGAGATAAAAATAACCATTACACATTTTAATTCGTGTGTTGATATGCTTCGGATTAGCCCTTTTCTGAAGCTAAAATTCATTCAGAGTGATTTCCGATGTTGAAACCATTCCTGAAAACCATTTTTGGAATAGACGCATTTTTGCTCGTCGCATTACCTGGGATTTCATTTGATCCTGGAAATCTTATCACTTTCAAGTAGGATTTGATTTTTAAGAAGTTGAATAGTTTCCAATAGGTTGGAATGAACAATACTGTGGTTTACGGGTATGGGTAATATAGTGCGTTGCCAAAAACTGCTTCACAGGCCAAGGACACTGATAGATCTTCAGTGAAGAGGTCAGAAGACTAATTTACGCACATTGTTATAAAGTACAGCTGCAAATAAAGACGGAAACTCAGAATATTATAATTTGAAAGAAATATTCGATAAGCTGTATCACTACCAACCGGCTTCATTGTGGACACTTTAATACCGTTACACTATTCTCAGATCCGATAATATTTTTTCAGGCTACGTAAATTTTAAGACAGTCAGGAGAATAAGATTTTGCAGTTATGTCAATTTTGCTGCACTCTAATGATTATCTTAACATTATTGTTTTTATCATAATTTCAGATTGAAACGGGAAAATAATCTATTAGCTATGAATATATTAGAACTGAGATAATTTTGTGGATATTACATTTATAGAGACTATATCAATTGCACCACAACGCTTATCGGAGATTAATTAATATATAGCGGGTGAATAATCCAAATAACCCGTATTTTGGAACATGTGCAAGTATCGTGATACTTTGCACTATATGTAATTACTTCTGTAATCTTGTTAAATATTACTTGAATAAAATGAATCATGAATTCACTATATATATATATATATATATATATATACGATGTATCGTTGAAAATTAAATGAGTCTGCGAGTGAAGAAACCGGAGTGTATGAATCGGAGAAAGTTAGACTTAATGTAAGAATTGGGATTATGTAATGCACATCTAATAAATAATCTGTAACACTGTGTACCTGCATATATATTTTGAATGAGGATTAAAATATCGTGTTGAAAACCCACATTAGTTTGCAGTTTACGATATATAATGTTACATGTTTATCAGAAATATAAATTTAAAACAGCAGCAGATTGTTAGATAATTATATATATATAGTGGCGTTTCTGTATGTATGTGCTGAAAAACAGAAAGTCATCAGTAACACGTCTCTTCAATAAAACTGAAATTCTGTCATTTAGAGCAGATAAAGAAGGGTTCGTTAATTGAATGTTCTCTAACACCTCTACACATATGACGTATTTATACCTGTTTTTTTTTTTCGATCGAAAAAGTGACTCTGTTGAGTGATTCGCGTATAACTAAGTCTTTGGATTTAGACATCACTTTCAAACTAGAATTGCAAAAGGCAGGAATCGGAATCACAGCCACCGTCTTACAGAAAAATAAAAGAAATAAAATATGCTCTTGAAATATGCTGCTAATCTGACTCCAGTCTCTCTAATTGCTGCAACAATGGCAAAGCTGCTTCCTATTTTTAAACATGTTAAAATTCTTCCTCTGTAATTACTGTTTTTAATAACACAGGAGAGCCCTCTAACACCTATATTTATCGCCCTATTAGTTTCTGACTATGTTATGGTCACGTAATTTAGAATATATTCAATACTGATGCAGTTAAGTATCTTACTTTTCCCGACCAACACTCATTTCATTAATATATCTTCCGTTTCGATTGGTTCATCGCTGATTTGTATATCATTCTAATGTTAAGTTATCAGAAGATGGATATATATTTTAATCTAAATGTTTTTTTCAAATCGGGAAATGAAGAATAGTTTTGAATGAGCACGTTTTAAAATCTCTTCATACGAACGCAAGGAGTCACTTTAAGCTCTGTCATGGATTCTACCATCTTTCTTATCTTCATCAATGGAATAACTGATGTTATCAAATATCAGCTAGATATTTGTGCAGATAAAACGAATATTTAATCATGTCCTAATTGTAAATTAGCGAGTTCTGAAAAAATATCATGACACCTGCTTTTCAAACTAGCCCTAATCAAGAATTAATTTTACTAAGAATTCACTTTTAGATTATAACTCCTCCAAAACAAATATACTTTCGATGAACCACCATAAT
>JBBBDQ010000614.1:5910000-5955000 GCA_037127315.1 Ascarosepion bandense
ACTCACTCAAGCACACGTACAAAAAATATAAAAATAAAAGTGTAGGGAAAAAATATAAACGAGCAGGGAAAAATATTTAAAGGTGCAAGAAAAATTGGGGATTCAGTTAGTCTAAGTATCCTTACTCCTTAAAAGGTACGTATTAATAATAGAAAAGGAGGAAAAAGGAATCTATTAGGCTGGGATCAGACATCGGTAGCGGGGTTCAAATTTACTATTTAAAATTTAATTAATTAATTAATTAAAGAAAATTAATTTATTTTTCCAAAACTGAATTCAAAACTTAAATTTTAAACGTTCATAAATTTCGCCTTATGACTGCATTTACTAATGAATTCTAGCTTTTAAGGATTAAGGATATTTAGACTCACTTAACCCCCAATTTTTCTAGCAACTTTTAATATTTTTCCCTGAAACTTTATGTTTGTCCTTGCACCTTTAACACTTTTTGTACGTGTAGTTGGGTGAGTATGTGTGAGTGCGTGCGTGTGTGTGTGTGCGTGTATGCGTGTATGTGTAGTATGAGATTTTTATATATATTTGTATTTGTATGTATGTATGTATATATGCATATATATATGTATATGTATATGAGTATATATATATGTATATGTATATGAGTATATATATATATATATATATATATATATATATATATACGTTAGGGTATATATATTTATATGTGTATATGTTTGTTTCTTATGCTTATTTGTTCTTGCACTGAAATATGACTGTGCCTGTCTTGACTTAATTCATTCATGACGCTTGCCATTTTAAGTATTCGCTGTTACATGTATCCAATATTGTAGCCTTTACAGACGTTTTTTCAAATCTGGATTTAAAATGTAACAGATAATTTAACAAGTCAATTAAAACAAATTTTAAAATTGTGTCTTGTAAATTTCAATGCGTCTAAGACCAAGCTGCTGTCTGTCAATCATCACAGGCAACCTCTCCTGGCTCCCGTAATCATGGACCAAGCAAGTTTCCACGAAAGTAATACTCTGCGCCTCATCGGCCTTACCCTCTCCTCTGATCTCAAGTAGAACCAATGCATTGAGTTAATAGCGAAATCTACTGCTACGAAGGTTGGGTTAGGAAGTTTTTCCCACCTGAAACCATCCTGCATATATACAAATCAACCATTCATCCGTGCATGGATTACTGCTGCCATATATATTTATCTCCGTGTTCTTGACAGGATCCAAACGAGAGTCAGTAATGTGATAGGTACCTATTGGCGGCTCGACTACAGCCACTTTCCCACCGACGAGGTGTGGCTTCCCTTTGTCCTATAAATACTTCCATGGCTTCTGTTCCAACAAGATTGAGTCACTGATGCCTCCGCAACAGGTGTGTACTCGTGCAACCAGACTGCCAACTGGGTCTCACCCATTTACAGTTAGATCAACTAAATGCAGACGAAATTTCTACTGTTGAAGCTTCTTTTCCTGCACTTTCCGTCTGTGGAACTGGCTTCCTTATTCTTGCTTTCCTGGTGGCTACAAAATCCAGGAATTTAAATGCAATGTCAGTTCTCATCTCTTAACTACTGACCCTACTTCTTTCTACATTATCCTGTAGATCCTTTCTTTCCTCTCACCTTCGCAACTGTCATCACACCTGTATTCCCATCCTTCTCTTGCTCGTTTCTAACTGGTTCGCCCTTCTTCTCATTCTCCTCTAAATCTTTTACTCTTATGTACCCACTGCACATCAGGGTGATTTCATTAAAACACACACACACACACACACACATATATATATATATATATATATATATATATATATATATATGCTTATATTCATCTGTGCATGTGTCTGTATAACATTATATGATTGTATGTCTATATACTCGTCTATTTGTCCATATATGGATGTTAGTAATTTTGTATATGTTTAAGTCCATGTCTTTCTCTCGTTTATTATCTTAATAACATTATAATAATCTAAATCTATTGCTTTGTTAGAAATATATTTTAAAATTCGCAATAAAATAAATCACAGCAAAGTGAATCGTCGATTTATAATGCTGATCGCTATTATAGTAAGATATTAATATTAATGACCCAAGGAATTGTTTAGAGATTGTTCTTATAGTTTTCAATTTACAATTACTCTATTTTGATTGATCTACGCTTTTTATGTGAGAATGTGTCGCTGATTAAGTGAATGAGGCTAGTTTTGAAACTCTTTACTGTGAATAAACCTCATCACTTGATCAGACAAAATTAATAGTTATTTTTATAGTGATATTATAAAATATATGTGTTATAAGTTGTAAATAAATATTTCCTCTACTTTTTATTGAGCACTGTTTTAAGAATAGTGTTTCTTTGCATACGAAATTTTATTCCATCCATATGTTCCCTATACTTGCATATATATATATATATATATATATATATATATATATATATATATATATATATATATGGGAGGGTTGTTGTAGAGTATATAAGACACGCTGTAGCACAAATAAACTAGTCATGACGCCTTAAATAAAAAACGTAAAGAGAGTTCCATTTTAAATTACTTTGCTGGAAGCCCTGCCTTCGGGCAGAAAGGTACCCAGACGAGGCAACGTGGAATTTTTGCCTGAATATACGTACTTGGAATGCTCCTCGTAAACAGACAACTTTGTGTCACAACTCTTTGTGGGTCGTGATCGGGTAAATACGACAACTTCCAATAGAATCCTGACATAGATTTGTAATAGTTGTCGTTATATTACCGGGGAGACTGTCAAAACTTAAAAACCATAAAGAGCGATGAGGATTTGAAAGTTATACGGAATCGGGAAAATAATACTGATGCTTCCACGCAATAATAACATTGACAATGGGAAATTAGAATCGTAATTATTCGTAAAATGACTTGAAACGATTCATCTCTTAACCACCGAGTAAAAGCTGAGGCTTAAGTATTAAAAATATTACAAAAATATTCGTTACTGACTGAAAGGAAGTATTTGAAGAATGAGATTTATTTATAAATCTTTATTGCAAAAAAATTAGTGGACATGTGACAATTTTAAGAAAAACTATGTGAAAATTTGAAGGAAGATTTGAAAATGAATGATGCTAATGACATACTCACACTACAAGAATTCGTTAAACGTAAGAGTCTGAGTACAAAAAAAAAGGACAGAAAAATAGCGGTTGTAATAAAACAAAAGTAAAACAAAGTTCAGTACGTGAAGGACTCGCCAGATAGAGAAGAGTTGAATACTATGAAAAAATAAATATTTCAATTAAATATTGTAATTAAAATTACAAAAGTTGGTATTATTTGAAGTATATAAGACACCCGCGGTTAAACTAAAGATAACAACTTAATAAATTCAGATTAAGAATTGTATACATACATCAACCTTTTCAGATTCTCTGCATTCGGTCAGTCTAGGTGGGACCAATCTAAGCAAGATCTGTTCTCGCTTTTGCAGAGTCCGGAGAATATTTACTGGAAAGTACGCGCTCCGAAGCCCCATATAAAAAAAATCGAGTATGTGTCATATCCCGACATTTTAGGGGCGGTTCGCGTAAATAAACTGCATTTCGAGCGAACACTAAGATGTCACACAGCTCTATGTCTTTAGGCAGAGAAAGAATCAGTCGCGGTTGGTCTATGGAGTGGGACTTCTTTTTCTTCATGTTCATTGTCTCTTCAGGACGTAAGCGATCATGGACTTATACTTGGATCTGCCTCATGTCGCTCTCAACTTTCTTCCAATTGGTATCTCTCCCAACCCCAGCTCTATCATCCATTTGACCAGGCCTATGTAGTAGCTCTCGCAGGGCTTTCCCTTTTCTCTATTTCTTTTGATCGGTTCTGTGAGCATAAAAATTTCTAGGCCCTTCTTCCTCATTACATGTCCCAAAAACCTCATCTGTCTGGTTCTCATATTGGGTGTGTGTTTCTCTTTGTTTCTGACCTCTACAACACCTCATCTTTAGTCACGCGTTCGGTTTACGGCATCTTCAGCATCCTTTTCCTGCCTCAAGCCTCTCCTTCATCCTTGAAGAGATCGTCCAACATTTACTGCCATACAGTAGAACTAATATCACGTAGCAATTCAGCACTCTCTTCTTTGATTCTAATGTGATTTTCCTGTCTTTCAGCAATCTGTGTAGCTTTTGAAATGCTCCCTTGGCCATGCCAATATGTCTTTGTATTTCAACATCGCACTCAACATCCTCTGTCAGTAAGCTTCACAGATTTTCTTTTTTTTTGCTTGTTTTATTTTAGTCTCTCCGACATGTAGTTGGCATTTTGGTGTCTTCTTTATGCTGATGATCATACATTAGGTTTTCTTGAAATTTACGGTTGGACTTTTCTTCTGGCTTTCTGTTGCTACATTCTGTAGGAGGACTTGCCGAGTCTTCGATCAGTACTTTGTTTACTGCGTATCATTGTTGAGATTGTGGCCACCAATGACGAATCCTGGCAAGTGTTTTATTTTTATCAGTATTGTTTCTCTGTATAAGTTGAATAGATTCGGTGAAAATAACATATCCTTGTCTTACGTCCTTTTCTAGTATTGTGTACCTGCTATTTCACTTCCTGTTTCTACAGAAGCAGTTTACTGCCAATCTTAATTGTTTGTTTATTTTTGAGACTTAACGACATATCAATCCTTATTGGAATCATTTTAAGGTCATAACCAATGATTTTGGGGTAAGGTTATTTTATTTTTTACAATATTTTACTTTTTCACGATTCATTGGGATTTGTTTTTAAGCGCAGGGTCCCCAAGTCCTACTCTTGTTATTTAACCCATAACTGGACGGAATGGACGGATTAATACCTTTCCCAAGGGTACCAGTGCTTAAGTGAATACAGGGTATTCAACTGGAATTCGAACTCGGCTCACTGATTTCTCTTTCCGAGGCGATATCCAGTGCAACACAACGCACATCCCTCACTATGCATTTACAGCACCTGGTATTCCCAAGCAGTCACCCATCTAAGTACTGACCAGGCTCAACGTTGCTTAACTTCGGTGATCGAGCGAGAACCGGTGTATTCAACATGATAGACCGTAAGCGCCAATCTTAACGTCTTTTCCGAAAATGCCAAGGTTTTCGAGCATCTCTATTATGTTTATCTGCTGTATTTTGTCAAATCTTTTTCGTATTCTATAAAGCATAAATTTATTACCTTCTCCATTTATATTGCTCTTTCAGATAGCATTCTGAGTATAAATATCGCATTCCTTGTTCATGTAATATTAACAAAGACACACTGTCTCTGTACTATCTCTGGGCCAATTCTGCTGCGTGCTCTGTTCATCAGAATACGGATGATGAGTTTAGTGATGTGGCTCATTAACTGCCGCTTACATTTCAGTTTTTTAGAATTTCTTGTCCATCCATATTTTTCTGTATTTTTGGTTACACTCTCTTGTTGTGGAAGAGATAAACAATATCCTCATCCCATCTTTGAATTACTTTTTCTTTTTTCTAGTATGAGTGTACCGTCTTTTGCTTTTATACATCCTGTTTCTGAGCAGGTATTTTGTCTTGTTAGTTTCTTTATGTTTTTATGCATCTCAAATATATTTGTCGGGCTTAGTAGCCCTACTTCAGCCCATTTTCGTTGAGTCATTTGTTTAGCATGTCTGTCGGCTTGAGAAAACAAACAACATCTCTGGCTTCGGGCAGACTTAGACTTGGAGTCGAGACTGGGCTGAGAAAATTAAGTTCTCGGTCCCACCTATATAGCGCGAACTGATTTTTCCGTAAATCTCGATATTTACCATATCCCGTCTCCGTGGGGTGACTCAAGGTAAACAACTAGAGTTCTACTCGAACTGGTGCTTGACGGATTATCTGTTTTCAGACGGAGAGAAACTCTGACGAAGCTTTGGAATGAAAAAAAATTCAACCTTGCTTCTGTGGGGTTTGGGGATTATTTGACCAAGTGTAAGCGCTCGGAAACCCAACGTCATTTCACCTTGTATTTCAGCATGCCTCTGTAAAGTGGTCTTGGATAAATATCCCACGTTCTACTTGAATTCGCTCTTGTCTAGCTCTAGTTTTTATAAGAGAGAGTTACTCAGTTGGGACTGTGTTTCCCACTTCGAATCGAGTGAAAATAATAGCACTATACCGATTATGCAGGGACTAGAAATCTTTTTCAAAAGTGTAACGCTCGAAAGCCTCTCAATAAGCACGACCATGTGTCAAATAAAGCCTCTGTGGTGGTGACTTGGTTAAATACTCAATGTCCGATTGAATTCAAATCTGTAAAGCAAGCTATCTATACTTTGAAAGAAAACGAATCCGTCCTGGCTTGTTATACAGACTGAGTTTTTCAGACGGGACTGTATCTACGTATAAAGAATTGGTTAAAAAAATATTTAATCCGATAATGCGTATGATTAAACTGGCAATATTTCATCGAAACACATTTTCGGAAAAGTCAGCTTAAAAACTGACTTTTTCAAATGCAATGTCAGTCTTTATATACTGTCTTTTTAGTTTACGTTATTTTATAATTCTTTCTTATTAATAATGTTTTCTTTCATATAAGAAAAATTCATGAATTTTAATTTTAATCCCATTCTATTGTATTTGCTATTACTTAATGGATACCCATTATTAATTAGTAGATACCAATTAAAATGGTCAGTTACATATTCTCAGCCTGTTATACCTAAATAAAACAGTTTTAATTATATATATATATATATATATATATATATGAGAAGCTACTACATTAGAATTAAGCTGGACACAATCAGTGTATCATTGTAAAATTTGTAAGAGGTAGCGATGAATATGACAAGAAGGTTAAACAATGTATTTAAAAATAGGATTGTTAGAATTATCTCTTTTACAGATTTGAAAACAATTATGTAAAAGATGATGGCTTTACACAATGGGAAATTTTATAAAGATTTCTTTTCTGTATCAAGATTTCTTCTGCAATTTAACTGCTCCATCAGAATCTATGCAACCATCTAAACGAAATATATAAGTTTAAATTCTAGCTTTTGAGTTTACATTCTAGCTTTGTAATTTGAGATTTGTTTGACGGATGGAAATGGCTTTTATTAAAATAAATGATAATAAATTCTCAGATTGAAGCAAAAGTAATAAAACTTATCATGGATACATTAAATAAACAAATTAATCTAACAAATTTATATAGAGAACGAGATTTTTTAAAATTATCTTATCTCCCCAAGCAACGCAGTTTACTGCCACTCGTGAGCAGGGGGTTACATAGGAGGAAAGTTACGAGAAAGAGTGCCAGTTATAGGGTGTGTTAGGAAGTGGATGAAAATGCTGATAAGAGTGGAGTGGACGAAGAATGGAGTATGAGAAAAAGGATGCAATTTAGTGATACAGAAGATGTCTATTGAAATTTCGTTTGAATCTTTAGAGGATTGTAGCTGTCAGGGAAGCAAATAATTGGAAGAGAATTCCACAGTCGAGAAGTGGAAAACAATAAGATGCTGGTGTAGAATTTACGTTTACATTTTATTGGTTTCACGGTAAATGAGTGGGACCTATTTACTAATTTTGGGCTCGAGTAAATTCATAAATAGGTGGCACCAGGGAGCTAAATTCATCGGAGCAGAAGCTGTGAAAATATTTGTAGAAAAGACACAGAGAAGCCACATTGTGCCGGTGATAATATGATCGGTCATTTGCAATTTTTGAGATGAATATCATTCAGATATATTTGGCTTATTTGAATCAGCAAATTAGTAACAAACACTCTTTATTTCGTGTTTCTGACGAAAAAAGAAAAAAAACGCGTATACTCTTACGAGTACACACATGCAAATACACGCAAAAATACATTGCCTTTATTCTATACCAGTAAATTCTAAGGAACAATAATCAACAAATCAGACAAATAACTTAGATTTATTTTAAGTGCCTCTTCAAGATTTTGTTTATCATGTGTCTCGAAATTTTCCTTTCTTTTTCTTTGTTGCTTTAAGGATAATTTGTTATACCGCGATTTTGAAAAGAAGTTCCTAGCTGTTTTCCCTCGGAATCTAATGTAATGTTGTCTGAATAAAACATTCAAGCCATCTTTCATCATTATATCGTCCAAACTATTCAAAGATTTTAGTCTCCCAGGCATATAGAGGTGCCACTTTAAATTGTTTTGTGATCCTCACAGATATTGACTAATGATTAAATTATCCTCACAGAAAGATCATTAATATACAGCAAAATGAGGGTATGATTGAATAGTGAACCATGGGAAAAACCGGTATTTAATTTCAGGATATCCGAACGGAAGGATATTAACAAAGACCTACAGGGAGATGTTAAGACTTACTTGATAATTGGGAGGATTTTTCCAAATATTCCATTGATATAAATTTTATTTAGTAACACCGGATGCCACTTTTTGTGTTACGCCTTAGGTATATCAATTACAATGTCCTCATGAGGAATATGTTTTCTCTTGTATCGTTCATTCTATCTGTAATGAGAGTTAAATTATCAGCTGTGAATCTAGGCTAATACATAGGCTAAATTCATATCGGTTACCATACACAACGTTGATCTGGTTGAGGTGTTCATCAAATTTTTATTGATTATATATTAGAAGAGACTGATGATGCCTTTATGGAGGCTAATGAGTCGATATTTGTTCAGGCATGTGTCTCTGCCTTTTAAACGGACATATATTTAACTTCTTTCATAGACTCCAAAACAAATCCCATTCTAACAACGGTTGAATAGTTATTTTCCACAACTCGAGATAAATCTGGATTGATATTCTTAAGAAAGATCACATGGTTTTGAGCTGGATCTGTGGCCTTCTTAGAGAGATGTTATTTCACAGTTTCATTTGGCATGATAAATATATTACGCAGTTTGTCCTACAAGAGAAGAGGGAAGTTCTTGAGGGTAGGCCCTTGTCATCTAATGTAGAGTTCGAAGCAATATTCATTATAAAAAAACTTGTCAGATCAAGATGTAATATTTCTTCAGCCATTTATGGTCGCTCGCACAATGTATTACTTTTATTTTTGATTTCCTGAATCCGAGTGCTTTATATTCAACATTAGCTTGGATTAACTGCACATAGCTAGACTTCGCATTTTCTAGATTTTTCTTGGGTTTAGGTATATCACAAGAAATTTATTGAAGCATTCACAGTGGTAGAGACAGTAGTCGTCTTTACGGTGGGATATGGCGGCTTCATATTTTAGTATTGTTTAGTTGGTATCCCTTGGTAATTTATTTGGGTATAAAAACATAAATGGTTGATAGGATTCCTTTAGAGATGAAGGAAGCAGTTATGGAAGCTCTGTTATTTAAAGAAAACCTAGAGGTGAGCTTCCGAAATGTAGGATTTGAAGATGACCCTTTCAGTTCACCCATTCACATAGGTAGAAGGTTTAGGCTTGACAGCAAATATAAAATTGATCAGCGCGTGTTAAGAAGATTAAGAAGATGAAATATGAATGCTAGCTGAGAAATAATCAGAAAGATATTATCAGTTTTATCAGCTATTTTCTGACGAAAAATAATTTTGTTGTCTAGTGGAGAAAAGGCAGTGAAGACGAAAGGCATAGTTGATACTGGGTCCACGTATAAACACGTAACTGGAAAGATCGGGTCGACATTTGTGAGGTCTCTGCGACATGGAAACTATTACTTAAGAGTAGCGCCAAATGTATGAACTGAAATGTCTCAAGGTTATATGAAAATATCATATGCAAATACATATGTAACATATGTTTATATTGCTATGTATATCTACCTCCCATTAGCATGGACCAGGACTGCCTCCCTGAGATTAAAACAGTACGTCTTCTTGGCCTCACACTCTCAGCGGGCCTCAAGTGGAATGACTGCATGGAATCCATTGCTAAATCCGCTTCTATGAAAGTCGGTTCTCTGTGAAGTGTCCGGAAGTTTTTCCCGTCTGAGTCCATCCTGCAATCTCTAAATCTACCATCCGCCCGTGTATTAAACACTGCTGCCACATCTGGTCGGGTGCCCCTACTATTCTCCTCGAGATCCTTGACAAAATACAACGGAAAATCTGTAATGTGATCGATGCCGACTTGGCAGCCGGGCTGCAGTCACTCTCTCAACGGCGTGATGTGACTTCCCTGCGCCCCTTCTATAAATACTTTCACAGCTTCTGCTCCGATGACCTTAGTTCACTGGTGCTCCCTAGGTATGAACTTTCAAGAGATACTGTATTAGCAACTATGTTCTACACTTTTACAGTGAAACAGATAAAATGTAACCGCAATTTCTAATTTAACAGCTTTATCTTGCACTTCCCGCCTGTGGAATTCCCTTCCATATACTTGCTTCCCCGACAGCTACAAACCCCAGGAATTTAAATGTAAGGTCAATAGACATCTATCACACTAACTCACATCTATTCCCTCAAACACTCTACCCATCTACCCAAACCCCATCCACGGTCTCCTCATCCATCTACCCCACTCCTTCCGTCATTTCCTATAACTAACCACTCTTTCTTATCACTTTCCATTATGTAACGCCCTGCGCAATAGTGGCATGGAATGCCTTGCTTGGGTGAAATGATTAAAAAAAAAAATAAAATAAATAAAAATATGCAATGAATTCTAACGGGAATTTTAATCGGTTCTCAGATTTTCTACCTATCCGTTACCCGTGATTTCATTTGCATTTCAAATGCATTTCGTTGCGTTCATTTTGTGTTAGTACTCAAAAGAAAAAAATGTTTTTAATCCACCAAAATTATGATTAAAAATGATAAATTAGACTGTCCACCATGGATGTTAACCAGTCTAGTTGAAAGACCCATCTTAAATGCATGTAAATCGAGAAATGCACATAATACTATCATTCAAGTGAAAAAATCATGGTTCTTAAAATGATTCTATAATCCCAACTGAGATCAGCATTGATTGATAGACAAATATGTGAAATCAAATGACTATAAATCTTTTCCAGATTGAATATTAAAGATTAATAAAAGAGTAGACCACTGAAATAATATTGATAGACGAGTTCATTGTAAAATGATGGACAGGAAAATAAGCAGAATCGACTGTATTTAAAAAAGAAATATTGAAGGGAAATCTGAGAGAGGAAATATAGCCAGTATTAACAGATATACATAAAATGACAATAAAGAATGCAGAAGCACACTCTTCTGACACAGGAAATGTAAATTACATTGACTTCATTATTTCATACAAAACTAGTATTAGAAATATTGCCGCCCTAATCCAATTAATAAAGGAGGCGATGGTAAATAGTATCTGAGTAAGAAACATTTGATATTAAATTCATCTTCTATGTGACGTTTGCCTTCAAAATGTTGGCCATTATGTCTTTGTTGACTTTTCGTTCGTTGTATTTCTTAGGAAGGCTTTTTTTTACTTTATCTCCTAATCACTATTCTGTCGAACTATTTACAGAAGCACATTAAGTAGACCATGTGTTGTTTTCTAATATTTCTACCTCATTTATTTTCTCTCTCTCTCTCTCTCTCTCTATATATATATATATATATATATATATATATATATATATATCTAACTATCTCTCTCTCTCTCTCTCTTGTTTTAATATGATTTCCTTGTTTTATATTCTGTAAACCCTCCTATTTTATGTACTCAAGAATGTTCAGCTGCATCTTTCTGATTAAAATTATAAATGTCATTTTTTATAAACATCTGACATTGCCCACATTCATTCCAAGTTACCTATATATTCTTAGGGCTATAAATCTGATAACTTAAAGTGAGGTGATTGGTCATTGAGGTAAGCACCATACGTGATACACGCTTAGGCGATCATGTCTCAAATGAGACATGACTCACAGAGCAGAAGATTATCCCGCAGTATGTTGCCATTATTTTCTGCGGTAGATTGGTTGCCATCTAAGGCTATAAAACTCAATCTGTCTTATTATTCAACCCATAACGGGATGGAAGAAACGGATTAATACCTTTCCAAAGTGTATCTATACGTAAGTGAATGCAAGGAATTTAACTGGATTTCGAACTCGGCTCCCCGATTTCTCGTTACGAGCTGATATCCACTTCACCACAACACACATCCTTGGTCATTATACAAGCCATATATTAGAACAGATATTACCTAATTGTTTAGTGTTTTTTCCTTTTTAAAATATTTTTTCTGTTTCTTGAAATTTTGATTAGCATTTTGTATGCATTTTTTCAATATTCCAAAGTGCCTTCATATTTCCAGGTCGCGTTCTTCTTTCTTTGTTAAAATAATTACTATATATTTTAATTTTTGTAGTTGCTTGAAACCGGTGTTTTCGATTTTGTGCTCGTCCCTTCCCTTGTTTCTTTTTTGACAATCGTATATTATGTCTATAAACAACGGTTGGTTATACTTTTTCTTCTCGCTGTTCTTTATAATTTTTATAAATCTTACTCTAGATTCTTTTCTGTGAATGCTTTCACGCGTTGGGCATATTAAATACTTATTTCTCTAGGACCGCAGTGTATGAAAATACTATTATCTCGGAATATTAGCCACGATGATTTTAAAAGCATTTAACACTATTTTAAATTTTTATTTGTATATTTATAAGATTTTATTTGCTATATTTTTTACTTAGAGGAACTTCTTTTAAATTTTACGTTTTTATGATTTGACTAATTTTCTTCTAATTTTAGATTCTCACCCACTAAAGAATTGCTATATCACAGTACGAAATATTCAGATTTGTCTCATTCGTTAAAAATAACCTCTGCATTCCCCCCCCCCAGTTTACGTACACTAAGCCGAACATTCCGTAATTATTGTGCATTCCATTAGGAAGAAAGGAGTTCCACTCGTCTTGCTTCTTCGCATGAAGCAATACATCGTGGAACAGATCGGTTCCTGACCACAGCAAATTGGTCATTTGCGTAGAATTTAGCTTTCCACATGTCATCATATATTGCACTACGTATAGTTTACACTTGCTGCTCATAAAACAACCTCCCTCCAGTAATATTCTACATTGAGTCTCTTTAAGTTTTGTTAGGCTGATACCAGTACTAGATTCTCAAAATAATATAATAACACCTTTTTTTATCACTAATCACTAGCCAGTGCTCAGTAAACTATCTTAATACTTATTTTTAAATATCAGTTACAAACACCAGCAGACGGAACTCACTTAATCTAACATATGCTAATTTATCGTTGATTTTTTTGCTGTCCAGACTTGCGTTATAGGCATAGTTTCACTTATCTTATGTTATGCTATGTGAGCAGGAGTTTCTGCTTTAGCGAATATAAAATTGAACTATCGAAATTGTCTGGCTCTTGGAAATTATATTTAAGTTGCATTGACAGCCAAAATGCCCAATTTTAATTCAATTTTGCTGAATATGAAGCGTCATAATTTATCTAATTTACTGGTTCAAATCTATGCTAAAACAGCGTGGGCTTCTAAAAATGTATTGTTTCTTTGGAAATATTGCAATTTCGTATATTTTTCAAGACTGTCTTTTTTCTTTCTTTCTGTTTTGTAAATTAACAGACTTTTCATTCTTTAATATTGAAGTAGACATCGTAATGTATTGATTGCTTACATTTCCGTCCACAAGCAATATTATTTGACTATATTATTATTTACAATGTACCGACGTGGCGGTATCACTGAAATCGCCATGCTGGAGGGTGATGGCAAAAAGTATTCAATGATCGCTGAATTAAACTAGAAAATAAGTTCGATATATGCAATATGTATATTAATTCATTTACATTATAAAGCTCTTTAATAGTGAACTATTATTACGTCAATAATAAACATTCAATAAATCATATGATAAATATCTCACTCAATATATTATGGAATTTTATAGTTTTACTAACTTTTAAACATCCATTATATTGTCAGTGAACTGAAGTAGGCAAACTCAGATTTAATTCTATACATGTAAGCCAAAATTTATGTTTTCCTTATTGAATTATACAGCCTTTATTTTATATTCCATTGCTTTGTGTTACTGCTATAAATTAGTAGCACATACACAACCGGCCAAAATTATTAGACCACTGCAGTTTTTAAAAAATGATGTATTTCATGCTATCTTTAGTATTTATTGCCATGTGATTAATTCTAAATGAAAATAGAATGGTAATTTTGTTAAAACTGCACGATAATATGTGCTTCAAATGAGCATTTTTGGTGTTCAGGTTTTGTGCTCTCTTCCCCATGCTAGTAACTTCTTATTTGATGGCCGAAGCAAAGGATTCCTGGGTGACTTTTCAAATTTTGCAAAGTAATAATAACAAATGAATACTTCTATTTTCATTTAGAATTATCCACTTGGCAATAGAGATTAAAATAGCATGAACAACATTATTTTTTAAAACTGGGATGGTCTAATAATTATGGATGGTAGTGTACGTTATTATCTCTTGCCGCACAGAAACAGGTTTGAATTCAAATATGTCATTCTTTTAAAGGGCACAGTCTATCCAGTTATCGTACCAGTGTTCTAGGGAGAAGAGAAAAACTAATGTCATTTGTCTCTATATAAAACATTAATCTTAAATCACGTGTCATGTTTTTAAATTATCTGGTTAGATCGAGGCTTCTGTATTGATGTCAAATAGATGTTGCGGTTACTTTTTATCGGTATCGCTGTAAAAAAAAGTGGGACCTAGTTGCTAATCTAGTAGCTCGTGTAAATTCATACATAGGGGGCACCTGTGTCTAAGTTAATTGGAGCAGAAGCCGGGAAAGTATTAATAGAATAGTCACAGAGAAGCCAAATCACGCCGGTGAGACAGCGACTGCAGCCGAGCTGTCAAGTCGATATCGATCACATTACAGATTCTCCGTTGGATTTTGTCAAGGACGCCGAGATGACTAGCAGGAGCACCCGACCAGATGTGGCGCAGTATTCAATACATGAGCGGATGGATATATGTTATATATGTTTTGTACATTCACTACGCATATACATTTTTTTTAAATATTTTATTTTAACATGTAACAAACAAGATGTATTGTACAAAATTATTTGATAATATTTTTACATTATTTTTACTGCATTTTACTGCATAAACACTGTTTTTGTTTGCTATTACACTCCATGTATGTGATCGTTCATTTGGCTAGTTTCCCTTAGTACTTCTGTTAAAAGATTTTATCGTTAGTTGCAGTCAGAACCTTATACCATTCGTTCATGAATGTTCTGTAACCGATCGGAACTGGATATTTGCCTATCGGGATAAACGGGCGTACTTTCAATAAAGCTTCGTGCCTTGGACCCAAGTTTGGACTTGAGATCAAACAAGACCTATACTGAAACATGTACATTCGATACAACGCTAACGATACTGGAACATATTCAGTTTATTGTATCACTCCAATTAGCACTTGACTCTTCTGCTGATATACTCCATCCTTACAAATGATAAACCCGTCCGAAGATAGAGTACTGCTAACATATATGGTCAGGTTATTTTTCCTGTTTTGATTGAGTCAAAAAGAATTCCTGTCGAAAATGAATTATTATGGTGACAATTTCTTTCAGGAATACCAAAGGTGTACACAATCACCTACTCAGATCTATGGTTATAATGGTCTCGAATGAATAAAGCATGTAGGATTTGGAGAAGACAATAGTTTATAAAACAACGGCTTTCCCAAACGAAATCTCGACAAAATAATAGAAAGCATATACATTACATGAATACATTCAACAATAGTAAAAATTGAAATGGATATCACATCCAATTCAACGAGAGAATATTATATATATACGTTCGACATTATTTTAAACATATTTTGTAAAAATCGCCATCAATCACAAGTTTTCAGATGCCTTTTTTTCTAAAAGATTATTTCAGTCGAAAGTACCACACTGGTAAGGAATTCAAAATATATTTTAATAAGAAAAGGAGCCATATTAATCACTAATATTAGCAAATTTCATTGGGCCAATACGAACAGAACGTGTTCGGTTAGAATTCGAACACGGCACGCTAATTCAAACTCCTGTCCGGATAACTGTTAAGCTACGGGCAAATCCATTTGCTTAATACGAAAAATCTTTTGTTGATATTAATTTTAATTATCTATAAATCTGCATTTATTATATAAAATGTTTTTATCTTAAACTAAACTAATGTTCATAAAACATTTTTTAAAAGAGTTCCGATAGAATGAGACTAAAACTTTGGAATATTGCAATTTTAATAGAGTCGCTATCAATGTGATTCTTTTTTTATCTTTGTACGAAGAACACTCATCTGCTTAGTGTTGACCTCTAAACTCATCCTAGAAAGTGCAAAGCGGTCAAACGTCGAATACCCATTTGCAACATATTCATGTTCCATTACCGTAAAGATTTTGGCCTATATAGAAAGCAGATCATAAACTAATGATTGTCTGGCTGAAAATCAAGTTCCAACTGATAAAATCGATCGGCTTATTTAATAGCTTTTACCTTATATGCATTGATTAACTTCACTAGCATAAATGCTAGTTTATAAATGTTGCATGCGTGAGAAACACAAGTCTAATATTTTCAACCGAATTGCCAAATGAAATCGCTGATAAGAATGAACTTTCTAAATACAGAATAGCGGGGAATGTATTTTTCCTTGTATTATAGGCACATCCGTCTCTTAATTACAGCCTAGACGCTGATATGATCAGGAATAGCACGCATGAACGGAGAAGATATTTTTGTCCTGGATAGACATGAGGCAAATTTGTAAACTTCGTTTGACGGACAAACTTCGGAGAAAGATATAAGAGAATATAAATAGGCCTTTGTCGCTTTAAATTTTTTTATAACATAATTCTTATAAATTTCACGAGATGGATTCCTACGAAAATATTCTGAACGTTTAATGTCGCAAACAAGGTAGCTACGTGGAAAACTAGGGCATTTTTGAAAAAAGATTGAAGAAAGTATAGGTTAACATTTTGGACTGGAAAATTAAAACGGCAATCGTTGCGTTTCGAAGGATGAGACATTAAATCAAGCATTTTCTAAGTAAATATTTGAAACATCGAAGAAGTATTCTAAATTTCTTATTTAAATTTAAGCATAGACTCTTGGGTATTATCAAAACTATAAATCATTATATTAATTTTAAAACATACTGCAAACAGTATATATAATAATAAATATACTATATATATATATATATATATATAATGCTTATTTGGATTTCTATTTTACATCTAAACTAATTATTGCATGATGGAAATTTATTTTTATATGTAATATTAATTTTCCTGCATTTTAAAACTTTAAACAATCGATTATTTCCAGAAGTTTAACATTTTTAATAACGTGCACATACATTTCAAAATTGTTTCCCTAAACAAATCTATAGAGATATTTTGTATGAAATTTCATACACTGCAAGTCACAAGAACCATTCAAGGTGAATGGAACTGAATGAGATGCGTTACATGAATTAAATAAAAAAAGTGAAGGGTATATGATGAATAGGTATATAAAACGATTAACATTTGATAAGTTGAATAATATCGTGTGAGGGAAAAAATTAACGCGTAAGTGTTTTCCAAATGTGGCTGTTCTTGTGAATTACCTCTGTGAGTGTAACCTTCTTATACAAATCTCTACGAAGAGAATGACAACAATTTGATCATGTGTCATTAGTATGGTGTGTGTAATTGTAAAGCTATGAATTGGTAGAACTAGGAATGGTGATTTTATGAACATCGGTAATGTGAATACCGAGAGGGAATCGACAAACTTACTCTGTTGTGCCTGACATTATGATTTGTGTTTTATTGTGGAGAGAAACAGTGTTTACCATTTCATTTTAATTAAATATATCACTTTATATTGTACATATGTTTCGAACAATCTCTTATCCCCCTCATTCTTGATAATTATTAGTTCATATCACATATCGTTATAAACAAAGCAAAGAATAGTGAAATGTTATGTAATATCACTCAACTCTTATATAATTGAACTGTGTATAATATTCTTACAAATGAAAATGAAGTTTAATATATTGTTCTAACTAATGTAGCTGAGAATATCTTGGAACGAAGAATGAAAAAACGAAATGATCTTAAGGAAAATGCGAATGAAAATGAAACTTTCCATTTGAATCACAAAATAAGCATAGATAATTTGGTAATTAAATAATATATTGACGGTAGATGTGTCAAAGAAAAACATTGCGCATTGTGCTCACAAAGCTGGTTCCAGTTCTCTCCAAAATAACAAATGCTACACTGCTTCCTTCTCTTACCTTCCATAAGTACTGACAGTTACTGTCTTCACGCATTCCTTCCTCCTGTGTTTGGCTAGAAATTTCGATAAATTTTCGTTTTAATTCCCGTCGGTGTTCCACTTCAAACTTATCCAAAATAGCATTATTTCTGTGCAAATGTATATGGTGAATTGAAATCAAGTGCCAATTAGTGAAGAAACTAACTTTTTTATCGAAATGTCCATAAAAAAAACGAACTATATCTCGTACTTTTTCTCCCGTAACTCTCATGAAGTTATGTAATTAACTGCAGAATGACGGACTGCGTAAGGGAATAAAAATTGGGAGCCTGTTTACTTCCTGTACACAATTTCAGCAGAAAGTTGCGTGTTTTTTGGAAAGAAGCGGATTACTTCCCTAACTGGAAGTAAACAGGCGGTTGTAAACGGGCGATATTTCGTTACCTTGCGCAGTCCTGCATTCTGCAGTCAATTGCATGACGTCATGAGAGCTACGGGAGAGAAGACGTGCGAGGTATAGTTCGTTTTCTTAATGGACATTCAAAGCAAAAACAGGAAAGTTTCTTCGCTAACTAACACTTGATTTGAGTTCGGCATATACATTTGCACAGAGATAATGCTATTTTGGATAAGTTTGAAGGGGAAAAGCGACGGGAATTAAAACGAAAATTTACCGAAATTTCTTCGGCTTTTTTTATACCTTTCCTTTATGTCATGGTTTAATTAGTTGATCATATTATGTTATGTTCAATTTTTTTGAGCATTTACCCTGAAAAATCATCTTTTTCATTTCGGGTATGTACTCAAATTAGAAGAGACTTTTCAGGACTTTTCTTTTCGAACTATATTTTCCAATGCCGCTCTATTTTGCTTAATTTCTAGAAAACTTATTTTGCTCTTTCTCATATTGTATTCTAATGTAAGCATATAGTAAAATACATACAGTGTATACATAATTCATATTTGTAACTGCTCGATTTTAACACCCTCAATATGTGGCTGTCATCTTTGCTATATGTGTTGATGTCGATTAAATATTCTATAGCTAACAAGTAGCAATGAAAGAATTATGAATTTAATTAGTTTTAAGGATGTATAGTAGTTGTCTGAAAGTAATTATGATACACGATTTATCGTAAATACTGATGCATGAAACGCAGTCTAACACGTTAAAATACGTAAGGTAGACTTTCATTCGTTAAGGATTTGAGTTTGTTCTATAATATATTATTTTATTTTTTAAATTGATATTTGAAATCCTTAAGTGTACTCTGGTATAAGAATAGCATAAAAAGATTTGGTGAAGGATGACAGTCCTAAAAAATGAAAAAAAAAAACATAAGCAGAAAAATTATTTCACCCAATTTATTTGCTTGTGTAGTAATAGTAATAAAGTGACATTAGTTTTCGGACATCGAATTCTGACAGAGAGAAATTCGTTCTTATCGCATTCATACACTTGCAAAAGACATGATTCAATTTCCCATTAGCTGTAGTTTAAATATCATAGTAACTATGTCTCTCATTTTTTGTAGTCCAACTAGCTTACGACAATAGAAACATTGGATACAAATCCAACTAAAGATACATAACTGATAATTTGATCATTTCTTTTCAATAATTTGATAAGTTGTTTAAAAAGTTAACGTTACACAGTCTATATCTGACGGATTTAATACTACTCTATTTGAATTATCTTATATATGTTTTTGTATATAACATATCCGATCAGAACGTAAGTAGATTATTTTTTATTTCCCGTTAGCATCTCTTTTATTCATTGATATCTCATGAATATTAAACTTCTCTCGCTCCTTTCGTCTTAATTTATTCAATGAATTTTAACTGGCCATTTTAAAATTAATTATAATTATCCAAAAACGCATTTCTTTAAAAGTTATTTGTGGGTCAGATCTTCACTTCATAGTCTTCTCTAAAGAACCCCTATTCTCTCTCTCTCTCTTTTCTTTCTTTCGTTCTCTTTTAGAGTCTTTTTTTTTATTTCTGAAGAAAGAATATATCCAGATATGATATAGTTTTTCAGCATTCTTTCCTGTGTATTACGAAGTTTCCTATCCCTTAAAACTTTGTTTAGTTCCTGAGATTACATGTTTGTTTTTACCTACCCACACTAGATTTTTAAATCACAAAGACAGTTGTTTGTTATTGCAGGAAACAGTTGGTTGATGTAGAGTCTTGGTTATGATATCAACTGTGCGAAGGCCAAAGATTATACTATATCTTGCTGGCAAAATATATATGTTGTGTTATAAATACTAGCTAACATTTTCTTCTCTCATCCTTACTATAATCTTTTTGGGAAATTTTGCAGATTTCCTGTATAATTACATAGAATACAATGTATAAAGTCAGTGCGACTCACATATCTTATGTTGTTAAATTTATAGCCACCGACAAAAAAAACTGCTTGGTCATATATTTCTGTTTGGAAATCCATTCACAATACTTTACATGTATGCAGGATTAAATCTGTGCGATCTTGTCAAATTAATGTAAACAAAATAGGGTTAATAAACAATTAACTAACTAAATGCTTAGAGTGTTTTTAGTTACGTAACAAGCTATTTTACATTCCGGTAAGAACAAAATCCTAATCAATTAAATAATAATCAAGAAATAGATTTTCTTATTCTTATTTTAAATCAGTCAGTTATGTGTCATACATAATACACTCTTGGGCGGTCAGGTTTCGAGAATTTATTGACTGGGCAGAATATTTTCCAGTAGCAGTTTACCATTCATTCCTACACTATAATAGTTGCAATCCAAAGTTTTAGAACGCAATCTGTCCAGCTGTTTACCCCATAGACAAGGGAGGAAGATAAGACGGATTCATACATTTCACATGGCTATTAGTATATAAGTCAATGCAACGAATTCAATTGATATCAGCTACACCACAACACATGTGCCTTAAATTGATAATATATTACAATGATACTCCCAACCTTTAAAACGAAAATATTGTTTTTTTCCTTCCTTTTTTTATTTAATTATTTGTATATATATATATATATTAATGCAGGTTTCATTGAATAATATAGACAAGTTTTGTCTACTAATTTTGTGTAGGATCCGTTCATACCGTCTGATATACTTAATGGTGATGTCATTGAAAGAAAACAAAAAATCACAGTATTTGTTGAATTTTTTATCGGGTCTAAGCTTTCGGCTCACATAAGCCATTATCAAAGAGTAAATGTTAACACACAGTAAACATAGAACATTTAAGCTATTAACAATAAAGATAATTGAATTGAAAATATAAGTCCATCCCTACCGTGGCGGATGGCCGAAGACAGTGACAAAATAGTGGTGTTGAAATATATTGATTATTATTTCGATATTTCCAATAACGTACTCAAATGTCTGTAATCAGACCAGGGACCACAACACCACTATTTTGTCACTGTCTTCGGCCATCCGCCACGGTAGGGATGGACTTATATTTTCAGTTCAATTATCTTTATTGTTAATAGCTTGAATGTTCTATGTTTACTGTTTGTTAATATTTACTCATTGATAATGGCTTATGTGAAGCCGAAAGCTTAGACCCGATAAAAAATTCAACAAATACTGTGATTTTTTGTTTTCTTTCAATGACATCACCATCAAGTATATCAGACGGTATGAACGGATCCTACACAAAATTAATAGACAAAACTTGTCTATATTATTCAATGAAACCTGCATTAATGAAAAAATGCTGCCAAAATACACACACATATATATATATATATATATATATATATATATATATATATATTATTTTTCTACTTATTTATTTCATTTTCACGTTTTTCCAAGAATTTAATTATGTTAATCTTGATTTCAAACAATCTTCCATTTATATATGTATTAGTGCTTCAACACTAACCAGAAATTTAATAATATTCAAATATTTCTTTTCTTACCCACCAACTACACGTCGCTCGTACATTTAAGGCATGAACTAATTCATTGAAACACAGCAGTTGAATTTTCTTTTTCCAAATATTCCATCGATACCGACTGGTGTTTATGTTTGATAGTGTAAGCTTTCTTGAACATTGCTGGAAACATGACATAATTTAAATAAAGGCAAAATGGGATCTACACAAATTTGATGGGAATCTAACAGCGATATCAGAGTAAATAGTGAAGTGATTGTACTCAAAAGTGTACCATCTCTGTCTGCCCGGTAAATCCGTGTGGCGTCCAAGAGAAATTTATTCATTGCCTGTACTTCTATTCAGATTAAAAGAGGTATCAGTTGCCGGGAAATTGATTTTGGTATCATATAGATACGTTCATTTAATAGAAATGGTTAATATTTCAATAATTATGTAAGAGTGATGGACAGTTAAAATTTACATTTCGATACAATAATAATAATAATAAGCAAACATTCTCAATTTGCTTAGACCCTGCTGTAGCAATAAAAGATTTAGAGCTAGAAGAAGCTTATAAATACCAAACAAGGAATTCGAAAAAACTGTCAAAATATAAAGACATGGAAATTGAAAGAGAACAAATGTGGAAATTGATAACAAGACAGGTGCCATTGATAGAAGGTGCACTTGGAATGATAAAAATGGAACAAAACAAAACATTGAAAGAATCCCTGGAACTTCCAACTTAAGAGATATACAAAAAATTGTCTTGTTAAGTACAGCTCACAAACTATGGTGAACTTTGTCTATGTAGCGCTAGCGATGTTAGGGGAGATAGAAAAAAACCACACGCCACGATCTGCCTTAGGTCTTCCCGGAGATTTGGTAGGTAGCGCGACCATAGCAGAATGGAAATATGATGAAAAATTACATAATAATAATAATAATAATAATAATAATAATAATAATAATAATAATAATGATATATTATCAAATGGTCCATGTACGTCCGTCACAATTTTATATATGTCTATTAGAAATAATATCTATATCTATTATATATAATGTCCCTCTGTCACACGATTCCACTAGTAATAAAATATGCAGCAATTCCTTTTCTAATATGCTACACAATATTGCTTTCCGTAATAATTTAATTTATTTTAAACTAAAACTTTTTTAAAATTTTGAAAAGTAAAATATTAGAATTTGAATAAATGAGTAGAATATTGTTAGAACAGAGGGTAAAGTGTTTGTGCTTATGGATCAAGTGAGATTGCCTCGAATAACAATTGTAATGTATTTTTGAATATGTTCAAAAACTATCAATATGTAAAGCGTTTGAAGTGGAACTCTCAAACATGTGACTCTTTGGAACAACAGTAATTCTTTTTGTAGGTTGTATACTTGAAATTATTGGAAATGATTCCGATGTAGTAATTGAAGAGATTTCTGTGAGATAATGCTATTAATTAAGTACAGAAAAAGTGTGTACACAAGTACAGCTCCCATATTACGAAGAACTGTATCTACATAAAATGTGAGTTATCTTGATTTATTATTTAATGCTCAGTGAGAATGTGATTGGTTCCGACCTGGCTGCTTGACTCCGGCCACTTTCTCCCCGGAGGTATGTGTCTTCTACCAGTCTATTCTATAAATATTTTCATGGCTTCTGCTCTGACACACTTAGGTAATTGGTGCCCATTCGACAAGAAATTATTCGGTCAAACATACTGGCAAAAAAGTCCCACCCATTTTCAAAAATAATACCCATCAAACAAATGTTCATTTATTATGTGGTATTTATATCTGCATGAATATTGCAATGAAATATTTTTCATAAAATACATGCACATTTATTTCATCAGTATCATTAAAATCTGCAATAATATGCAATCGCACATTATTTTTCTCTGATAATATTGCTATCCATTTTACAAATAAGAGTATACAAAAAACAGCTTATTATCTGACCGAAAACAATTTGAAAATATTTACTGCTATTAACACGTTTATAAATTGACTGTGATTTGTTTTCACTTCAAGCTAGATGATTTTAACGATATAATCCAAGATAATATAACTTCATTCTATCCCACTTCTCACTCATCCTTACATATACTGTATTCGGAGCACGCACGCTAGCTCGTACACACACACACACACACACACACACACACACACACACACACACACACACACACACACACACATATATATATATATATATATATATATATATATATATATATATTAGAATGATGCACAATGCCTTATTTCAATAAGCGTTTTCTCAATAGTCTAGATCTAAATTTTCTCCGTCATTTTCTTTTGTATTGTCAAAATTAAACTGGCCGTTTACCATTTCCTTAAACCAGTAATACTTGATAATCAAGCACGAATTTCGCAACAACTACACGGTAGACTGTATTCAATATAGGTCATCCGTGAAGCATGATGGCGGAAAATTACTAGTATCAAAAAACGTTTTATGTTTTCTCCATAAATTTGCTCTTGTTTTTCGTACCTTCACTTCTTTTTTACTGTCTTAAAAACAATGATAAAATAGTAATAAAACTTAAACTTATTAAGAAAGTGTATTTGTACATTATCTAACAACATAGGAATTTGCAACAAAAATACTATACAAAATTTATTTAATTAATTTTATATTTATAACTTTCTAAAAGCTAATACATCTGTAAATACACATATATGAACTATTTTTCAGTTAAGAATTCTTAAAGAAATAAATATGAATTTTCATATCAAACCTCTTAAATATTTACTAAATTATTACATTATGTATACCATTGTGGAAATCATTATTATTTACTATCATACAAAATTCGAGTCGACTGGCAATTAACCAATCTTTTAACAAACATTCCAATAATAATCTCATAAATAAATTCATAGTGTAAATATTTAATAAAGTAAATTAATATTGTTTATGAATCCGGTAGTCAATTTGGAAGAACAAATAAAATATATAACATTACTTTCATACATTTAGAATTCATTAACATTATAACAATCAGTTTTTAAACAACAAATATTGCCAATGTGTGATAGTATTTAAAATAATGATGTTGTCATGGTGTCGGATTTCGTGAAATTTGATTACGCAGACAATCGCAGCTTACACACACATATACATATCTTGAGCCAATAAAAAAGCATATATATTTGTTGAATGCACAATCGGAGATTACACACAACGAAAAATATGTTTAGCCAATAAAAAGCATATATATTTATACATTCACCAAAAAGAATTATTTTAATAAGTCTGATACTTCTTTAATTTTACCATGTGCTGACGTCGTCGAAGACAAAATGAATACAAGCTGTTATTTATTAGCCAATCACGATTGAAAAAAAAAATTATCCTATTCGAACGCGTAATTCTTCTCTTTTCTTCTCAGAGATAGTTGTCTTCTAACTACACGACACCTCCAGGACAAAGAAAGAAAAAATATTACAGAGAGTCACATATTGTCAACCGGACGTCTCTATTAGAAGACATGCTTTTATTACTCTTTCACATTCTCCTTCTTCCTCAATAGTCAACCAAAGAAGAAAGAACATTACAGAAAGTTACTAGTCGCCTGATTCACACCAATACTGGTGACCTAAATTTTGCACTATCCCACTTTCTTTATCACATCGCACTAATTAAGTCCCTCTTCCCTCGTTATTTATCGGCAACAAAATAAAGAGAGGAGAAATATATTATGTCCGTTTAGATTTCACTCTCAGAAATAACGTGTTTACCTGCTACAATTGTAAATACTCACAGCGACATCAGATTTCACTTTTCTTCACGACTCCACTTTGTCTGGTTTTTTAAGAAAACTGAACTCTTAAACACATCCAAGCAGGTGACGGTGCGTTAGATTAGACAGAAGACGCATTTATGCAGTAATTTCAAACAGAAATACTATGGTAAAACAACAGAATTAATATCATTTTTCTGGTTAAATGCGTTTCGAATTATTGATACAAACAAGATCATTTGATCTTCTTGTACCGTGGCTCGTACCATGTGACATCCGATCGCCCGGATGTATAAAAGACAATGTGCATTTAGCACGGGCAGTTAACATTATCACGGTCTTCGGGAAGTAACACCTACTACTGCGAGAGGCTGTAAATATAATATATAGCATTTGATTGTACTAATCTAGTAATAAAATTGTTTATCTACATTCCATTGTGTATCTCTTCATTCCAGGATACAATAATATTTTGTTCAACCTTCTGATTATTTGAAATGCAGTGGGCTCGAGTATATTTGATACAAGGCAATTTCGCAAGCATAGTCGATGCTACCTACAAAGTGATTCACTCTAATGCTGTTTCTATTCTTTCTATTTTTTTTTTTTTGCATTGCCTACTTTTACCGATATAATATTTTTTGCCATCAACCAGTCTTATTGCTTTTGGCTATTCCTGGGATATAATGATCATTATTTCTTAATTAATAGCACTTAATTTTATTGGTATCTCAATTACTGTTGTGTACCCAAATGTGGTCAGGAAAAAAACTCGAACTCGGGAATTAGTGAAACATATTTCAACCGAAAACAAATACAAGACTGTTACACTTCAGTCTGCCTGCCAAGTAGTAGACTGGGGTGAATCAACCCAACTCATCCCCACCCGAAAGGTATATTCTCTCTGTATTTATAATAATAAGAAGAGTTCATTATAGTCCAAAAAAAGTAGGTCCCATAAGAGTTAAATTTACTGAGGTAGTAGTTATACGAATCACATTTTCTGAAATTTTTCTGACTCATCAGAATATAGCAGAATCTCCTGTTCGTAACAAGGAAATATCTGTATTCTATTAGAGCAAAATGTGAATAAAGTAAAATACATTTTTCCAATCTAATCATAATCGCATAGATTAAGAAAACCAAACGGTATGTGAATGTTCACTGCTACATATTGATAATTGTCAAATGTTGAACATTATGACAGAGATAAGAAAATGAACAGTTACGTGTTTATTGTAAATTATTCTAAAGTGATGTGTCTATATTTGTACATTAAGTACAGCATGAATAAAACTAAAAATATAGAGATATTTGTTGTATTTATTTTCTATAAAACGATGCAAATTAATGTGTTACAGATTACATTTGTGCTGTATTTTGTTTCTTTATTTAAATCACATCCCTATTCAAAATAGTAATATCACATATGTTGTAAGCAGTTACTGGGAGAGAAAGAAAAGGAAATGGCTTTGGAAGTAACAGGAAATCTAATGCTAAATATGAATCAAGCCATAATCATTGAATCCTGTGAAAAAGACCGTGGAGAAATGTAAATGGGATCATGACCCTTAATTGCGATTTATAACATATACCGCGATTAAAGATCATGTTGACTTCTCTCAACAAGATGACCGCTAACGTTAAGTGAATATATATACAGGGTTTGGCATAAAAAGTGGGACAAAATAAAATATCGTCTGGCCAAACATGTAGCATCCGTTCTTCTTGATTTAAGTATACGCTTGAAGAATCTGTATTAGGAAGGAAAACAGTATCAAATTACTGTGGATAATTCAGATCACAAATCTCCTGGAAATTCAACTTATTTGCGGATTTCTGAAGCAAATGTTCCAATTAGCTCTTGATGTCTTGACTATATACAGGCATCTTTGCTTTGAGATGGGCTAAATATTCTTTTTTATTGTTAACAATATTTCCACCTTTGATTGTATGGCGATGGGAATTCTCCTCCCAAGATATTCGCGTCGAAATTTTCTCTGAACGCGTATAATTGACTTTGATTGGATATACATTTTAAGAATATTTGTTCACTCTTCAACAGTAAACGGCTCGTAGTTGTCTATTTTTGTATCTGGTAAATCCTACATTTAAGCTATGCTTCATCTTTTCTATGTGCCCTGTCCCTTCAGGATGTAGGCGATCATAGCTTTCCATGTCTCCCTATCCTTTGTGGCTCTTAGCATATTTTCTCCTGTTACACCATGCTACCCTCGTTTCATCATCTACCTGATTAGGTCCTTCACATATGTCATCCATTGTTTTCCCCTGTCTCATTTTCCCATTTTCTGGCTTGTCAGTATCAGGTTCACCAAGCCCTCCTTCCTCATTGCATGTCCCAGGAATTTCAGCTGTCTCTTCCTGATGCTCAGTATTAATTTCCTTTTTGTTTCCATCATTTCTAAAACCTCAAAATTACTCACATGCTTCATCCATGTTATTCGCAGTATCCTTCTGTAGAACCACATTTCAGTTGCTTCAAGGTTTTCCTTCATCTTTGATGATATTGTCCATCATTCACTGCCATATTGAAGAACTGACAACACAACAATCTAGTACTCTCTTGCTTCTTTTTAGCAAAATTGTCCTGTTTCTTAATGCTTTACTCAACTTCTAGAATGCTTCTTTCGCCATACCAATTCGCTTTCGGATCTCTGTTTCGCACTTTCCGTCTTCTGTTAGAACATTTCCCAGGTATTTAAATTTTTGTACCTGCTTGATTCTAGTATCCCCAACCTGTATTCGATATATTGTGCTGCCCTTTTTATTGATGATCATGCATTCAGTTTTCTTGCAGTTTATTTGTAGTCAATTCTTATCACTCTCTTCAGCTACCTTCTGTAGGATGTCTTGTAGTTTCCTTTCTGTATCTGCTATCAGCACTGTATCATCTGCGTACCTTAGGTTGTTGAAATTGTGGCCTCCGATGACAAAGCAATGCATAACTTCTAGGGCTCTCAAAATATTCTCGCTGTACAAGTTGAACAGATCCGCTGAAAAGACACATCCTTGTTTTACGCCCCTTTCTATCTTTGTATATCTGTGGAATTCTTTACCCGTCCGTATACAAGCGGTTTATTACCAGTAAAGATTCTTGATTACTCTGAAATCTTTCCCAAATATGCCAAGGCTGCTAAGCATCTCCATCAATTCTTTGTGGGGTATTTTGCCCAATGCTTTCACATAATGATTAAAGCAAAGGTATATGTCTTTCTTCATTTGTATTGCCCTTTCAGAGAGCATCGTAATCATAAATATGGCATTCATTGTTCCAGTGTCTTTGACGTAACCGCGCGGTTCTTGTCTTATCTCTGACCTGATTCTGCTTCTCATTTTATTCATCAGTATTCGGATGATCGGTTTGTTATATGGCTCAGTAAACTGATGGTTCTGTAGAGTTCGAGGTAGTGCTATGAAGATAGACTTGCTGAGGTTATCTGGTGTTACATCACTATAATAAATTTCATTTATTATTTCTGTAATTTTCTCTATACCAAATTATTTTTAGCAGCAACCCTTTTACTATGCCGTCTTTTACTATTTCTATGCTACTCACCTGAAAATTTAACAATTATTTCTTTAGAAAATATGTGCCTTAATTTTAACCCTCTTTTCCTGAACCACCCTGTATATTAGAGCCTTGAATAAGTTCTCGTTGATTTTCATGAACTTAATAATTTATGTGTGAGTTGTGTTGCAGTGAATATCGGCTTGGAATAAGAAATCGAAGAGTCGAGTTCGAATTCTAGTTAAAACCTTGCATGCACCGAGATACAAGTAACCAACAAAAGAAAGTATCCCCGCGATACATAGTGTCACACACACACACACACACACACACACATACATACATATATATATATATATATATATATATATAAGATAGCTTTTTAAAATCTTTGGCACAAAAACGATTTCGTTCAATAGATTCATATTTTAACGAAATGAAAATTTAATGTCTTGAAGTTTTACCCGTACAAACCACATTCATATAAACATAAGTATACATTAATTAGAAAAAGAGAATTGCAGACGAATGAGTGAAGAACGGAGGTTTTTGCCTCATAGAGAGGCTATGCCGCCAGACAGTCTTTTCTGCCGAGAATAAAGGAAACTCACAGACGCATAAAAGACATCATTGCAGTTTTTGTAAAAGTCTTACGTGTCTTGAAGCCATTAGATTTGAGGTACAACGCAAGGAGAAAGAAAGCTGACATCTCAGTAATTATTCTATGCTCAAATTCCATTTGACATTCCTATTAGCAAGATTACTTGAATCGTGCAAAAGGGTTAATATTTAATTAACGACTTACCTAGCGACTGATAGAGTTTCTTACTTCATCTCAGACTAGGGTTCGAGCCTGGATACACGAAAAAGATTTTTCTGCTGAGACCATTATGCAACTTAGATTAATATACTGGGTTCCTCAGGACGTAAACAACATTGTCTCTACAAAAATTCAATGTAATTAAATTGTTTAGATTGTATCCAGTTTCTGGAAAACTAAGAGGATTTCTAAATGATAATAATTAAAAAATTTAATAAACTACAAAGTAGATAATATATTGCAAATAATAGATTTATTAAATAAGTTCAGCTACATATGTTTTATTCCCATTGATCGATGTTGGAAGCAGGGAAAAACAGGGCCGATTTCCTATTTTTTTATTTTCTAAGCATTTTAGGTTGTTTTTTTTTAATCATTGCAACCTTATATTTACCATGGCCGGAACGGAAGTAATTATATTAGTCTGAATTACTAATTATTACAGATCAAACGGAAAAATGATTTTAAATTGCAGTATTAATTTTTATTTACCGAAAAGAACCAACTGGAAACATTTATTCTGTTTCAATATGAATAAAGGAAATAAATTTATTCTGTTCCTATATGAACAGTGGGAAAAATGGAAGATTTCAAATAAGCTGAAAGTAAATATGAATTAAAGGATTGCAAGCGTGCAGATGCGATTGTTTTGCACAGAATCTAACAAGCAGGGGCAGACGATGTCATCGCATCAGTCGGCCATTATTGACAAGCAGCAATAGCATGACTAAGAAAGATCCAGTTGGTATTTCCAATGGCACAGCTGATAAAAGTGAAAATTCTCTTGTTTTGTATTTTTTCTAACTTCACGCAGAATATAACCAAAACACCGCTGCGGAATGTCAGAAAAGTTGTCACAAACACAAGTGCAAAGTTTAACTAAATTGAAATTTCCCTCAGAAAGGAACTGTAGGCATAAAGGTTCAGCCCAAGACGGGTAAAGAGAAAATGGTCTCATTGGTTAAACAAAGGGAAAGAAGACAGAAAGAAGAGACGTCATGAAAATATCATTACTCATTTGGTAGAACCAAAAGGAAAGAAGAAAGATAGAAGTAACTCCTCCCCAGAGCTGGGGGCGAGAATGATTTCAGTAGGCGCAAGGACCAGAAAATTGACTTGAATAGACACCCCATGTCCCTCGTGCCTTGTACCAGTAAAGTAGGGACAAGAAGAAATACAGAGCCCGGGAGGTGACTAAAACAAAGAGTTCCAGTCAGCTCTCGGCCCATAGATGCAACGACGAAGATAGGCGTCAAAACATTAGGCGCCCACATCAGGGCCGGCCGCCTCCCAAAGAGCTGACTTGGATAAAGTTGCAAAGATTCAGAGATTATTGCCACGCGGATGGGTGCCAACCGTAGATAATCCTGTAGCTGACCTACCAAAAAGAATTAAAGTCAAACAGTACCGGCCAACCAAATTTAAAAACAGACCCGAAGTGATTTTTTAGACGAAGTCTCGAAACGGCAAACCAGAATTAAAGAAAGACAAGAAGTAATTTTGCTGATAGATTTGAGACCCAGATCGGATCGAAGAGCCTATCCGAAGTACGGAACCGAAGCCGTCGCCAGATTTACCCACTACACTCAAAGACAATCCTTGGGCAGTTTCTGTAAAGCTTCGGTGTGAAACGAAACGAAGACATTTTGAATCGCCACAAACGTAAAACTCTGATTTTGGTGAAGCGATATCGCCAACCAGAGACTTGAATTAATGATAAGTAGAAAACGCTTTGCAAATTACTACTTAGAGAAATTGGTCGAAACTTCCGTTCCGTTGCCAGCTTGATAGGAAACGGGTTTGGGAAAAAGACGATTGGCGATTGTTTTACTCGATTTGATTTTTGAATATAAAGACTTTTCTACAACATATTTAGGGGTCATTCTATTTATTTTTGGTGCAATGTCGTTTACTCAATTGTGTGCGCGCATCCAGCTTGGTTGGAATTGGCGGAGAGACATCTAGCGTGAATTTCACGGATTGCCTTAAGTTCAAATTTTATAACCTGACCAAAAGAGATCACTGTTGGAAATGTCTATTCGAAGACTACCTATTGAATCGATGACATCGACGACCAGTTGCGGGGCGCGCCACACGCTAATCTAAAGAATGTAATGAAAGGTTTCTCTAGGAATTTCATCTGGATTAACTTGGCAATTATCAAGTTGAATCAGTACATATCTAATTTCCTACATAGATTTAGCAGCTAGCGTGAAAGGATATCACAGCACTATTTACACATGTGATTGTTGGATTAAAACTTAATTTGTATATGTGGCAAGCGTAACCGTTATCAGTTCCAAAAATATATCAGCGAGCACTGATTCCATTGGAATTTTCAATTCATGAGTTTCAAGTGAAACAATATTTTGATTAGTTGGCAGCCACTATTTGAACGAACATTTCTGAATTTTAAACCGGGGAAAAGACAGAAAGAGTTTGAAGTGTAGGGAGTGGTTAATGTTTCTTTTGTTCGACCTTGTGCCTTACTTAACCGAACTCTTTACTGCATTTAAGATTTATGTTGAATAATATTCATCAGAATGGTTTTCATCCGAAGGTGGGTTGTCTGCAGGTTGGAATGCGTGGATTAGTGTAGAAGAGTGGAATAATAAAATATACTCTTTGAATGCTAAAATAGAAATTTATTAAAAGAAGGAATAACATGAGTTGTAGAAACTAGTGTTCAGTTATAAACCTTAGTAAGAAGTTATGAGTAGAGTTAAATGATGAGTTTGTAGCAGCAATTGTTGAGATAGATAAAGAAAGAGAGAGAGGACAATGTCCTGGTCAATTGAAATTGAGAGTTATGTCTTGGATGTGTGTCAGCAACCCGCCTTCTCTATCTGACCGTGATCGGTAAGAGACCATCCGTAAATATTGAATAGTCACGTGGTGTGGCTCACAGAATGATTTTTTCTTTAGCTGTGGAAAAACTGTTTCTTTGGCGTATTTTGAATTTTGCGATTTGATAACCAATCAGGATCCAGGGTTCCACTACAGGTCCGTAAAAAGAATTTGATATTTGTTTGTTTTTCGTTTATCTCCGGAACCTCTGCGTGGAGCCCAGATTCGCAAAGACCAGTTTTGGTCATTCGCTTTCTGGATCTCTGAGGACAAATATCCGGTCCCTCGCTTGCTCGGTATCACCACAAGTTTGTTAACTCTTTCTCAATAAATCATTACAGTTTACAAATATTACAGAAAAACAGATCTTCACTCTAATGAAAACATATTCGAAACACATTCTATTATTGTATATTCTAGAAATTGAACATTTTAACTTTTTTTTACAAAATATAAAATTGTATTTTGCAATTAAGAATTTACACAAATTCTTGGAATTAAACATTTGATGTAAGTAAATGTTTAATGATACGCTGGTTTGAGAAAAATAGGATAAAAATATGGATTTAATTGCAGACTTTCTTAGACTCGTTTACAGTATTGTGTTTTGTTTGCTGTGAACATATTGCTCAGAACATATGCTAAATTAATATTATTTATAAGGTAACATTAGATTTTTTTCATTATTACTGTATTAGTATTATTTCTGGAAAATGCCAATTCAACAAAGCAAATAATTAAATTAGAAACAAGTAATTGTATATGGCTCTCAGAAAACGGAATTTGTGAAAAATTGAAGAAATAATCTAATTAAATAAATGATATATTTTGTCCATCACTCCGTGAGTCTGAAACCCCCTCAACTCGGTTTGCAATTGCTCTACATAACCATATGATACCATATGAATCCTTCCAGTACTTTAGTGTTTGACTATCCAGTATTGGGATATGTGCCCCGATTAGATGGAAGCAGTTAAATATACATTATTTTAAATATGAAAGAATAAATTAATTAATTACAAAAATAAATAAATGAATAAACTTTTGACTTTAAGAGGTTTTAATTTATGTTAAATTTAAAGGAATACAAGAAGTTTCAGTAGTTAATTATTTTTAAATTATCTTTCAAAAATATCCAAATCTCTGTGAATTGAGAAATTCAGTTTAAGTTTTCCAAAGATGTCATTCAATTATATATAATTTGAGATTTTGCGTGACGCGAGCCTTTGAATTTCTGCAGAATTCTTTTGAATTGAAAAACTCAACTCAGTTAATATTGAACTCAGTTTTGAATTTGAAGAATGCAGGTTTTGGCCTGAATTGAAATTTGGGCTAAATCCTTATTTTAGCCGCATTTAAACTGATAACAAGAATCAGAGCTAAAGTGAGGTTTCTAAGTTCCACGAAGTTAATTGATGATTTCAAAGTAATTTCTTAAAAAATTATCATTGCTGTTTTTTAAGCTGAAACAGCGATCTCTTTAGTTTTAGACTTGCTTTTCAATTAGCACCCTTCTTTGCATGTGCTAGCTTAAAAGTCTGCCCGGAATGTCTCCTTTATTCTAGTGAGAAATAGAAATCAATTAAACAGAAAATAAATATTTTAGAAACTGATTTTGCAACTATTAATATAGATAATGAAGAACATTAAGAACATTGATTAAAGAGAAATAAAAAACCTAAGCAACCGCATTTGATATCACTAAACCTTTAATTTGGAAAACATTGACAGATTATTTTCTTTATATACATGCATATAAAGACAAATGTACAGCTACGTACGTGCATCATAGTCGTCTAATAATGTTACACCATCATAGACAAGAGACACCCAACATCTGTTCGAAAACAACACTAGACAAGCTTCGTAAGATTTTGGGTTAATAATATCGACAGTAAAATTAAATATTTGATGATGATATTTGAACAATTACAGAAAATAAATTGAAGGTCATGGATAAGATGATTTATTGACTAGTAAAGGTTACGCATATTAATATTTAATTATAAGCCAATGTTAATTCACTTTTTACAGATTCACAATTTCCAACCACAATCAGTTATTTGAGTAATGTATATTGGCCTTTCCAGAGGTAAGAGAAATTCGGTTGAAAGAGATCTTCATGAAAAGAGATTAGTATTTGTATAGGAAACAATTTCTTATGATGCAGAAATTATTTTTTAAGGAAATATATGTTTGTGTCAACATATGGTTTTCAAATGGTAAAATATTTCTAATCATTGTCGAATTCGAGAGACTTAATAAATAAAATATTTTCCCAATGATATTTAAACTATGTGTCATCCATTGCGGGGGGGAAATCACTTTCCTATTCGTGTGCTTTCGTCCACTCGACTACAAAATTCAAACCCTACCATAAAGCAAATTTTCTCTATTAAATCTAAATTTATTGTGTCAATGCAAACGGGAGTAAATAAAATCAATTAATTGCATGGAAAAACATATTAAGATATATATATATATATATATATATATATATATATATATATATATATATATATATATTGTGTTATACAAACATTTGAAAATAAAGTAAATGTTGAAAGTGTAATTCGAATAAAGTTTTAAAAACCTAATGACAAGTATAGGTTGTCAATGATTATTTATTAAAAATAAATGATTTTTAGAATAATGCATGTTTCTGAGTTCTATAACGTTTTGTTACTTTGATTAATAAAACATTATAAATTTACATTGACTAAATAGTGAAACATGGTATTCATATAACAATGGATTTTAATCCCTTTTATCATGTAGTAATCTGGCTAATATTAGCGGAATCTCAGAATATAAATTTCTCTTAAAGATATAAACATATACTAAAATATCTGTAAACATGGGATGCTTAATAAAAGTTTTAGTAAGAAAACATTGAACTGCATAAAAAAACTGATATACTGAATGATGACAACTAAGATATATTTTAAATTGGTTACGTATAAGTATATGTCTGCAAAGGAAGCAAACTATTTGTGAAAAAGATTGAATATCCAATTTGCTAAATAGGTTCCAAGAATAGACGAAAAATGAAAAAAATATTTACAACGAATGAACTCTCCAAGGATACGAGAAGACGGACGAAAAGAAGTAATAAAAAAGCACGCAATATAGACGAAGTTTACAAATATATCTACTTACATCTTGCGTGAAAGTCGGTATGTCAAAAAAGAGAAGCAGAGGATAAGATTGGAACAACTTCCATTCATGAAGTCAAAAGCAACTAGAAAATGAAACCATGAGATAAAATCCTCTTGATTCAGAAGAAATGTTGTAAGAATCGAGCAGAATTTATTTTAAGAATAATATTATCTAATAATAATATCGTCGAAAGAACGAAGCGGGTAAAATGAACGTAGACGAGGTCTTTAAATTCGCAATCAAGTTGTGAAATATACGATAAAGGTTTGGCAAATCAAATGAAAGACTATGTTCTCACTATTAGGTTATTATAATATCCTCTGACTATATTTGAGAACAAACGCTGCCACATAATTTGAATCCTACTATGACTCTCCATGATAGGCAAAGCAAAACAACAGGAACTTCTTTCAAAATTCATGAATATTTATTGGACATCACCATTTGTTTGGTAATATATTTCTATTTCATTTAGATTATTTCTTCTGTTCCTGTATTCTTTTCGTCGTTAGTATATATTTTAAAAAAGAGACAGGTTAACAGAAATTAATATAGAACATTTAATATATGACAACACTTACTAATCGGACTTATTGACGTCTTTCTTGTGGGTAATCAGGTTTGTATACTAGCACCATCTCTGCAGAGTACGCTATTTAAAAACTAATAACATCTAAATCTACAATTGTTTATTGTTTTCATATTTAGAAAATGGTGCCATTAATATATATATATATATATATATATATATATATATATATTGATCAGTTTCACGGCCCAGTACAAGACTGTATTTTTTTGTGATAATCACCTATACTGGTCATACTACCAGCTTCTTCGGTAGCCCCATCTTGTGACGCTTATCAGTTCAATGTCCCTTACAGGAAACATCTATCAAACCGCAATTTAACAAAGCACTTAAATCAATTTTTCTCGCAAACACCAAATTTCTTTATATATCACATTGCTGGAAAAATCTCGCTATTAAAGTCGCTATATGTTCTAAATTTCTCTCCTTCTATCAATCTAATTTTATTTAACCGTGAAAATTGAGTGTTAAATTTGTTTTTTTTTAATAAAAAGATACTCACGCGAGGTCCAGCGATGCTCAACATCCGAAGGCTCAGAATAAACGCTTTTCTTTAAGCCAATAGAAAAATAAAATACATCTCAAACAATCAAAACATCAGTTTAAGATAATATAACAAACTCATTGAAAAAGATTAAATAAATTTTCGAAAGCGCATGGGACAATGAAAATTATGGAACATTTCTATTCTCACATACACCTACAAAACGGAACAATGTAAGGACTCTGTAAAAATTTAATCATAAATAAATAATTAAATCTTCCATGTTTGCCATATTTAATGTCTCAAAGAGACGTTGCTAGATATATATATATATATATATATATATATATATATATATATATATATATATATATATATATCTGACGAGCCGTTGTGCGAAACCGCGGTAGGTCTTGGCGATCTTGCGATTTTTTCGTGTGTTTTGGCTCTGCGTAACTGCCTTTTTGTTAACACTTTTTGGTTAGTTTAGTATCAAACACTTTTCTTTCCTGGTGGTTCGTTCCGTTCGAGGGTTTTTTTCTTTACTGTGAAGAACCGTATGCATTGTCGGTCCTACGCAGTTTTCTTTTTTTTCCCCTCTTTGTCCAAAGCTCTATAGCCGAGGACAATAACGGAGTTAGATTCTGCTGGTTATTCGTGGTCTTTAAAAATTACTTGTGTAACATTTTAAGATTAGAATACGTGCAGAGTCGGTTTTATTATTATTATTATTAATATATATATATATATATATATATATATATATATGAATTACGAATAACGGTTTTCCTAAGTTATTCTTTTATTAACACTAAAGTTCTTTTTTCTTTTATTTTTCTAAGCATCGTATCATTTTAGACCAGTGCAATCATGTCTCTCTACAATTTTCGGTATTCTGTAGCACTTTGTAAAATTTAACTTTTTAAAATCTCACCTGAACCATGTTCTACCAACAATTTTTATATACTTACTAGGTAGGTGATAAACTGCATTTCTATTTCTGACTTGCCCTTAATTCCCTGTGAGTGTCAAATTTAAAAGGCTTTTTTCAATAATAGCTTTCTTTTTTATTAGACAATGCTCAAGTGTTCATAGTATTTTCAACAGAATTCTCTAGAGACTCGTTTCTGTTGCCTCAAATATCTGCTTGTCATATGATGAGATTTTCCAGTTATTTTGTTTTTTCCTACTAATGAATGTTATTTTATTCATGATATCTATGAGGTAGGCATGATTCCATTGACTACATAATTACGGAAAGTTTTAATCACTCCACGGCATTTGTTTTGATGAGCTTAGCTCCCTGTTTCCCCCTCTGCATGAACTTACCACCTAGTCTCTAATCTAGTAACTTGAGTAAATTCTAGCCACTAGTCTAGTTATTAGGTCCCACCCTTGAAACCGATCAAATGTAACTACAACTACTACTCTAGTAGTTTCTTTTATTCAAATTCATGCCTGTGGAATTCCTTTCGGTATTCTTACTTCCCTGACTGCTACAATCCCTATTAATTTAAACGCAATGTCAATTGCCATCTTTTATTTCCGTAACTCACATTCTTTCCCTGCAAATATTATCTATCATGTTCTTCTCCCTTCCCACTCTACTCTCATATATCTCTCTTCAAATAAGTGTTCACATCCTTCCTATTTCTCATCACTCATCTTTGCACCAATATTCCCCTGCACAAATGTGCAAATAAGGCAAAATGATTATGAAAATGTTCAGGGAGACATCATGTGTGATATGTTTGGCGTCAATGTGGGCTTCTTTAAAATATCAATGGAAATCAACTTGACGTAATATTAGCCAAATATAAATGGAAAATGCAGTTGCTACTTCTAAAATAAGTGATCTAAATGACATTAGTCACTCTAAATTTTTTCCCAGGTTCTTCATATTTATTTTTTTCTAACTAAAACTTTTATGAAAATATTAATGTTCATGTAATTTTAAAGGATGTCCGTGAATTGTAGTAGACAACATACATTTCTCCATATATTTCTCCTCACCACCACGGCAGATAAGGCTGAATGCTTTACCCGCAGATTCTCGAACAATTCGAGTCTGGACTCATCTCGAGTTTTTACACCCGACTCACCTAGAACCGAGGCACAACTGAATGATGTCCACATTACACTTTCGCTTGTCTCTAATATAATCTTAAAACTTGACCCTCACAAAGCGAGAGGTGGGGACGGAATCTCAACCATAGTCTTACAGAAATGTGCCCTGAACTCTTCTCTGTCCTTTCTAAGCTCTACAACCTCTGCCTATCTGCTTCCTGCTTTCTTACCTGTTGGAAATCTTCCTCTGTAGTTCCTATATTTAAAAACACTGGAGAACCCTCCTCGGACCCTGTAAATTACCATCCTATCAGCCTTCTTCCGGTCTTTGGCAAAGTGTTCGAAGCCATTATCAACGCCGAGGTGGTTCAGGATCTCACAGCACACAGGCTCCCCTCGGACAAGCAATATAGTTTCCGCTTCACCAGGTCTACTGCTGATATGCTAACGACCATCACCGTGTACATATACCAGGCACTCGACAGGAATGCCGAAGCCCGAACCGTTGCATTGGATATATCTAAACCGTTCCACATAGTTTGGCATGCTGGCCTTCTATGTAAACTGCGGAGCTATGGTATAACTGGACATTTGTTTGAACTAATCCAGTCATTCCGCACAATGAAGGTGGTATTAAACGGACATGCCTCCCAGAACTACCATACAAACGCAGGTGTCCCCCAAGCCTCCATCTTAGGTCCTACACTCTTCCTAATATACATTAATGATCTCCCTGATTCCATAAGAGCCCAAGTAGGTTTGTACGCCGATGACACCACAGTTTACTCTCGCCTCCTATAAAAATCTGGTGTAAGCGTCAAAGCTAACCTCGCAGCCGAGATTGAAAAAGACCTCCAATCCATAGTGGACTGGAGTAAGAAATGGCTAGTAAATTTTAATGCTTCTAAAACGAAGCTACTTTCAATTAACCATCATCGACAATCTCAACTACCGCACATTAGCATGGACCAGGCTTGCCTCCCAGAGCGTAAAACACTACGCCTCCTTGGTCTCACACTTTCAGCGGACCTCAAATGGTATGACTATATCGAATCCATTGCTAAATCCGCTGCTATGAAAGTCGGTTCTCTGTGTAGGGCCCGGAAGATTTTTCCGTCTAAATCTATCCTGGACATATATAAATCTACCATCCGCCCGTCCATTGAATACTGCTGCCATATCTGGTCGAGTGCCCCTGCTATTCTCATTGGGCTTCTCGTTAAGTTTCAGAGGAGGGTCTGTAATGTGATAGATACCGACTTGGCAGACCGCCTGCAGTCTCTCTCCCACCGGCGCGACGTGGCTTCCCTGTGTCTCTTCTAAAAATACTTTCACGGCTTCTGCTCCGATGAACTTAGATCACTGGTGCCCCCTAGATTCGAATTTGCACGAGATAATAGATTAGCAACTAGATCCCACCCTTTTACAGTGAAACCGATAAAATGCAACCGCAACTTCTACTACAACAGTTTCTTTCCTCGCACTTCCCGATTGTGGAATTCCCTTCCACACGATTGCTTTCCCTACAATCTCCAGGAGTTTAAATGTAAGGTCAATAGACACCTCCTAACACACTAACCTGCTCCCATTCTATCAAACATTCTTCCCATCTGCCCAACCCTCATATTCGGTATCCTTACTCATCTGTCATCTTCCTCCTGATATTCCCTATGTCTAACCACTCCTTCTCTTTACCTTCCCCTATGTAGCCCAATGCGTAATAGGGACAGTGGAATGCCTTGCTTGGGGTGAAATGATTAAAAAAAAATATCAGACAAGAGGATGTTTACTCGGTTTACATTATTTCACAATATTAATGAGGCCAATGAGTGAACAGAAATATTATGTTGCGGTAAATAAATTAAATAGGATCAACTTTTGTAAAGGTTACAAAGAGAAATATTTCGAAAAAATAAATAAAATATCGGATATATATTTTGAATGACGACCAGCTTATAAATCAATTATTCTTCAAGAAATATCAAGAATAATGTAGAATCTTAAAAAATATTCTTCAATTTTTATTTATTTAGAGTCATTTTATGTGATTTATTCATTTACGCGCAAATATATATGGGAAAAGTAATAATCCGTCTCTTTCCTCCAGCAATGGTTTAAATACCGGAAAGATTGTGTTCTATAGCGTTCGTTGGCAACAAGTCTACCGCAGAAAGTAATGGCAACTTCGGGAGGGAAAATCTTTTGTTCAGTCTGTCATGTCTCAGGAAAAATATCGCTCAAATATGTATCACACATGGCAATTAACTAAATGTATGTGTTACAGTTTATAATGTCATGAAGCATTTGATTATGATCTGCTAACACTCACTTAAAAATTATATTTATGCTTACAATTAACAACGTGGCTTTTAATTTCAAACCTAGCTAAGTTACGTGTAATGTACACCATTCTTTAGTAACAGTCGAATTATCATCAATGACAGCAGCAAGTATTTGTTTCATTCATATTTTGGCTTCACAGGGGGCCAAACAATCTCACTTGTCATGTGGTGAGGGACAGGCCTGTTAATCATGACACCAGATTGTGTGTGTGTATATTAAGCGGTGCATTGGTTAATATATATATATATATATATATATATATATATATATGTGTGTGTGTGTGTGTGTGTGTGTGTGTGTGTGTGTGTGTGTGTGTGTGTGTATTGTTTGAGCGAAAATTAAAACAGCCATACATTGATATAATTTTCCTGAATTATATTCCGACGACGCACCAGTGAAAAGTGAATCCATTTTAAACCTGAAAATGTATATATAAACCTGAAAATGTATATAATGTTATATATATATATATATATATATATATATATATATATTATTTTCATTATTATTATCTTAATGACTCATGTAAAGATACGCAACACACCGTTGTGTGTGTATGTGTCTGTACGATATGTTTATAAATATTGACTTCTTTCGATACCCTGAGGTGACCAATTCTTTTAGTATTTAATCCCGGTCGTGTTGGATATATATTCTCAGGAAGGTTAACCATTTAATGCTCTTCTCGCGAGGAGGTGAGAAACTATAATCTGGAACCTGTTGACTATTTTTGTTGTTTCTTATCAGATTGTTGCCGTGTGTGTGTGATATATTCAGAATTATTAACTTATTTCGATACGCTCAGATGACCTATTCAGTACTTGCTGGCTAAGCTTCCTCCTTTAAATACCAGTCTTGTGTAAAATATGCTTTCAGGAATGTTAAAGTTTTGATACTCTACACGAGAAAAATTGACGAAATATAATCTGCAACCTGTTCCTTTTAGTTGTTATTCCAGACAGCTTGTTGCTCTGTGTGTGTGTGTGTGTGTGTGTGTGTGTGTGTGTGTGTGTGTGTGTGTGTGTGTGTGTGTGTGTGTGTGCGCGTAATATATTTAGTAATATTGTCCTCTGTCAATAACTTCAAATACCCGTTTTAGTACATACCGGCTAAGCCCCTATTATCTAATGCTAGTCGTGTAGGATATGAAGCTATAAGGAGATGGTTAATGTTTATTTATTTGGCCTTGTGTAAAACATAACCGGACTCAATATAGATTACAGATTTATTTGTTATCATCATCAGTATTATCAGAAGGTTCTCATTAGATTGGATGTTGGAAAGTGTGAATTTGTGTGTAATATTGAAAGAATAAAAAATTAACATTTTCTATGTAAAAATAGAAATTTATTCATAGAAAAGAATAACAAGAATTAGTACAAATTAATGTTCAATGAGAAAGTTAGGGGTATCGATATTTGTAGAAATGTACGTAGTAGCAATTTATTGGAAAGTGTTTATGCGTATGTATGTATGTATGTATGTATGTATGTGCGTTTGTTTGATTGAAATGTATTGGAATAGAAAAGATCAAGGAAAAGGAAAGAGCACACGAGGAGGACGGAGAAAGAAAACGCACGCAACTTTCCGTCCGGGTCGACTTGAAATATCTCCTTTTATATTTTTTGTGAGTCGTCTCGCTGCTCTTTCCTGCCTGGCTGCCCTTTCTTTTGCCTTTTATAACCATTTTGTTTTTCACATTGGCTCGCTAACAACTTTTAGTCTTGAAATTCGCTCTGTTCGGAGATACATTTAAAGGTAGAAGTGGTGGTCGGAACTTTGCTCCGAAGGTGGTTGTGTTTGAAAAATAGGCTTAAGGTTTGCACAACCTGCGTCGTTACCTCAACATTTGAATATTTTCTGTATTCCCACTCTGCAATAGACGTAGTAAAGTGGGTGCTTGATCTTCGACCGCTTCCGGGATGGTGACAGGCATCGGTCAGTAGATGTGTCTGTGTGTAGCGTCCGTATCATGAAAGGCTGGTAATATCACGATTGGCGTGTCATCGACCCACTTCTATACCAGTTTCTCTCTCATCGCTGGACAATCAGGGAGGTCGGAATCCCTATGCTGTGCGTTGACAGAAATTTTGTTTTGGAGGGGAGTGTTATGAAGCCTTCCATAGCCTTACCATCACTCTACCTGCTTCTTCAGTTGACCCTCGTCTTAAACCCCAGAATCAAACGATTTTCCTCAGAGAGTATCAGTTGATCTGGAAAACCATTACTTGGTCGAATGACTATTAACGGCCTAGGTACCCTACTGTGTCGGATGTTTGTGAAGGGTGTCGCGAAAGAGGGCTAGGCTTGTTAGTCTTTTTCTGGTCTTAGGCGGCAGCGGCAGCAAACTTGCGACTTCGATTACCTTGTTATTGATACGGAACGCACTCTCAGTTGATATTAGACGGATTTGCTAGTCAGTCAACGGTAGGACCTTGGTCAAGGGGAAATGGCTTACCAAGCTTTCTACTACTGTCCTTAGGTGCGGCTGTTCTGGGATTATGTCGCGAGTTGGCTGCTCGTATAGATCCGTTAGATCTTGTGTTCATTGAACTGGCATATTCGGGCAATAATATGTCGCCATTGCATTCTGAGGTAAGAACTACTAATGATACTAAAGTTGTTAACCATTGCAAGAAAGCTGGTATGGAGGTCGCGAATGTAGGGAATATTGCGATGCTCACTCGGACTTGGTTGTATTCTTTGAGCTTAGGCTGAATATGAATATAAGAACTGATAGAAAGCATTTGTCTTCGACAGATTACAGCAGAAGGTGGGCAAAATTGATTTTCTTTTTTAAGTCCTCTTTGGCGAAACAGGGTGGTTTCCTGAATAAATATTCTTTGGTTAAGATAGACGCATTTTTAGTTAATCTAATTAATGTGTGTATGTGTCGTTCACAGCATTTCCTTTTAGTTATGATCCATGTCGATGATCCCAAAATCATCATTTTGTTTTTTGTCCGGATAATCTATTTCTTGATTCTGTATAGAGGTAGAACACACCGGACACTCTTATCTTTGTTGGTTGTACGTTTACTGCGTCTGTTATTTCAGTTTGAATATTTTGATATATTCTATTTTTTCTTTGTTTTGCGTTTGTTTCTCCCTCCTCATCTTTTATCACAAATATTTTTTTAGATATTTTGGAAAGAAAAAACCATTTGAACAGTTTATATATTAGTGAAATATTCATGTCTTGCCATGTGGATTTTTGTAGGTTCGCTCTGAATATGTGGCATTGTTAAGTGTGTAAGATTAAATAGTATGGATAAGTTTTTGTGGTGAATAA